>JAUDYJ010000006.1:89193862-89641362 GCA_030761175.1 Masticophis lateralis | reverse complement strand
GTAGAATTCCTTTCCAGGAATATATGTTTTAATTATTAACGTTTGAACTTTTGAGGGAGACGGAAGGAAATAGCTTCATTTTGCTTTTGTTTATTTTTGCTAAGTGGATATCTCATTGTCTCCTGCCTGCATCCTGTTTAGTAAAATGCAAAACTAGTCAAACCTTCTGATTTATGAACCTAAGAATTGAGGGTGCAAGCTGCCACAGTGTTTATCCATGCAAGAGCACTCCATGAAAACAAAACATCATGGAACTCTTCGAGAAGAACCAAACAAGGCCCTCGTAAATTAAGGGAGCTCTGTTTGCATGATAATTGTTTTAGCAGCAGAATCCCTTAAAGTTGAAATTGGCTGCAATGGCCGTGTGCGCGGCCCCGTTGCAAACCAGTAGTAAAGGAAAGTAGAACCCACCTCTGGTTAGAATGCAGTATTGCAGGCTGACTGCCCACAGTCAGGAGTTCGAAGCTGATCGGCTCAAGGTTGACTCAGCCCTCCATTCTTCCGAGGTTGGTAAAATGAGGACCCAGATTGTTGGGGGCAACAGGCTGACTTTATAATCACAGGGCAGTAAAGCACTGTGAAGCGGTATATAATTTTAAGTGCTATTGCTATTCCTCCCTCCCTCCCTTCTTTCCTCTCTTATTCCCTTTCTCATTCTCCTTCCTGGTGGCGCAGTGGTTAGAATGCAGTATTGCAGGCTGACTCTGCCCACAGTCAGGGTTGACTCAGCCTTCCATCCTTCCGAGGTTGGTAAATCAAGGACCCAGATTGTTGGGGGCAACATGCTGACTCTGTAAACTGCCTAGAGAGGGCTGTAAAATACTGTGAAGTGGTATATAATTTTAAGTGCTATTGCTATTCCTTCCTTCCTTCCTTCCTTCCTTCCTTCCTTCCTTCCTTCCTTCCTTCCTTCCTTCCTTCCTTCCTTCCTTCTTTCCACCCTTCTTCCCTTTCTCATTCTCCTTCCTGGTGGCACACTGGTTAGAATTCAGTATTGCAGGCTGACTCTGCCCACAGTCAGGGTTGACTCAGCCTTCCATCCTTCCGAGGTTGGTAAATCAAGGACCCAGATTGTTGGGGGCAACATGCGGACTCTGTAAACTGCCTAGAGAGGGCTGTAAAATACTGTGAAGTGGTATATAATTTTAAGTGCTATTGCTATTCCTTCCTTCCTTCCTTCCTTCCTTCCTTCCTTCCTTCCTTCCTTCCTTCCTTCCTTCCTTCCTTCTTTCCACCCTTCTTCCCTTTCTCATTCTCCTTCCTGGTGGCACACTGGTTAGAATTCAGTATTGCAGGCTGACTCTGCCCACTGTCAGCAGTTCGATACTTACCGGCTCAAGGCAGGGATGAAATCTAAAATTTCTTACTACCGGTTCTGTGGGCATGGTTTGGCGGGGGGGAGGGAGGGGGTAATGTGACTGGGTGGGCATGGCCAATTTTTTTTTTTTACTTTTAAAACCATTTTTTCTACAACCTCTTTGGCTAAGAGGTTGTAAAAAAATGTTTTCAAAAGGCTCTGACAATCCCAGCTGAGTTCCCTGATCGGCAGAGGCTTTTTTAAAAAGCCTCTGCCGATCAGAGAACTCAGCTGGGATCATCACAGCATTTAAAAGAAAACAAGGTTTTTTTTTCTTTTAAATGCCTTTGATGAGCCGCGCGATCATCAGAGGCTTTTTCTTTTTAGTTTTAAAAGCATTATTTCGGCCGTAGTTGTGGAAAAAAATGCTTTTAAAAGTTTAAAAAAAGCCTCTGATGATTGTGCGGCTCAGCTGGGCATGTGGGGGAGGGCGGGGATTTTTGCTACCGGTTCTCCAAACCACCCACCTCCATCGCTACCGGATTGGGTGATCCGGTCCGAACTGGGAGCATTTCACCCCTGGCTCATGGTTGACCCCAGCCTTCCATCCTTCCAAGGTCTGTAAAATGAGGACCCAGATTGTCGGAGGGCAATTGCTCTGTAAACCACTTAGAGAGGGCTGTAAAGCAGTATATAAGTCTAAGTGCTATTGCTATTGCTAAAATGAAGCCGTCTCAAGGTTTTCTGCAGGGTATGGTTAAAAAAAATGAATCAAGGCAGTCATTATAACTCTGTGATTGAATTCTGCTTGGTTTTTATGTATGCTACATATAAAAGACAGACAGAGCTTTGATGCTACTATCTTGATTGTTGTGACCACGGTCTCCAAACTGCCCTCTGATGATTTCCACACCCTCAATTTGCACGTAGACAATCTAAAGAAATTGCATGCAATTGTATTCTTTATTTCTTATTCCAGACAAGTGGATATGAAATATCCTCCAGAACAAACCCCACCATCTCTGCTTTATTCAAGTCATTTGCTTAAGCAAGACATCTGTAATAAGGGTGCTTGAAGTCTGCTCAAAACTTTCCCAGAGACTGATGTCTCGTGGATCTCTAAATCATTAATGGAGTTTTTTTTTTTAAATGTCCCTTTTTGCTAAAACACAATTCAACTGCAAAATTGGACAGGAAAAAGTCACATCTAAAGATTATAAACTTAGCTTAAGACGGCAGAGCATTCATTCAGATAATACCCACTTTCACTACATCAAGGCTTATGATTTGTTTAACAGATGTGTCCAAGCAATTCATATCAGAGAGAGAGAGAGAGAGAGAGAGAGAGAGAGAGAGAGAGAGAGAGAGAGAGAGAGAGATAGACAAACAGAGAGACAGAGAGAGACAGAGAGAGACAGAGAGAGAGATAGACAAACAGAGAGACAGAGAGACAGAGAGAGAGAAAGACAGACAGACAAAGAGACAGAGAAGAGAAAGAGGCAGAGAGAGAGGCAGAGAGACAGAGAGAGAGAGAGAGAGAGAGAGAGAAAGACAGGCAGAGAGACAGATAGAGACACAGAGAGAGAGAGAGACATACAGAGAGAGAGACATAGAGAGAGAGAGAGAGGGAGAGAGAGAAAATAAATAATCAGGCCACTGCAGATAATTGCAGAAGCTTAACGGTGAGTTTTCTTTTTGTACTATCTCTAATCTCATAGTAACTTAATCAATCATATCTTATGCATGTCAGGCATTTTTAGCCAGGTAACCTAACCTGACACCATCTTCCTTCCCAAAATGGTTAAGTTATTCTCATGTCAAACATCTTTATCATTGAACATTTTCCTGATCTGGATTTATAAAAGAAAAAAGAAAAAAAAGAGCCGCGGTAGCGCAGTGGTTAGAATGCAGTACTGCAGGATACTTCTGCTGATTGCCGGCTGCCTGCAATTTGGCAGTTCAAATCTCACCAGGCTGAAGGTTGACTCAGCCTTCTGTCCTTCGCAGGTAGGTAAAAGGAGGACCCAGATTGTTGGGGGCAAGATGCTGATTCTGTAAACCGCTGAGAGGGGGGCTATAAAGCAATATAGAGCAGTATATAAGTCTAAGTGCTGTTGCTATCTCTGTCATGGTGACTCAGTGGTTAGAATGCAGTATTGTAGACTAACTCTGCCCACTGCCAGGAGTTCAATCCTGATCGGCTCAAGGTTGACTCAGCCTTTCACCCTTTTGAAGTTGGTAAAATGAGGACCCAGATTGTTGGGGGCAATAGGCTGACTCTGTAAAGCACTTAGAGAGGGCTGTAAAGCACTGTAAAGCAGTATAAAAGTGCTATTGCTCTCCCTCCCTCCCTCCCTCCCTCTCTCCCTCCCTTCCTTCCTTCCCTTCACAGTGGTTAGAATGCACTATTTCAGGCTAACTCTGCCCACAGCCAGCAGTTCAATCCTGACTGGCTCAAGTTTGACTCAGCCTCCCATCCTTCCGAGGTCGGTAAAATGAGGACCCAGATTGTTGAGGGCAAGAGGCTGACTCTGTAAACCGCCTAGAGAAAAAATCACATTCAGATGGTTTTGTCTAATGGCTAAGGCATCAGGCTAGAAAGCAGAAGAATGTGAGTTCAAGTCCCGCCTTAGCCCAAAAAGCCAACGGGGTGACCTTGGACAAGTCACCAGGATACTGTGAGTTCTAGTTCCACCTTAAGCATAAAAGCTAGCTGGGCAATCTTGGGGCCAGACTTTTTCTTTCAGCCCAACTCATCACACAGGGTTGTTGTCGTTGTGGGAAAAATAGGAGGAAGAAGCTGTGGTTGGATAGGTTTGCTGCCTTGAGTTATTTTAAAAGTAATAAAGATGAAGTATAAATACATAAAAATGTTAATTAAATATTTCTCCAAGATTGGACATTTGGGCAGCATCTACCATCACTTTCTAGAGGTCTACATTTCTAAAAGAAATATTGTATATGACTCTCATTTTTTTTTTAAATAATAATAATAAGATGCTTTTTGGCTTTAAATTTCACAGATAAGAGCCTGTGTAGCGTAGGGGAGTAATGCCTCCTACAAAGGCAGCATTTAAGATCCAGCTGCTGCAATTACTTGCGAGTTCAATCCCAGGCAGGCTCAAGGTCGACTCAGCCTTCCATCCTTTATAAGGTGGGTAAATTGAGGACCCAGTTTGTTGGGGGCAATAAGCTGACTTTGTATAAATATAAATATACAAAAGTATGAAGGCTATTACTTAACGCACCGTAAGCCGCCCTGAGTCTCCGGAGAAGGGCGGCATATAAATCAAATTAAAAAAAAAAAAAGTTAGGATTAGTTAGGTCCATTGTTTTCTGTTATCATCTTCTTCTCAGAATCCTAACAGAAGAACAGTGTTGGAGGGGACTTTGGAGGTCTTCTAGTCAAACCAGTGGTGGTTCCTCCTGGTTCGGCCCGGTTTGGCTGAGCCGGTAGTGGTGATGATATGATGTCACCAAACCGGTTCTCTTTGTCTGGGAGCTGGGCCCTCCCACCCCCGTACCCCCCCCCTGCATTATTGTTACCTTTTATTTGGCTCCACGCCCAATCTATTGCTGCCTCCCAAGTCCCAGCTGATCGGCTAGAAGGAAAGAAACTGTTTAAACTCTTGCCGCGGGGCTTCAAAGGGCCACTCTACAACTGATCAATGTTAAAAGGCAGTGTGGTGGCAGATCGGTGCCTCCAAAAACAAATGAGTAGACCGGTGCCTCCAAAAATGAATGAGTAGATCGGTTCCTCCAAAAACGAATGAGTAGACCGGTGCCTCCAAAAACGAATGAGTAGGCCAGTGCCTCCAAAAACGAATGAGTAGACCGGTGCCTCCAAAAACGAATGAGTAGACCGATGCCTCCAAAAACGAATGAGTAGACCGGGGCCTCCAAAAACGAATGAGTAGACCGGGGCCTCCAAAAACAAATGAGTAGACTGGGACAGCTCTGCAAGCAGTTAAAAGCCTGGTAGACCAGTACCTCCGCTAAATCCTAAAGAATTGTCACATGACCATCAAGCCAAGCCCACAAAATAAGCCACGCCCACAGAACCGATAGTAAAAAAATTTAGAATCCTCCCGAGTCAAATCCCCTGTTCAAGTAGGAGACCTATACAATTTCAGACAAATTTGACCCATCTCTTCTTAAAAGCTCCGAGTGTTGGAGCATTCACAACTTCTGGAGGCCAGTTGTTCCACTGATGAATTGTTCTCACTGTCAAGAAATTCCTCCTTACTTCTACGTTGCTTCTCTCCTTGATCAGATTCCATCCGTTGCTTCTTGTCCTGCCCTCAGGTGCTTTGGAGAATAGCTTGACTAGAAGTAACAGTAACAGAATTGGAAGGGTCCTTGAAGGTCATCTAGTCCAACCCTGTCTGCTCACGCAGGAAGCCTCACGCAGGAGGGATTCAAACCGCCAACCTTTCTGATCGACAAGTTCAGCGTCTTAGCGACTGAGCTAACCCCTCTTCTTTGTGGCGGCCCCTTAGACATTGGAACATTTTTTAATTTTATTTTATTGGTGTGTGATCAGAACTGGTTTTTTTTTTTCCTATGCTGTATTTTGATTCACTGATATTCTCATCTAACTTAAATTGTGTAGGTGGTGCTTCATCTGTCACAGCAATTTCTATAGACGAAAGAAATAGATTAGGGAAGGCTTGGTGCATTTGAAGTGGAGTAAATGTCTAAAATCCTTAATTATAGGATCCTTTAATGCTCCGGTTGTTAGATTAATTTTCCTGCCAATGCCGTTTCCCACACATGATCACTAAGCCAGAAAGTTACTAGTTTTTCAGTCCTTGTGATGGAAAATCTGGCAATGTAGCAAGGTGGGCCGAATTAATTGAATGTATTATAAATCTGGTGAGATGTGAACAGTAAACCAATAATGCAATTAAGCACCAAACACTGTTGAGTGATTTTTTTCGGTTTCTTCAAAAACATGCAAGCAAAAACTATCACTTTGATAGTGACCTGCTATGAGGGATAATAATTGATATTAACTTTATTTTATTGTTTATTCATTTATTGGTTTGATTTATATGCCGCCCTTCTCCGGAGACTCAGGGCGGCTTACAATGCGTTAATACTTTTGTATATTTATACAAAGTCAGCATATTGCCCCCACCCCATTCTACCTACCTCGGAAGGATGGAAGGCTGAGTCAACCTTGAGCCTGGTGAGATTCAAACTCGCAGTAATTGCAGACAGCTGGCAGCTAAGTGCTAATTAACAGCACTTTAATCTGCTATGCCACCAAGGCTCCTATAACTTGATGATATTCCAAACAATCTAGAAAGCTATGATTAAATATTCCATTTTTTGAGAGGTGTATCATTGGGTAAATCTCCTTAGGATCCATTCTTTTTATTAATATTATTATTATTATTATTATTATTATTATTATTATTATTTAAACAAAACATAAAAACAACCATCATCCATTACAATTACAGAAAGTGTGTCGATTGGTTACAATTCTTTTGTGCTTAATCCCGTATCCAAAATTTACAAGTAATTTGTCAATTTATTATATCTCATTGTATTATTATTCTCATTGAACATTTATTGAACAATGGCATTTATCCCCTAAAAAACCATATCATATATTTTATTATTACATTTATTTCATATTTCATACTCCATTCCCATGCTTTCTTATCTAGCCATTGATAAAATAAATCCCATCCCATATAATATTGTTTGTCTTCCTGTTCTTTAATTTCAAATGTCAATTTACTTATTTCGGCACATTCTATCATTTCCTTAAGGATCCATTCTTGATGATTTATTGAAAGATATTTCAAAGGAATTTTGCTACTTTTAAAAGTTCCAAGTGGGTCCATTAACAAATACAAGAAGGAAGAGGAGGAATTGATAGCGTATTTCCCCGAAAATATGACCTACTCAGAAAGTAAGCCCTAGCTTGATTTTGACAGTGAAAAGGAAGCTGGGGCAACATGTGTAAGTGAGGTGAGTCACTGGATGATATCACATACATCCCGAAAATAAAACCTGGTGCCTTTTTTGGTGGCAAAAAATATATAAGACAGGGTCTTATTTTCAGGGAAACGCGGTACTATTTTGAGCTGTATGGATTTAATTCATTCATGGGTAACATATTAAACATAATTGGAACAACTAAAAACTTAAGAATAGATATACATTTGTTACTGTTGTGATCCACCGGCAGCGTGCGGAGCTGGCAGTAGAGACAGACAGTGAGGAGGCTGAGGAAGAACATGGGCCAGTCTTGGAGGCTGGGGAAGGCCTGGATGAGGGCTCTGCGTCGGAGGCAGAGATGGGGCCAGGGCCATCGGGGAGTGATGTGCGGACTCCGGAGCCTCCAGAGGTTGACAGCAGAGAGGCAGAGGAACAGGAGGATCCTGTTCCTAGTACACGCATGAGAAGAGCTGCCAAAAGGCAAGAGCAGCTAAAGCAGAGAGGACGACTCAGGAGTAAGGCCAAGAGACAATTGGCTCCTCCCATAAGGCTTAAAAGACCAGCAACGGCTCTTGATGTTTTCTTTGTCGGAAGACAACAGTGATAGATTTGTTACTTGTCTTGCTGCATTTATTTCTGGTCAGCATCTTCTGCTTCTGAACTCTTGCCAAGAGAAGCCTTTGGCAGGTTGCCAAAGTAGACCAACGTTGGTGATTAGACTGAAGAATTTGTGTTATGAAGAGTTTGTTTTGAATTAGTTTGAACTATGCCAAGAATGAGTTAATACTCAGCTGTTCTAATAAAGTCTGTTTGTTTCGAACTGTTTGAATCTGATAATACCTACTTGGGCCTGGGCACAACAGAAGAAGCATTAAGATAGATTTACCTAGTATGTCTACTTTGCAAAATCAGTCTTTTATGTTGTGTCTTCGGAGTGATTGGATTGGTTTAAGTGAGACAGTTATGGAGAACCACATGCCTTTAGAAACATAAGCTATATACATGCACATTCATAGCAATAGCATTTAGACTTATATACCGCTTCACAGTGCTTTACAGCCCTCTCTAAATGGTTTACAGAGTCAGCCTCTTGCACTCAACAATCTGGGTCCTCATTTTACCAACTTTGGAAGGATGGAAGGCTGAGCCAGTCACTATCGAATTTCTGGCAGTGGCCAGAGTCAGCCTCTAAACACTGTGCCACCACAGCTTATATAACAATAGCAATGGCATTAAGTCTTATATAACCACTCCATATTATTTACAGCCCTCTCTGAGCAGTTTTACAGAGTCAGCCCCTGGAATGGGGAAGGAATCCCCATACCTTCCCCACTCCAGGGGAAGGATACTGCAAAATCTCCATTCCCTCCCCACTCCTGGGGGAAGGATACTGCAAAACCCCCATTCCCTCCCCATTCCTGGGGGAAGGATACTGCAAAATCCCCATTCCCTCCCCATTCCTGGGGGAAGGATACTGCAAAATCCCCATTCCCTCCCCACTCCAGGGGAAGGGTACTGCAAAATCTCCATTGCCTCCCCACTCCTGGGGGAAGGATACTGCAAAATCTCCAATCCTTCCCCTCTCCAGGGGCAGGATACTGCAAAATCCCCATTCCCTCACCACACCTGGGGGAAGGATATTGCAAAATCCCCATTCCCTCACCACTCCTGGGGGAAGGATACTGCAAAATCTCCATTCCTTCCCCACTCCAGGGGAAGGATACTGCAAAATCCACATTCCCTCCCCACTCCTGGGGAAGGATACTGCGAAATCCCCATTCCCTCTCCACCCCACTAATCTGCTTTCCAGCTCCCTTCTGTGCATGGCAAGAAAAGAAGACCAATCAGCTGGGACTCGATCAGCTGGGACTCAGAATGCAGCCATTAGATGGCTGGTTCTCTGAACTACTCAAAATTTCCACTACCAGTTTGCTAGAATCGGTCAGAACCAGCTGAATACCATCTCTGTAATAGCAGCAATTGGTTAATATCAGAAGACTTGAAGGACCATGTTGGAGATAGATCATCCCGAAGAAGATTTATCTGTTGGGTTGCCAAGAATCAACACCAGCACTTCAAGGGAAGTAAGCAAGTGTGAAAATGTTATTTGTACACGTAGATAAATGGATGGATGCAATGGGATGAAACAGACTTGTTACAAAAAAAAAATAAATAAGCACCGAAGAATGGATTTTTGATCAAGTTCTTTTCTCTGAGTAGATACACTCCGTGGGAATTCCTAGAGGATTTTCAATTCAGACTGCTTCTGATTTCTTTAGAGATAATGTTGCATTTAAGAGCGTGCAGGATAGGATTCTCTCAGCAAACGTTCAAATGATGTGCTATTTTCTACCCAGAGGACAGATACTGAAATAAAAAAAATATCGATCAGCAGAAGCCCAAAATGATTCCTTCTCCCAAAGGTGGATGAAATAGAGAGCCAACTAGATTTTATGATTTGGGAGGGAGGAAAGGTGAAGAAATGAAGAATGGGGGGAAAAAATGAAGAAACTCCAACTTGATCAGTACGATTATTTAACATTAAAAGATTTCTCTTGGAAAAACCAGAACTGAAATAAGACAAACCAATGGCTGAGGTATTCAAAGAACTCTATTGTTTCCTGGTCAGAAACCAATGGCCTCACAATTATTATTTTTTTCGGATTTAGAATAGATAGAATCAAATCGATTTTTTTATTGGCCAAGTGTGATTGGACACACAAGGAATTTGTCTTTGGTGCATAAACTCTTAGTGTGCATAAAAAGAAAAGATACGTTTGTCAAGAATCATAAGGTCCAACACTTAATGATAGTCATAGGGTACAAATAAGCAATCAGGAAACAATATTGATATAAATTGTAAGGATCCAAGCAACAAAGTTACAGTCATAAGTGGGAGGAGATGGGTGGTGGGAATGAAGAGAAGATTAATAGTAGTGCAGACTTAGTAAATAGTTTGACAGTGTTGAGGGAATTATTTGTTTAGCAGAGTGATGACGTTCGGGAAAAAACTGTCCTTGTGTCTAGTTGTTCTGGTGTGCAGTGCTCTATAGCATCATTTTAGGGTAGGAGTTGAAACAGTTTATGTCCAGGATGTGAGGGGTCTGTAAGTATTTTCACAGCCCTCTTTTTGACTTGTGCAGTATACAGGTCCTCCATGGAAGGCAGGTTGGTAGCCATTGTTTTTTCTGCAGTTCTAATTATCCGCTGAAGTCTGTGTCTGTCTTGTTGGGTTGCAGAGCCAAACCAGACAGTTATGGAGGTGCAGATGACAGACTCAAGAATTCCTCTGTAGAACTGGATCAGCAACTGCTTGGGCGGTTTGAGCTTCCTGAGTTGGCGCAGAAAGAACATTATTTGTTATGCTTTTTTGATGACGTTTTTGATGTTAGCTGTCCGTTTTAGATCTTGCAATACAGTAGAACCTAGAAATTTGAAGGTCCCTACTGATGATACTGTTGATTTAGAATCAGGAGACAAAGTGAATAATAACAGAAAGAACCTCTCTGATTTTTGTTTTTTGTTTTTAATTTCCCGCCGTTCAATTTAAAACTGATCAGGTGAATGCAGGGCTGAATTATGCCTGTTTTTCAGACCTGGAAGCCACTTTTTACATTGGGACCTTCAGGCCTGTGACATTTTCTACTGTGGGAAAATGGGAGGAGGGATTGCATAGAGTATGGGTGATATGTAGTCAAAATAACATTCTTTTCTCAGAGAGTTAAGGCCATCTTGGCCTGCAGCTGCGATGAGGTGGCTGGAAGGCATTTCCAGTTTTGGATGGTGTATTGATTGGACCATGTGATGGACATGTAGGTGCTGGGCAGGGACTTGAATTTTCCTTTGGGTAGGGAAAACCTGGAAACTTTCAGATTCGTGTTTTCCCAGATGTGTCAATATGACAGCTCTAATAAAATGGAACTTGGAGGGACTTCAAGGCTTGGAGTCTTCTTTCGTTGGGGGTGTTACTTGGAACCCTGACATCTGTCCTGCAAAATTATTTCCATGCCATTTGAACGTGCACATTCTGAAATCAAATCAAACCAACAGGCTAAGAGAGTAACTCCTGAAGTTGATGATTCGGGGATTGGATTTCTACTGAAGACATCATGTTCTTTTTTTTATGAAATTGTATATCAAAGACACCAAGGATTCACCAGCAAAATAAGAGAGCTAGGAAAAACACAGAGGACCACCCTGGTTCATTCCCACCTCCCTCAGGAAAAGAAAGCAAAGAAATGTTTTCAGAGACAGCCGGGAAAAATTTATGAAGCCAGCTTGAGAAAAGAAAAAAAAAATAGCCGCCTTATCAATTCAAAGTGAATTTTTTCATCTACAGTTCCTGCGCGTTGCGAAGTATCTTTTTTGGAGAATTGGCACGATCGTAATCTATGGTACCCAAGGGAGCTATCCAAATAGAAATGGAGGTGTGGGACTCAGAGCAATAGGTTTAGACATAGATTTATTTTTACGTGATTTATGGAAGGTGGTGTTAGAAAATAATTTTCTTTTTCGATTCGGTGGTCCTTTCTGTTCTCACAAAGGTATTCCTGCGGACCTAAAAGTTATCTTTTTGTTTGTGAACCTGTATAAGGATGATTTCGAAAAGAGGTACATTTTGGGGCTCTATCTATACAACTTTTGTGAATTATTATGAATATACATGCCTATATGGAAGCGTAGTTATAGTGAAGGCGTTGGATTAGAAACAGAAAAAAACCAGTGTCAACTCACAAAGCATCCCTGGCCTGCTCTCAAATTGCCATAGGCAAGGAGGGATGGGAAACCAATGAAGCAACATGGCAGCCATAGACAGGAGTACATTCCAGACATACTTTTCTAAAGGCTGTCTCCCAGGGTTACCCACAGCAGCTGGAGGGGAGTGATCTCTACAACCTGCAAAATTGCTCCATTGGCGAATGTGATTGATGACACCCCCCGGGGGAGGGGGGAAACAGGTTAATGAATAGGACAGTAAATTATGTGGGGTCAGAGTTGGCTTCATTTGGGTACGTGCTGACATAGAGCTACTAATAAATAACTGGATGTCTTTTGAAGCTTGGCTCGAGATTCATGATTGAATCAGGGCATCTGTCAGAACCCTGACACCCAGGTTCTGGTCTTCCCTTCTCTTAGGCACAGAAAATGACTGGGAAACAAGTGACTTTGGATCACTGAAACTAAGAGATAAATCCAATAAGTCAGTCTAAGCAATGCAAACACAAAATTCCAACGACACAGAGAGGCTTGTTCACGTCCAGTTTTTGCTCGTCACAGAGCTTGAACGGCCACCACACCCCCTTTTATACCCTGTGGGGTGTGGTCCAGTGACTCAGCCTAATCCCTGGCATGCCTCTTCCTCTGCTGCACGCTCTTATCTCTGCGACGCTGTTGAGGATCCAGCCAAGACTCATCATCATCATTACTGTCCATCTGCGGCTGCATGGAAGTGCTTGACCCAGGGCCTATCTCTTGGCCTTCGGAGGACACCAAAGGCATTGCCAGAGGGGAGGGTCCTGGAGACGGAGGCCTTGCCAACTCCTCTTCTTCACTCTTGGAGTCCTCTCCTGCTGATAATACAGGCTCGAGAGTCAGAGGCACAACAGTCTTCTTTCGTTGGGGGTGTTACTTGGAACCCTGACATATACACTTATTAAGAATTTAACTCATCCAAAGATTGGAATTCCAGAACATCCTACATCAGGGATGAAATCCAGCAGGTTCTGACAAGTTCTGGAGAACCAGTAGTGGAAATTTTGAACAGTTCAGAGAACTGGTAGTGGAAATTTACAGTAGTTCGGAGAATCAGCAAATACCACCTCTGGCTGGCCCCAGAGTGGGGTGGGAATGGAGATTTTGCAATATCCTTCCCCTGTCATGCCCACCAAGCCACGCCCACCAAGCCACGCCACGCCCAGCAAACCACACTCTCAGAACCTGTAGTAAAAAAATTTGGATTTTACCACTGTTCTACCTGCACTGTTTATTGGTTTAAGGAACACCCCACACAAAACGATTTGGGACATCAGGTTTTACAAGACTGCTATTGAAAAAAAAGAAAGAAACTCTATACTTACCGAAAGATTTGGGTGGGAATTTTGGAACTTTGTTGTTATATATGTTGATGAAAGCAAGATTACATTATGCACCGAAATGGAAAGACACAAGTTGATTCCCACAGTGGATGAATAGCTGCAAAAGGTGTTGGAGTTAGCATAGATTGAATCACTGCTTTGATTAAAGAAGAAAAAAAAACTCAATTACTTTTCTTTTTCTACTTGGAAACCGCTTCTGGACTTGGGTTGAAACTTTGAAATGGAACTTTGAGATGTTTCATTTGAAGTGAAACTTTGATTAGGGGTTATATGATTAGATAGGTTTGTTGTTAGAGAAATGGCTAGTTTATAAAAGGTAAAGGTTCCCCTCGCACATATGTGCTAGTCGTTCCCGACTCTAGGGAGTGGTGCTCATTTCCATGTCAAAGCTGAATAGCCAGCACTGTCCGAAGACGTCTCCGTGGTCATGTGGTCGGCATGACTAAACGCCAAAGGCGCATGGAACACTGTTCCCTTCCCACCAAAGGTGGTCCCTATTTTTCTACTTGCATTTTTTTACGTGTTTTCGAACTGCTAGGTTGGCAGAAACTGGGACAAGTCACGGGAGCTCACCCCGTTACGCGGCACTAGGGATTCGAACCGCTGAACTGCCGACCTTTCGATTGTCAAGCTCAGCACCTTAGCAACTGAGCCCTAGTTTATACTACTATGTAAAAGTAAAAAGGAGCCTTGGTGGAGCAGCGGACTAAAGCGCTGTTAAATAGCACTTAGCTGCCAGCTGTCTGCAATTACTGCGAGTTCGAATCTCACCAGGCTCAAGGTTGACTCAGCCTTCCATCCTTCCGAGGTAGGTAAAATAAGGACCCAGATTGTGGGGGCAATAAGCTGACTTTGTATAAAAAAGAACACCGCTGGGGGGGGGGGGCACTGAAAGCCCTACTAAGCAGGTATATACAAAAGTATGTAGGCTGTTGCTTAACGCATTGTAAGCCGCCGTGAGACTCCGGAGAAGGGCGGCATATAAATCAAACCAATAAATAAATAATAAATAAATAAATAAATAAATAAATAAATAAATAAATAAATAAATAAAAAACAAACTTGAAGTTTGATGTTATTGCCTTATTCTACTGCACCAAAGGGAGTCAGAAATCAATTCCTTTTTTTTCTTTCCCCCCTTTCCCTCCATTTTTCTGTCCTCTTCTCCCGTCCCTATTTTTCCTACTATTTTCTTTTGTATGTTTGTATTTAATATTATAAACTAATAAAAAAAAAAGGAAAGGAAAGGAAAAAAAAAAACAGAAACTCTGGGGACCTTTGACCTACAAACAGTTCATCTCAAAGGTCTAGATGGAAAACGCTTCCTTAATTATTTCGTTTAAAATGTATGAACATGTTGCACTGAAACATGAGATTAAAAGGTCCCATTAAACCTTCTAAACCATCTGTGCTATACTAGGTATACTATATTATATACTAGGGATATTACGAAAGGGTCCACTCTACATTTCACTTGGAGGCTCAGAGAGAGAAATTACGAATATTCCTATCCAATAAAGCTGGTTATCTTGCAATGAGTAAGATTTGTAAAGGGTTTAACCTTACATTCTCAATCCAGAGAATTTACGTGGTCTGCCTTGTTCTGTCTCATTTGGTAAACTTGCAAACATTTGCGAGTTTGAGCGAACAGGGATAGGAAGTATAATTCTCTACAAGGAAAAAAAAACAAAAACAAATGGAAATTACAAGTTTTGAAGTAGCTACTGTGAGAAGCCACCCCTCTCCCAGAGAACGAAATATTTGGGGGAATATTAAAAGAGGCAGAATAAAATATGTTCCCCAAAGGCAGAAATGGAAAAAAATCTTAACAAAGCAACCCCAAAGGTGTACAAAGGTATTTGATGGGCGAGACCACAACAGATTGTGAAGTGTCCTTAAAACAGAAGAGAAATTGGCACTTCGTTAGACACTTTGAAGGATGACTAGAAGGAATGCTTGGAATCAAATAAGGAGCAAATAAATGGTTCAAACCTGAGAAATGAGGGTTCTCTCTCTCTCTCTCTCTCTCTCTCTCTCTCTCTCTCTCTCTCTCTCTCTCTCTCTCTCTTTCTTTCTCTCTCTCTCTCTCTCTCTCTTCTCTCTTTTTCTCTTTCTCTTTCTCTCTTTCTCTCTTTCTCTTTCTTTCTCTTTCTTTCTCTTTCTTTCTCTTTCTCCCTTTTCTCTCGCTCTCTTTTGTCTCTCTCTCTTATTCTCTTTCTCTCCCTTTCTCTCTCTCTTTCTCTCTTTTATTCTGTCTATCTCTATCTCTATCTCTCTTTCTTTCTCTCTTTTTCTCTCTCTCTTTTCTCTCTTTCTCTTTCTCTTTCTCTCCCTCTTTCTCTTTCTCTCTTTCTCTCTGTCTCCCTTTCTCTCTCTCTCTCTTTGTCTTTCTCTCTTTCTATCCCTCTCTTTCTCTCTCTCTCTCTCTCTCTCCCCATCTATCCATCCATCCATCCATCTTCATTTTATATAGAGGCTATAGAATGAGAAATACTAGAAGAAACTGAAGTTAAAATTGTTCGGAGCAACATCAAACTCGGATATGTTGCTATTGCTACTTTGAGGATGAGAAGTGAAGAGTTAAGGATCTTTTGCTGAATTTGAAAAGGAGAATGAAACGATTGGTTTTCTTCTGCTTTTGTAACTAAGATTATGTCAACAGGCAATGTCAATCCAGTGGAAACAGGCAGATAAGAAGGTGAAATAGTAAGAGATGTTTATTCTTTTTTTTTTCCCTTGGCTCAAAAATTCACAGCCGTGAAATGAAGAGATTTATTTTCGCCACAAGTTGCAACTCCAGACAAAATATTAAAAGGTAGAGCCCTTACATCGGCAACGAAGATGTATTGAAAAAAGAAAAAAAACATCAACAACAACAAAAAGCCTGATGCCTTTACATTATAGTATGGGGGGCGGGGAAGGTCGAGAATACCTTGGCTTGCAAGAAAAATAAAGTGAAACCAGATTGCTCACTGGAAACTAAAATAAAGAAGATAAAGCTTAGACATGAAGGTTAGAGTCATTGGAGAAGATTCTGATGCCTGGAGATGTGATTGAAAAAGACCCTTACAGAAGGCCAGATGATGAGATACTATCGCTTGTAAGCGAGCGATTCTAAGTAAAGCTTACGAGAACTCAAAAACAGCTATCGACACTCTTGTTAATCCTGAGAAAAAGATTTCTATCAAATAACAAGAGAGGGGAATGATTGAAAGGCGGACAAACAACAGATCTGTTTGTCGTTTTTTGCTACCTATAATATCCATCAGGGGTCACTGCAAATCCCCATTCCCTCCCCAATCCAGGGGAAGGATACTGCAAAATCCCCATTCCCACTCCACTCCTGGGGGAAGGATACTGCAAAATCCCCATTCCACCCACTCCTGGGAAAAGGATACTGCAAAATCCCCATTCCCTCCCCACTCCTGGGGAAGGATACTGCACAATCCATATTCCCTACCCACTCCTGAGGGAAGGATACTGCAAAATCCCAATTCCCTACCCACTCCTGGGGGAAGGATACTGCAAAATCTCCATTCCCTCCCCACTCCTGGGGAAGGATACTGTAAAATCCCCATTCCCTACCGACTCTTGAGGGAAGGATACTGCAAAATCCCCATTCCCTACCGACTCTTGAGGGAAGGATACTGCAAAATCCCCATTCCCTACCGACTCCTGGGGGAAGGATACTGCAAAATCCCCATTCCCTCTCCACTCTGGGGCCAGCCGGAGGTGGTATTTGCCGGTTCTCCGAACTACTCAAAATTTCCGCTACCGGTTCTCCGAACTGTTCAAATTTTCTGCTACCAGTTCTCCAGAACCTGTCAGAACCTGCTGGATATCACCTCTGGGTTCTTAGTAGTTTTGTGTCTCCTTCAACATTGTAGACTCTTCTGCCTGCCTTCCTTTTCTTTCCTCGATCTTCCAACTCCCTTCTGACCATCTTCCCTTCATACCCAGTTAAGAGTCTTTTCTTTTGTGATGCAAATTTGAAGCAAAATAAAGAATTCCATGTAATAGCCTGTTTCTACTTGGGCGTCGTGGTATGTTATGAATTACTTTTTACATAGCTCTTTAATTGCGGGCTATAAAGGCCCAAATTTACTTCCTCTACAATTTGCCACTGCTAACTCCATTACTATGATCACAAGTTTAATATTTCAAAGGTAAGGCTGTTCTGTTATTACGCTAAATGTTATAATTATGCCATAATAGTTGTAGTATATTATAGCACTGGGTGTTTTTTTTTTCCTTTGGCAGTCTTATCCTCCTAATGATTTATACAGAAGTTGTAAAAAAGAAATGTTTGTGCAGAGAACAGAATGCAACCAAAAAACAGGGCAGACAGAAAATGTTCCCATTTTATAGACGGGCAGTTAAAGTCCAATGAATAAAAACAGTGGCCTTGAGCAAAGGAAACTCGTGACAATAAATGAGCCTGGATAGCTCTGCAGACTAAGCATTGTAATTAAACACCAGATGTCTGCAATTACTGTAAGTTTGAATCCCGCCAGGCTCAAGGTTGACCCAGCCTTCCATCCTTTCTAAGGTAGGTAAATTGAGGACCCAGTTTGTGGGGGCAATAAGCTGACTTTGTATAAAATATACAAAAGTATGAAGGCTATTGCTTAATGCATTGTAAGCCGCCCTAAGTCTCCGGAGAAGGGCGGCATATAAATCATTTTTTTTTAAAAAAAAAAGTGTGAATTGAAAAGCATTAAAAGACCCACTCCGTGTGTCTTGGACAACTGTAAAGATGAGAATTTCACATTTCCAACTTCTATTTCAAAGTAGTTCTTGGTAATTTTATGTAGCACATGTCTTTTTAAAATAATCATTGGGAGAGGACAAGCTTTTGCCAGTCCTATTTTAAGATAAAATGTGTGTGTGTGTGTGTGTGTGTGTGTGTGTAGACAGAAAGAGAGAGAGAGAGAGAGAGAGAGAGAGAGAGAGAGAGAGAGAGAGAGAGAGAGAGAGAGAAATACATTTAGAAATGCATAATTAAGCATAAAGTTGAATATTTGTGTGGAATTTTAAGCACTCTGATTAAATGAGGAAACCAAAAAGAACAAGGAAACGTTTTGCAGTATCCTTCCTCTGAAGTGGGGTGGGAACGGGGATTTTGCAATATCCTTCCTCCAGGAATGGGGAGGAAATAGGAATTTTGCAATATCCTTCCCCTGCCATGCCCACCAAGCCACACCCACAGAACCGGTAGTAAAAAAAAAAAAAATTGAATTTCACCGCTGGTATATGAATTCATGTGTTTGAATTCTTCTTTTGGGTTTGCTCATTCTTTTTTTTTTTTTTCCTTCTTCTCCAAACTGCATGCTTCAGCCCAGGATGTACAGATGGCAAAGAATAATGAAGTTTAATTATGTAAATCAAATTATGCAAATTGGCCAATAAGGCAAAACAGGCAATGCGATTCTGGTTTTTAACATCAGTGTGTTTGTGTAAGCCTAACCTGTTTGTAACTCCAGCTGAGCTACAGTCTGTTCACTCATGCTGTGTAGCCCCATCCAACTGCCAGATTCTCATGCTTTTTTCCCTGGATTTTATTTATTTTTTTTTTAAACAAAAAGCCCCAACCTTTTACCATGACCCATATTTTAATTGTAAATTTTTTTATCTAGGTTAACAACAACAACAAAAAATGCAATTAGGCATAATTGCAAAAGACAGGCTAGTAAAGAAAATGAAGATCAACTCTTCAACATTCAATAGCTTTTCATCCCCTGCCAACTTGTAAATTGTTCCTTTTTTTGAATAGAATAAGGTAAAGGTAAAGGTTCCCCTCGCACATATGTACTAGTCATTCCCGGCTGTAGGGGGCGGTGCTCATCTCTGTTTCAAAGCCGAAGAGCCAGGACTGTCTGAAGATGTCTCTCTGGTCATGTGGCTGGCATGACTGAATGCCAAAGGCACATGGAACGCTGTTCCCTTCCCACCAAAGGTGGTCCCTATTTTTCTACTTGCATTTTGTACATGCTTTTGAATTGCTAGGTTGGCAGAAGCTGGGACAAGTCACGGGAGCTCACCTCGTTACGCGGCACGAGGGATTTGAACTGCTGAACTGCCGACCTTTCAATCGACAAGCTCAGTGTCTTAGCCACTGAGCTAAAAAATTCTTTATTGGCCAAGTGTGATTGGACACAACAGGAATTTGTCTTCAGTGCATAAGCTCTCTGTGTACATCAAAGCTATAAGGGATAAATCATGATCATAGTCGTCATAAAAATCCGTTCACCATGAATCATAAGATACAACACTTTGTGATAGTCATCGGATACTAAATAAGCAATCAAAATCATACTAGGAAAAACTAAATATGTGTTATATAAATCGTAAAGATACAAGCAACAAGGTTATAGTCATAAGTAGAAAAGGAGATAGGTATTAGGAAAGATGAGAAGAATAATAGTAATACAGTCTTAGTAAATAGTTTGATGGTGTTGTGGGAATGAGTTGTTTAGCAGAGTGATGGCATGGAGGAAAAAATTGTCTTTGTGTCTAGTTGTTCTGATGTGCAGTGCTCTATAGCGTCATTTTGAGGGTAGGAGTTGAAATAGTTGATGCCCAGGATGCGAGGGGTCTGTAAATATTTTCACAGCCCTCTTTTTGACTCGTGCAGGATACAGGTCCTCCATAGAAGGCAGGTTGGTAGCCATGTTTTTTTCTGCAGTTCTAATTATCCTCTGAAGTCTGTGTCTGTCTCGTTGGGTTACAGAACCAAACCAGACAGTTATGGAGGTGCAGATGACAGACTCCATCATTCCTTTGTAGAACTGGATCAGCAGCTCCTTGGGCAGTTTGAGCTTTCTGAGTTGGTACAGAAAGAATATTCTTTGTTGTGCTTTTTTGATGACGTTTTTGATGTTAGGTGTCCATTTTAGATCTTGCGATATGGTAGAACCTAAAAACTTGAAGGTCTCTACTGTTGATACTGTGTTGTCTAGTATTGTAAGAGGTGGTAGTATACGAGGGTTTCTTCTAAAATCTATCACTATTTCTACAGTTTTGAGTGTACCTGTGTCTTAAGCAGACACTTTTAAGCAGAAACAACAACCAAAAAGAAGGAGATGGCTTCTTGTGATGATGTTGCAAACAACCCGGATGAACCAGAGCAGAAGAAGCTTCTTGGATGAGAAGTGAAATGTCTTCCAAACAAAAACCAGAAAGTCCGGCTGCCTCTTGAAAAATAAACCTTTGGGACAACCATGAACCTGGATGACGGGGAATATCCATAAACGGGAAGAGAGAAAAAAGATTGTAATTACTGCAAGGATCAGATATTTAGATTCCTTCCTTTTTCTTTCTCTTTTACTATCCTTCATGTTTTCTTTAACCCCCCCTTTATAATTTATTTTGTTTTCTGTTCCTTCTATGCAGTGGTGAGATTCACCGGTTGTAACAATCGGTTCGCTTCATATGCTCTCTGAAGGCTGGAAATGGGCCCATTTCTGGTCTTCTGGTACTTCCGGTAGGCCCATTTTTCACCTTCCCCAGGCTCCAGAGGCTTTCCTGGAGCCTCTGGGAGGGTGAAAACAACCTCCCCTGGACACCAGAGGCCCTCCAGAGGACAGGAACAGGCACATTTTTGGTATGTCTGGTACTTCTAGTAGGCCCTCCAGAGGCTGGAAACAGGCCCATTCCCAGACTTCCACTAGGTCTATTTTTTTTTTTTTTTTTTGCCCTCCCAGAGACTCCCTGCACTTACCTGGCATCCAAAATGGGCCAAGTGGAGACTCCTGAGAGGGGATGGGTGGGATGGGCAGGCTGAGCCAGTCCTTGGAATAACCGGTTCGGGGAAACCAGATTAAAATTAACATCCGGTTCACCCGAATCGGTGAGAACCGGCTGAATCCCACCCCTGCTTCTATGTTTCTGTTGTTGTTTTTAAAATAGGCATAGAATCTTTTAAAAAGAGGGAAAAAAAACACAGAGAAAGAAACGATGTTCATCTCTAAATTCCTTGATTCGCCGAGCAACAGGTTAATAGTTCAGCTTTGATCAGCAACAGGAATAAAATTTCTAAGATCATTTATATTGTGGAGGCTGCAAAGGATGCTTCAAGGTTTTGGACAGGGTTAAATCTGTGCTGATCTAGAGACATTGAGGATTAAATCTCAGGGTTTAGTTTTATCGATCCTCTATCAGTGTGAAGCTGGTGGTGTGAGATGTGCTACTTAAGATGAGTAGGCATGGTTTCCAAGGAACCGAATGCTGAAGCTGTTAATTTTTCTTCTTCTCTCTTTTCCCCTTTTTCCTGCACAACATTTGATAGAAATGGTGACTGCTTAACATTATGTACTTTTTTGCAAGGTTATGTTAATGTAGCTTTACAGGCAAGTCCTTGACTTACAGCAAGTCCTCAACTTACAGCCACAACTGAGCCCCAAATTTATGTTGCTAAACGAGGCAAATTACGTTTTGCTCCATTTTTGCCTCAATTGTTAAGCGAATCACTGCTGTTGATATGTTAGTAACCCGGTCATTAACTGAATATGGTTCCCTGTTGACATTGCTTGTCAGAAGGTCGCAAAAGGCTCACATGACCTCTGGGACATAAATAACAACCGTCATAAATAGGAGTCTGTTGCCGAGCGTCTGGATTTTGATCACATGACCGTGGGAATGCTGCAACGGTCATAACTTTAAACTTTTGAACTTTATCCCTTCAGGGAGCAGATCAGAAATTCATGATCGAACGCTCTTGGCATCTCTAAAACAATAATAAATCTAACTAATTTATATAGCATACAAATCTAACAAATAAATAAATAAATAATGCCAGGAGGTTAAATTAAGATAAATGATTTTGGATAGAAAGATAGTTTATTACCTAAAACCAGGATTGCACAGAAAGTTGGTGATGGAATATTTTTCAGGGCTCAGGGATGCCGGAAGGGAATCCCAAATATTTTCTGGAACATCTTCAAACGGCTTGGCTCATCTCTCCGATGCCTCTGCAGTTTGTTTGTTTTTTTAAAATATTATTTTCCTTTTTTAAAAAATGCTGCATTTTTCTACATCCAGCAGAATATAAACATATATATCGTCCTTCTATTCCAGCAGGAAGCAGCTTCCTGGCCCAGATGGACAGGAGGCCAACTAAAGTTCCTGCTTTGCCACAACCAGTAGCTGCTAATTGTCTTATTCTTCACCCGTATAAAACTTCCTATGTTGATGCCATCTTAACTACATCTTGGAATTATCCGTTCCATAATTAAACCCTGTGCCACGAAAAAAGAGTATTTTCTTTTCTCTGTCCTAAGATGCCCTACATTTCAAGAAGACAAGTTGGTTCTCCTTCAAGCAAAGCAATATGCCCGTTAATTCTATCTTTAATAAGGCTTCCCATCCATTTATCTGGAACAGCCATTCAGCTAATTAACCTGTAATTTCCTAGATGCCCCCGGGATCGTCTCCTTAAAATGACTGTTACATATTAATAAACTGGCTATGAATAAGGAGGTGGAAATTCAGCATGAGAGGAACATAGCCAACATTACAGGTTTCATACAGCTTTTTAGGCGGACGAACAAAAGTTTCAAAGCAAAAAAGAGAAGAAGAACAATATTTGTAAATAGCAATGTTTTATAGAATAATAGATTAACAAGGGATGTGGTGGTTCAGTGGCTAAGATGCTGAGCTTGTCGATCGAAAAGTTGGCAGTTCAGCGGTTCGAATCCCTAATGCTGTGTAACGGGGTGAGCTCCTGTGACTTGTCCCAGCTTCTGCCAATCTAGCCGTTCGAAAGCATGTAAAAAATGCAAGTAGAAAAATAGGGACCACCTTTAGTAGGAAGGGAACAATTTTGTAGGTTGTCTGTGTCCCAGGCTTGGTTGAAGCTTGCTGGGTGATACAAGATCATTTGAGTCTTTTAAGAACTCTTGCATTCATGTTATCTGACTGGTTTATTGGTCCACACAGGATATTGATGTGAAGCTTCTAGGTCTTTAATGCACAACAATAAACTGAAGGATTATAAATTGAATAAGCAAATAGTGAACAATCTTAATTTAATATAAACGTTGGTATTAATATTAGCTGTATAAGTTTGTTAAATATAATAAATAAGATAGATAATATTTTATGAAAGATGGTATTATTTAAGTGAATTTAAATAATATGGGGATTGGCATAAAACCAATGCATAGAATTACTGACTAAACAAAAAATGAAATATGATAATTTAATATGAATATGTATGCTAAGTGTAAAAAATATGATTAATAATATCTTAGTTGTATTATGTAGAATATGGTGCTTGATATAAAAACAATATATTAAAATATTGAATAACCAACTAACAAGTTAAATAAGCAATAATGGAAGATCTTAATGTAATATATAAAATCTTATCTTTTCCAGCTTGCCGGTTTAGCCTGATCCCTGTTGAATTTTTAAAATTGTTAGAGTTTGTAGAGTTGTTGCATTTTAATATTTACTTGTTTTAATTCTCAGCCAAATTTATATGTGTTTTATAATTTTTTAACTTTTATATACTGATTTTTATTCGGCTGTTCACCACCCTGAGTCCGTAAGGAGAAGGGCAGTATATAAATCTAATTAATAATAAATAAATAAATAAATAAATAAATAAATAAATAAATAAATAAATAAATATAAATGTTGGTATTAATATTAGCTGTTTAAGTTTGTTAAATGTAACAAATACGATTGATAATATTTTATTTATATTAAAAGGTATGATAATTAAGATAGGGTGACTGGTATAAAAATAACGTATTGAAATATTGAATAACTAAACAATGAAAGATTATAATTTAATATAAAGATGTGTATTATCTCTCTATATAAAAGCGAAAACCACACGCACATTAATCACGAAATCTCCAGAACTGCAAAGCCTACAAACTTGAAATTTGCCAGGTATGTTCCTCTTGGCTTCTAGGTGCTCACTAAGAAAGGATTTTTTGAAATGACCATCAGAGCATTAGTATTTCCTATATTATTATTATAACACACTCTGATGCTAATTAGTTAGACGTTCTACTCCCCCTCCCAAATTGAAAATAACTCTGGAGAGAACGGGATAGCATAGGGCAGGCTTCTGTGGGGCAAGGCTGAGGGAGAGAAGGGGATAGGAAAGGAGATGTTTCTATGGGGCAAGGCTGAGGGAGAGAAGGGGATAGGAAAGGAGATGTTTCTGTGGGGCAAGGCTGAGGGAGAGAAGGGGATAGGAAAGGAGATGTTTCTGTGGGGCAAGGCTGAGGGAGAGAAGGGGAGAGGATGGGAGAGGATGTATGAGGCCAGCCTGAGGGAGAGAAAGGGAGAGGAGAGGATCTATGGGGCAAGCCTGAGGGAGAGAAAGGGAGAGGAGAGGATCTATGCGGCAAGCCTGAGGGAGAGAAGGGGAGAGGAGAGGATCTATGCGGCAAGCCTGAGGGAGAGAAGGGGAGAGGAGAGGATCTATGGGGCTAGCCTGAGGGAGAGAAGGGGAAAGGAGAGGATCTATGAGGCCAGCCTGAGGGAGAGAAGGGGAGAGGAGAGGATCTATGCGGCAAGCCTGAGGGAGAGAAGAGGATAGGAAAGGAGATGTTTCTGTGGGGCAAGCCTGAGGGAGAGAAGGGGATAGGAAAGGAGATGTTTCTGTGGGGCAAGGCTGAGGGAGAGAAGGGGATAGGAAAGGAGATGTTTCTGTGGGGCAAGCCTGAGGGAGAGAAGGGGATAGGAAAGGAGATGTTTCTGTGGGGCAAGGCTGAGGGAGAGAAGGGGATAGGAAAGGAGATGTTTCTGTGGGGCAAGGCTGAGGGAGAGAAGGGGAGAGGATGGGAGAGGATGTATGAGGCCAGCCTGAGGGAGAGAAAGGGAGAGGAGAGGATCTATGGGGCAAGCCTGAGGGAGAGAAAGGGAGAGGAGAGGATCTATGCGGCAAGCCTGAGGGAGAGAAGGGGAGAGGAGAGGATCTATGCGGCAAGCCTGAGGGAGAGAAGGGGAGAGGAGAGGATCTATGCGGCAAGCCTGAGGGAGAGAAGGGGAGAGGAGAGGATCTATGGGGCTAGCCTGAGGGAGAGAAGGGGAAAGGAGAGGATCTATGAGGCCAGCCTGAGGGAGAGAAGGGGAGAGGAGAGGATCTATGCGGCAAGCCTGAGGGAGAGAAGAGGATAGGAAAGGAGATGTTTCTGTGGGGCAAGCCTGAGGGAGAGAAGGGGATAGGAAAGGAGATGTTTCTGTGGGGCAAGGCTGAGGGAGAGAAGGGGATAGGAAAGGAGATGTTTCTGTGGGGCAAGCCTGAGGGAGAGAAGGGGATAGGAAAGGAGATGTTTCTGTGGGGCAAGGCTGAGGGAGAGAAGGGGATAGGAAAGGAGATGTTTCTGTGGGGCAAGGCTGAGGGAGAGAAGGGGAGAGGATGGGAGAGGATGTATGAGGCCAGCCTGAGGGAGAGAAAGGGAGAGGAGAGGATCTATGGGGCAAGCCTGAGGGAGAGAAAGGGAGAGGAGAGGATCTATGCGGCAAGCCTGAGGGAGAGAAGGGGAGAGGAGAGGATCTATGCGGCAAGCCTGAGGGAGAGAAGGGGAGAGGAGAGGATCTATGGGGCTAGCCTGAGGGAGAGAAGGGGAAAGGAGAGGATCTATGAGGCCAGCCTGAGGGAGAGAAGGGGAGAGGAGAGGATCTATGCGGCAAGCCTGAGGGAGAGAAGGGGATAGGAAAGGAGATGTTTCTGTGGGGCAAGGCTGAGGGAGAGAAGGGGATAGGAAAGGAGATGTTTCTGTGGGGCAAGCCTGAGGGAGAGAAGGGGATAGGAAAGGAGATGTTTCTGTGGGGCAAGGCTGAGGGAGAGAAGGGGATAGGAAAGGAGATGTTTCTGTGGGGCAAGGCTGAGGGAGAGAAGGGGAGAGGATGGGAGAGGATGTATGAGGCCAGCCTGAGGGAGAGAAAGGGAGAGGAGAGGATCTATGGGGCAAGCCTGAGGGAGAGAAAGGGAGAGGAGAGGATCTATGCGGCAAGCCTGAGGGAGAGAAGGGGAGAGGAGAGGATCTATGCGGCAAGCCTGAGGGAGAGAAGGGGAGAGGAGAGGATCTATGGGGCTAGCCTGAGGGAGAGAAGGGGAAAGGAGAGGATCTATGAGGCCAGCCTGAGGGAGAGAAGGGGAGAGGAGAGGATCTATGCGGCAAGCCTGAGGGAGAGAAGGGGAGAGGAGAGGATCTATGGGGCAAGCCTGAGGGAGAGAATGGGAATAGGAGAGGATCTATGGGGTCAGCCTGAAGGAGAGAAGGAGAGAGGAAAGGATCTATTGGGCAAGCCTGAGGGAGAGAAAGGGAGAGGAGAGGCCGATCGTAACTACTCATTAATTTTCAAACTCTTAAGTGTCGATTTATCAAGCCCGATCACATAGTTTCGTAGCGGAGCATTCAGCTAGTTACTAGTATTATATAAGCTTGTTAAATGAAACAAATATGATTAATACTAATCTTTTTGTATGAAATGTATAATTTTTCACACATTGATATACTTGTAAAAAATAAAAAATAAAAACCTTTTTTTTTAAAAAAGAACTCTTTTTTAAAAAAAAGAACTCATGCTATCTGATTAGTTTATTGGTCTACATAGGATATTGATGTTGATGCTCTTAGGTCTTTAACGCAGGACAATGGCACATAGGTAGCCCTCCACTTATGACTGTTCACTTAGTGACTGCTCAAAGTTACAACAGGACTGAAAAAAAGGGACTTGTGGCATTTTTGACCCTTAAGAATCACTGTGTTGTGGCCCATACATGGCCTGTGCATCTAGTAGCTGATTCCGACAGCGAGGAGGCTGGTGTGATGCCGCACCAGCAGCCTATGCAGGTGGCACTCGAGTCAGACAATGAGGAGGCTGGAGAAGATGTAGTGCCAGAGGCGGGGATTCAGCCAGGGCCTTCAGAATCTCTAGAAGCTTCCATGGGTGAAGAGGAAGAAAAGGAGGAGTCTCTTCTTGATGCACGGTTGTGCAGAGCTGCCAAAAGGCAGGAGTGGTTCCTTAGGAGGAGGTGTCCTCGAGAGTAAGGCCTGGGGCTGATTGGCCACTTCCTTAGCCTATTTAAGGAGGAATGCCGACTGAAGCAATTTGCAGAGAACAACTTCGTTCACATACCTTCATGTCTTATCTTGCTTATCTTATCAGCTTCCTGCAAATTGCTTCTGGGCATTCTGCCAACCACAGTAAGCTTTCAGTTATTATTCTTTGAATTCTTGGCGGTTGTTAATGCAGTTAATTAACAGCCATTGTTGTAAAAGACTGGTTTATTCAGTAAACTAAAGTTTGAACGGACTTTGTGTGTGCTGCATTCTTTGGAGCACACAAATGCTACACACAAATGCTGCATTCTGCCCCGTAGCTGGAGCAGAACACACTGCAACATACCCATTGGTACCAATAATTCTCTCTTATCATTCAGAATTGTCTCCTAAATCCTACCCATTTCTCACTTTTAAATTCAATCCTAAATAATGTTCCCTCTTTCTCTCTTTTTCCGCCCCCTTGCATCCTTTGCAGTGCTCTCAACCATGTTACTCTCAGAACACAATTCCCCACTCCCAAAAAAATTTGGCTGTTCCTTCTTTTAATTTTGTAAAGGCCCTAAGTATCCCGAATGCTGACTTATGACTGCAGTCGAGCCCCAGATTTATGTCGCTAAGTGAAGCAATTTGTTAAAAGAGAGTTTTGCTCCATTTTTATGATTTTCCCCTTTCCATGTTTGTTAAATGAATCATTGCCATCATTAAATTAGTCACACGGTTGTTAATCTGGCTCCCAAAATTGATTTGGCTTGTCAGAAGGTGGCAAAAAGGGATCACCTGACCCCGGAATGCTACGACCGTCATAAATATGAGTCAGTTTCCAAGGGTCTGAATTTTGATCACGGGCATCATGTCGCAACGGTCAGAAATGTGAAAAACGGACGTAAGTCGCTTTTTTCAGAGCCATTGTAAGTTGACGGCTGCCTATACCAGTTTCTCAGTATTTATTCCCGACCCCCCAATCATTCCTGTGAAACATTTCAAATGGCAAAAATCTATATTCTTTCAGGAAACGTCACCATGGATTTTGTGATTCATCTCGAATCCCCTGCCTGAAATTGTGCTAAATAGACACTCTTTTTCCACCCCTGTTGGGAGGATGAATGACTGTCAAATCAAAACAAGAGTCACACATCATTTGGTAATTTCATCCTGGAAATGGCTTGCTATCTATCATGTTTCAGCTGTGCATTTGGGGGAGGGAGAGAGACAGAGAGAAGAGAGGGGTGTGGGAGGGAGGGAGGGAGGGAGGGAGGGAGGGAGAAAGAGGGAGAGAGGGAAGGAGAGAGAGGTGGGAGGGATGGACGGGAGAGCAGCTTAAAGTACTGTTAAGTAACACCAGCTGCCTGCAATTACTGCAAGTTTGAATCTCACCAGGCTCAAGGTTGACTCAGCCTTCTATCCTTCCAAGGTAGGTAAAATGAGGACCTGGATTGTAGGGGCAATAAACTGACTTTGTATAAAAAAGAACACCGCTTTGGGTGGGGGGCGAAAGCCCTACCAAGCAGGTATACACAAAAGTATGAAGGCTATTGCTTAATGCATTGTAAGCCACCCTGAGTCTCCGGAGAAGGGCAGCATATAAATTAATTTTTTTAAAAAAAAGAAGGGAAGGGAAGGAAGGAGGGAGCGAGAGAGAGAAAAGAAGGAGGGAAGGCAGGAAGGAGAGAGGGAGAGAGGGAGGGAGAGAAGGGGAGGGGGAGAGAGAAGAGGGGGAGGGAGGGGAGAGAAGAGCGGGAGGGGAGGGAGGGAGGGAAAAGAGGGGGAGAGGAGGAGAGAGAGAGAAAGAGGGAGAGAGAATGAATTGGTTGAGCACAGGTGTCTGTTTTGAGGGCGCTGCACAATTTCGAATAAACAGCTTCTTGTAAAAAATAAAAATGCTCATTCTCGGTACTTGTTTTGAAATACCCAGCTCAGTAAATGCCTTAAAAGCCACACTGGTATTTTGGATGATATGTTGTAGCTGGAAGAGATGCGATTGTGTTAATATCCGATCCTTTCGTTTCTGCGTTTAATTACCTTTCGGAGTTAAAAGGACATTGGATGTTTGTTTTGCGCTGAGAATTCTCATACATTTGAAATTGTTCCCAAAACTAATTGAACAACTGTCATCCTCTCTGGATTATGTTTTTTCCCCCTCTTTCCCCCCCCCCCCCAGCTATAGTGAAAACAAAATTGAAAATAATTCAGTATGAAGCAGAGCTACAATCAGAAACAGGGGTGGTTAGGAAACAAGTAGTAATTTATGAATTTGACTGTACCAGGAACTTTCAGTGAGGGCTCACTATATAATTGGTAGTTGACTATTAGTTTTCTAATTCTGGTTTTATAGTCTAGAGCTGGAACGATGGGAAAATAGGTAGCTAGAAAGATTTAAATTTAATATTATAATCTTAAAGTGGATTTATATATATATATATATATATATATATATATATATATATATATATATATATATATATATATCTTTCTTTCTTAAAGTGGATATATATATATATATATATATATATATATATATATATATATATATATATATATATCTTTCTTTCTTTATATCTTTCTTTATCCCAGGGATTTTCCTACGTATATTAAGATGTTTCATGGCCTAATTTTCGGTGAAATCTCAATTCACCAGCTTTTAGGCCTTTTTAAATATTACAGCAGCTATATGCTATCTGTTTGAGTTTATGTGGGAGACTAGAATGGACCCATTTCTGCCTCGTTAGGCTTTGTCAACTAGCCACGAAAGACAAAGACCTACGAAAATAAAATAATAAATATTTGACTGTTACAGGGCAGAATTAAGAAAAGTGGGTGTGGCTAGTTGATAAAATGAGCTGGTAATCGGGTAAGAACCTGTGGCTTGGGGGTTAAATCAACTGCCTTGTAGGCAGACGGCCCAGGTTCAAATCCCAGTAAGGGTATGACTGTCTGATGAGAGCAAATAAGCTCGAAATAGATCTATAACAGCCTCCCTTTATTTATAGTATTATCAGCAAAAATATTAAAAACATAGAAAAATAGCTTGTCGGCTATATGATACTGTCTGGATGGCCCATGAGATTGGGCTGAAAGGCAAAAATTGGAGATTTGTGATATCTCCTCCATTCGTGGTAATCCAGGATGACTTAATACAAAAAACATACATATATATATATATATATATATATATATATATATATATATATATATATATATATATATATATATATATATATATAAATTGATGCACCGTTGATATATGACCCAAGAGAGATGGTCTAGAACAGTGATGGCAATCCTTTTTCACGCTGTTTGCCAAAAGCAGTTGTGTGTCCGTGCGACACACTGCGCATCTGCCAGCACCCATAATGCAATGCGCCCCCCATGCTGCCCCACCCCTCCGTGTATGCGTATGTGACTCCCCATGCTCCATTACCCCCCCCCCCCGTGCATGCATGCACGACCCACTGCCCCCTTTTAGGCCTAGAGGGCCTCCCTCCAGCCTCCTGGGCCCAAAAACAGGCTGTGGGGGGCACACTGAACCCCCCGTCCCCGTGTATGCACATGTGACCCCTGCCCCCTTCAAGCATATGCGCATGTGATAAACATGCCCATGCACATGCGTCTCCCACATGAGCCCCGCCCCCCCCCCACGCATCCTGAAAATCAGCTGGCCAGCGGGAGGCACAGGCAAATCAGCTGGCCAGCGGGAGGCACAGGCACATGCGTGATGAAGCTGAGCTAGGCAACGGGTTGCATGCCCGCAGAGAGGACTCTGCATGCCAGCTGTGGCACATGTGTCATAGGTTCACCATCATGGGTCTAGATTGTATAAAGGTGCTTCAAATTTATGTCAGGTGAACAACTAGAAGGGACATATTACAGGTAGGTCTCAATTTATGACTGCAATTGAGAGCAAAGTGTACATTTGCATTGATAAATTTGTTCAAATTAACATTTTAAATCCATTGTTGTTGCTGCTGCTGTTGTTTTTGAAAAGTTTTTTCAGTTTTATTTCTTATACACATAATATAAAATGTACATTTTCTTATACATAATTAATCCTACATATACATGTTTTCCTTAAAGAAAGCATTACAATAAGGCATTTTAATTACATTCGGAGTTGTTGTGCATTGTTGCTGACGGATGAGCCCAATAACTAAATTCCTAATTCATTTATACTAGGTTACATTACGGTGTAGAAGGCCTCCTTTTTCCTCGTATCGAGGTATTTCAGGTGTATACTTTTCTACGGAGTGGTTTCTGACTCAAAAGTCAGTATTGCATTTGCAAAAATTGCAATTTTTGCAAAAATTGCATTTAGATACAATTTTTCATAATCGCCCCTTGTAAATTGTTGGCATTGATTCAGCCGTGATTGTCAAGGAGAGAAAATAGAAAGTTCTCTGTTAGAAAGGATGTTTTTTTTCAAAATTGAATAATTTTTATTAAATAGTTTTTTTTAAAAAAAAAATCAAAGAAACAGAAGTGTTTACAATTTTCCTTTTTTCAACGTTTTCACATCAGTAAACATTTCTTACCTATCCATTTTTCTCCCTTACTTCAATTTACCATTTATACATATGCTTATGCTTATGTCTCTATCTCTCTCCATTGGTCCCAGAAGTGATATTCAGTTGGTTCAGGCCATGGGTGGGTTCTACCTACCTTTACCACTGATTTGCAATGGGATTGCGTGCGAGTGCTTGCTTAGCTCACATGCACGCCTTGTTTCTGTGCATGCATAGAAGCTTCTGTGCATGCACAGAAGCTTCTGCGCATGCGAAGGTCGGTGATGATGACATTCGGGGTGGTGGGCAGGGCCTCCCGCCAGTTTTACTACTGGTTTTTGCAAACCGGTCTGAACCAGGGCAACTCACCACTGGTTTAATTTAATTTAATTAATCATATTTCTATGCCAAACAACTCCCAAGGGACTCTGGGCGGCTTACAACAGAAATAATACAAACAGTGAACATGATTTTTTAAAAAAAAAACATTATAAAAGCATTTTAAAAACATTAAAAACACATGCACGCCATCCATGGCCGGATCTCGCAAGATTGACCAGTGAGATCAAAAGCCAGGTCTTCACCGCTTTCTGGAAGGCCAATAGGGTGGGGGTAGTCCGGATCTCAGGAGGTAATTGGTTCCTGGGCAGCCACCGAGAAGGCCCTCCCCCCGTGGGCCCGCAAGCTGACATTGTTTAGTTGACGGGACCCGGAGGAGACCAACTCCTCCGGGTCCCGGGATCTTACCAGTTGCTGGGAGCTATGTGGTAGAAGTTGGTCTCGAAGATAGCCTGGCCCTGACCCATGTAGGGCTTTAAAGGTAATAACCAACACCTTGAATTGTGCCCGGAGACCAATAGGGAGCCAGTACAGCTCGTGGAGAATTGGTGTAATATTGGTGTATCTAGGCGCACCCACAATAGCTTCAGGCGAACTGGTAATGGCGACCTACCAATGGTGTTCCCACTCAGGCACAATCCCGTCCTGGATCACTGTGTTTTTGATGCTGCATGAATTTGTGGAAGGCACACGCTAGCGAATTGTTGTGTTTTCTGACGCCGCGCGCATGCACGGATGGCGTGTGAGTGAGCAAAACGAGCGTGCATGCACGTGCACTCATATTTCCGGTGCTGGGTGAACTAGTTGCTACAGTATGTGAATTCCACATCTGGTCCCAAAAGAAAGAAGATGGATATGACATGGACTGATAATGGAAATGAACACTTGATGTGGGTTCATCTTTATAAAGTTAAGCAGCATCCTCATTAATTCAATACAGTTATGAATTCAACGGGTATTTTCTTTGCTTTTTACATAACAGCTTTTGTCAGCTTTTATCATCACCCTTTGAAATGGTCAGCCAGGGGCGACACGTTCCCATCGTCATTTCGGAATTGCACCATTTTATCGGTTTCAAATAAAAGGTTTTTGCTAACTTCTGTTTGAGAATTCTGTTTGTAGGGTTAATGTAACTCTGCCAGTTTGAAGAATTTATCCAGTCTTTGGTGCAGTGGTGAAATCCAATTTTTTTTTCCCTACCCGTTCTGTGGGCATGGCTTGGTGGGCGTGGTGTGGCTTAGTGGGTGTGGCAGGGGAAGGATACTGCAAAATCCCCATTCCCTCCCCACTCGGGGGAAGGATACTGCAAAATCTCCGTTCCCTCTCAACTCCTAGGGGAAGGATACTGCAAAATCCCCATTCCCTCCCCACTCCTGGGGGAAGGATACTGCAAAATCCCCATTCCCTCCCCAACCCTGGGGGAAGGATACTGCAAAATCCCCATTCCCGCCCCACTCCTGGGGGAAAGATACTGCAAAATCTCCATTTCCTCCCCACTCCTGGGGGAAGGATACTGCAAAATCTCCATTCCCTCCCCACTCCTGGGGGAAGGATACTGCAAAATCTCCATTCCCTCCCCACTCCTGGAGGAAAGATACTGCAAAATCTCCATTTCCTCCCCAACCCTGGGGGAAGGATACTGCAAAATCCCCATTCCCGCCCCACTCCTGGGGGAAAGATACTGCAAAATTTCCATTTCCTCCCCACTCCTGGGGGAAGGATACTGCAAAATCCCCATTCCCTCCCCATTCCTGGGGGAAGGATACTGCAAAATCCCCATTCCCTCCCCAACCCTGGGGGAAGGATACTGCAAAATCCCCATTCCCGCCCCACTCCTGGGGGAAGGATACTGCAAAATCTCCATTCCCTCCCCAACCCTGGGGGAAGGATACTGCAAAATCCCCATTCCCGCCCCACTCCTGGGGGAAAAATACTGCAAAATCCCCATTCCCTCCCCACTCCTGGGGGAAAGATACTGCAAAATCTCCATTTCCTCCCAACTCCTAGGGGAAGGATACTGCAAAATCCCCATTCCCTCCCCACTCCTAGGGGAAAGATACTGCAAAATTTCCATTCCCTCCCAACTCCTAGGGGAAGGATACTGCAAAATCCCCATTCCCTCCCCACTCCTAGGGGAAAGATACTGGAAAATCTCCATTCCCTCCCAACTCCTAGGGGAAGGATACTGCAAAATCCCCATTCCCTCCCCACTCCTGGGGGAAAGATACTGCAAAATCCCCATTCCCTCCCCACTCCTGGGGGAAGGATACTGAAAAATCCTCATTCCCACTCCACTTTGGGGCCAGCCAGAGATGGTATTTGCCGGTTCTCCAAACTACTCAAAATTTCCGTTACCAGTTCTCCAGATCCTGTCAGATCCTACTGGATTTCACCCCTGCTTTGGTGATGTTGCAGCTTCTAATATTAATGTTAACGGTGATGTGTTAATCTTCCAGACCACATACAAAGAACAATTTACTTTTCAGAACCACAGGCAGACTAAATAATCATTGGCATTTTCCTCTGTAATTCAATTCATGTAACGGCAGCCTGTAATATGTGGGTGAAGTTGCCATAAGTTCGATGGTCGAGCGAAATCGAGATTTCTTCAACATGCAGCTCTTGAGCTCGCTTATCAAATTGGTGGGTTTGTAATCTTAACAGTTTATACCCCATGAAGGATAGGAAGGAAAGCAATGTCTCTTGGAGAGCTAAAACGTTTAAACAACCAAAAGAAATACAAATGACCAGCTATCTGCAAGGAGTATAAATCCTTCCATTCCCCACTATTCAGTTAGAACTGAAGAAGCTTCTTGGATGAGAAGTGAACCATCTTCAAGGGGAAAAAAATCCTGTTGCTTTTTTTTGGGCGGGGGAAAATCACCTTTGGGACATTTAAGTGCAAAACCTCCATTGCCACCAGTATTAGATCCACTTAGATTGTGTTTGTCCAAGATGGGGTTTAAAAATAATTGGATCCTGCTAGGAGCACATTTCAGTATATACAGTGGATGGAACGCTTAACAAAAATTATTTCTAGCAAACGCTGGGCTTTTCACAGATTAAAAATAAATGAAACCAGGGTTGATGTGCAAGGGACTTGCAAATGTTTCCTAAAATGTATGAACTAGCTGAGTTCTAATCAACTTCTTTTAACTTCAGAAAAAAATCTAAAATTTTCCCCCTGAGTTTTGTGTAGCCATGTTGTTATTTTGGATGAGAAAACTCTGGAAACGGCTTGTTACTGATCAGTCATCAGAGATTCTGGAATTAGAACATTAGAATAATAGAATGGGAAGGGACCTTGGAGGTCTTCTAGTCCAACCCCCTGCTTAGGCAAGAGACTTTATACCTGTAACAGTGAACCTATGGCATATGTGCCACAGGTGGCACGAGGAGCCATATTGGTGGACACATGAGCTGAGCTCCATTTTCGGGCCTTCTGGGCCCACCGGTAGTAGGGAAACAGGCTGTTTCTGGCCTCCGGAGGGCCTGGGCGGGTGGAGGTGGGGAAGGCCCATTTTTCGCTCTCCCCAGGATCCTAGAAAGGCTCTGGAGCCTGGGGAGAGCGAAAAATGGGCCTTCCGGTCCCACTGGAAGTCAGCAAACAGGCCATTTCCGGACTCCGGAGGGCCCCCGGGGGGTGTGGAAGGCCATTTTCACCCTCCCCAGGCACCTAGAAAGCCTCTGGAGCCTGGGGAGGGTGAAAAAACGGGCCTACCGGGCCCACTGTCTTTTTTTGAAAGCCTCTGAAGGCAAGCAGTTGATTGTTCTCACCATTAGGAAATTTCTCCTTAGTTCTAGGTGGCTTCTCTCCTTGGTTAGTTTCCAACCATTGTTTCTTCTCTTCTCTTTTGATGCTTCGGAAAATACGTTAACACCCCTCATCTTTGTAGGAGCCACTAAAATATTGGAAGACTGCACTGCTATCATGTCTCCCCTGGTCCTTCTCTTTGCTAGACTAGCCATGCCCTGTTCCTGCAACCGTTCTTCATCTGTTTTAGCCTCCAGTCCCCTAAACATCTTGATTGCTCTTCTCTGCACTCTTTCCAGAGTCTCCACATCTTTTTATAGCGTATCATGATACAGCGACGCATTGAATCCAAACCAGAGTTGTTTCTACTGTTTATCTTTCCAGAAAAAAATAAGTAAGGAAAATGTATATTTGATCATACATGTAATAACAGCTGCAAGAATTGTGTATGCTCAAAATTTGAAACCAGAAAAAATACCTTTGGAAGAAGAAATAATAACAAAAAAATTTGATTGTGCAGAAATGAATAGATTAACCTTGATGATTAAGGATAAAGAAGACTCGGAATATTTTAAGACATGGAATCACTTTTACAGTTGGTTGGAAAAGAGATATAGATAACCGATATTATAACTATGTTTAAATGATGATTATAACATTGCTTTGGCAATGAAATGTTAGAATGGTTTGGACAAAGATGAAGATAAAAGAAACCTAAGGAAGATGGAGAAGAAGCCTAGAAGATTACACCGAGATGTCACAGGGAAGGGAGGATTGATGTATTAAATTTGTTTGTTTTAAAAAATAAAAATAAAAAATTATTCCAACCCCCCCCCCACATTTTTTTATACCTTTGGGTCTGGGGGCAAAATATTGCACCTATTAGTTGTTCTCACTGTCCGGAAATGTTTACTTAATTCTAGGTTGAACATCCTACCTACATCCATTACTTTTTGTCCTGCCCTCAGATGCTTTCGAGAATAGATCCCACCCACCCAGTTCCTCAAGAATTGGAAGATTGCTATTGTCACTGCTAATCCTTTTCTTTGTTAGGCTAGTCATACCCAGGCAGCACAGGAGCCTTTAAAAAAAAAGACTCACAATCTGCCTATGGAATTGGGTATCTCTAGTTTGATGAAAAGAAGGACTAGGGGTGACATGATAGCAGTATTCCACTATTTGAGGAGCTGCCACAAAGAAGAGGGAGTCAAGCTATTCTCCAAAGCATCTGAAGGCAGGACATGAAGCAATGGGTGGAAACTAATCAAGGAGAGAAGCAACCTGGAATTAAGGAGAAACTTCCTGATAGTCAGAACAATTAACCTTTGGAACAGGTTGCCTCCAGAAGTTGTGAGTCCTTCATCACTGGAGGTTTTTAAGAAGAGATTGGATGACCATTTGTCTGAAATGTTGTACGGTTTCCTGCCTAAGCAGGAGGTTGGACCAGAAGACCTCCGAAGTCCCTTCCAATCTACTCTACACTTCTATTTTCTACATTCTATTCCACAATGTTCTGTTCTGTTCTGTTCTGTTCTGTTCTGTTCCGTTCCGTTCTACTCTACTCTACTCTACTCTACTCTACTCTACGCTACTCTACGCTACGCTACGCTACTCTACTCCACTCCACTCCACTCCACTCCACTCCACTCCACTCCACTCCACTCCACTCTACTCTACTCTACGCTATCCTTCTCTATTCTATTCTATTCTATTCTATTCTATTCTATTCTATTCTATTCTATTCTATTCTATTCTATTCTATTCTATTCTATTCTATTCTATCCTATCCTATCCTATCCTATCCTATCCTATCCTATCCTATCCTATCCTATCCTATCCTACTCTCTTCTATTCCACAGTGTTCTATTCTATTCTATTCTATTCTATTCTATTCTATTCTATTCTATTCTATTCTATTCTACTCTACTCTACTCTACTCTACTCTACTCTACTCTACTCTACTCTACTCTACTCTACTCTATGGGATAGATTGATGGGATAGGAGAATGCAGAAACCAGAGGGGAGGGGTAATTAATCTTCAAAAGGATATCAGTGATGGGAAGAAAAATGAGTCCGTCCTTCAGAAAGAGTCGTTGAGAGAATTCCTACCATTCAGGAAGGGGAAATTGAATTTCTATACATTTTGAATTAATCTGCAAATTCCCCCTCTCCCTGACCTTTTGTGTGTGTGTGTGTGTGTGTGTGTGTGTGCGCGTTTTCCTTTGAAAACAACTTTTTTTCTTCCCCCGGGAGTCAGAGAAAGCGCACGACGGAGAAGCTTTAATCACGAGTTAAGCCTCATTTATGGATTGTAGTGTGAGGAGAGTATGTTCGCTTGTGGCTAATATAGCATTTAGTGCCATGGCAACCTCCTCATTCTGAGGAAAGGCCCTATTTCCACCATCCAGGGCAGAATATGTCCCCACACGTACGAGTTAACTTGGGATTTGTAAACATAGTCCTGGAATTTAGTCAAACTCTGCTTTCCTTTCTAATGTTGAAATGTTTCCTCATATTCCAGTCTGTGATCGCTTATATATTTATTACCACTGAAGACAGAAATATTCATCATCATCATCATCATCATCATCATCATTATTATCATCTCTTTTTTTAAAAAAAAATTGATTTATATGCCGCCCTTCTCCGGAGACTCAGGGAGGCTTACAATGCATTAAGCAATAGCCTTCGTACTTTTGTATATATTTTATACAAAGTCAGCTTATTGCCCCCACAAACTGGGTCCTCAATTTACCCACCTTAGAAAGGATGGAACGCTGAGTCGACCTTGAGCCTGGCTAGGATTGAACTCAGAGAATTACAGGCAGCTGGATGTTAATTGCTGCCTTTAGTAGGAGGCATTAGCCCCCTACGCTACTCAGGCTCCTTTTATTCATTAAACATGAAACTCAGTCAAATGAACATTCAAAAATGCATCACAAATGCCATTGACTGATGCCAAAGGTTGATGCGGATTGCTGCCAGGGTCTTAAGTATCAACCAAGTTCCTCCTCCTCCTCCTCCTCCTCCTCCTCCTCCTCCTCCTCCTCCTCCTCCTCCTCCTCCTCCTCCTGCTTCTTCCTCTTCCTCTTCCTCTTCCTCCTCTTCTCCTGCTCCTCCTTTATCTACTTTATTCATTAAACATGAAACTCAGTCAACTGAACTGAAAAGTCCATCACAAATACCATTGACTGGTGCTAATGATTGATAGGGGTTGCTGCCAGCATCCTAGGTATCAACCAAGTACTTACTTAAGATGTACGATGTTCCAAGTAGCGCATTTTTTTTTTGCAGTTCTGCTAGTGTTATTGTAGGAAGCTGCAATTTGCTGGTGTATCTTATAAAATTCTTGGACATGGTACCAAGTGCCCCGATGACAATGGGTATCATTGTCACATGTCTCATCCATAGCCGTGTAGTTTCGATGGCCAGGTTGCGATATTTCGTGATTTTTTCCAGTTCTTTTTCATTGACTCTGGCATCTCCTGGTACCGCGATGTCAATAAACTATACGTTTTGGCCCTCAACAACCGTGATATCTGGCGTATTGTGTTCCAAATCATGATCCATTGTATTCAAAAGTCCCACAAGATCTTCACTGTCTCATTTTCAGTAACTTTTTCCACTTTGTGCTCCCATGACTTTTTGGATATAGGTATGTCTTATTTTTTATATAACAATAACAATAACAACAATAACAACAATAATAATAAACATTTGAATACAGTGTATTGTCAGGGTATATCATTTACAAAAGAAAAGCAAAGAGAAAACAAAAATAAATATTAAGACATATACTGGTAACAATAGTAGTAATAGAAGGGTTTTGGCTAAATTTCTCTTTATATTAACTTATTTATAATTCTGTTAATTATATTGGCATATTTACAATGATAAAACATCTTTATATTTAATTCATATATAGTAATAATCTTTCTTCATCTAATTTCTACCTCTTATCTCTAACCACTCATAAAATCTATTCCATATCAAGTCATATTCTTTGTCATCTTTGTTTTTTATATCTAAAGTCAATCTGTCCATCTCTGCACAGTCTAATATTTCCCGAATTATATTTTATTTATTTATTAATTTATTCATTCTTCATTGGTTCGATTTATATGCTGCTCTTCTCCGGAGACTCAGGGTGGCTTACAATGCGTTAAGCAATAGCCTTCATAATTTTGTATATACCTACTTAGTAGGGCTTTCGACCCCCCCTAAGCGGTGTTCTTTTTTATACAAAGTCAGCTTATTGCCCCCACAATCCAGGTCCTCATTTTACCTAACTCGAAAGGATGGAAAGCTGAGCCAACCTTGAGCCTGGTGAGATTCTAACTTGCAGTATAATGCAGGCAGCTGGGGTCACTTAACACCACTTTAATCTGCTGCGCCACCAAGGCTCTTGATACATCCTCATCTGATGGAGTGTTCTCATTTTTTTCCAATATTGTGCAAATACAATCCTTGCTGCTGTTAGTACATGCAAAACTAACTATATAGTCCAGTGATGGCTAACCTTTTTCTCAATGTGTGCTGAGCGCGCACAACACAGCGCATATGTGCCAACACCCATAATGCAATGCGCCCCCCTAGGCATGCGCGCATGACCCCCCTGCCCCCTTTTGGGCCTAGTAGGCCACCCTGCACCTCCTGGGCCCAAAAGCAGGCCATGGGGGGAACGCTGTACCCCCAGACCTCCATTTTGGGCCTAGCAGGTCTCCCTGCACCTCCTGGGCCCAAAAACAGGCCATGGGGGGAACGCTGTACCCCCAGACCTCCATTTTGGGCCTAGCAGGTCTCCCTGCACCTCCTGGGCCCAAAAGCAGGCCATGGGGGGAACGCTGTACCCCCAGACCTCCATTTTGGGCCTAGCAGGTCTCCCTGCACCTCCTGGGCCCAAAAGCAGGCCATGGGGGGAACGCTGTACCCCCAGACCTCCATTTTGGGCCTAGTAGGCCACCCTGCACCTCCTGGGCCCAAAAGCAGGCCATGGGGGGAACGCTGTACCTCCAGACCTCCATTTTGGGCCTAGCAGGTCTCCCTGCACCTCCTGGGCCCAAAAACAGGCCATGGGGGGAACGCTGTACCCCCAGACCTCCATTTTGAGCCTAGTAGGCCACCCTGCACCTCCTGGGCCCAAAAGCAGGCCATGGGGGGAACGCTGTACCCCCAGACCTCCATTTTGGGCCTAGCAGGTCTCCCTGCACCTCCTGGGCCCAAAAACAGGCCAATGGGGGGGGGACAACGAACCCCCCTCCCCCATGTATGCGCACATGACCCCCACCCACTCATGCATATGTGTCCAACCTGCCTGCATATGAGCACACATCTCCCACATGCACCCCACCCCCCACACACCCCAAAAATCAGGTGGCTGGTGGGAGGTGCGCCCACATGTGTGATGGAGCTGAGCTGGGCGACGGCTTGTGCACCCGCCAAGAGGGCTATGCATGTTAGCTGTGGCACCCATGTCATAGGTTCGCCATCACGGATATAGTCCCTTTATCATAACCCTCCGGCATTATGCCCAACAAAACATATTTCTGGTTTCAGATCTAGATGGTACTTAATCATCTTTTCCAACCAAGTATGTATTTTCTTCGAATATTTTCTTGCTTTCGTACAAATCCACCACGTATGATAATAAGTACCTGGCGTCTGAGACAGAAATATTCTAAAGGACTCTACGGAAGTATGCCCTTTTGACAAATCTCGTGCAGTAGAAATTCTCAAGAGAATGTATTTAAGGAAGCTCTTGGGTGCAAAAAATGCTACTGACTGAGGCTTTAATAGGGTGCTGAAACAGGGTTTTCAGAAGCGTCTATTTTGCAGCATCGTAACGATGCTGTGCTACGTGAAAATGTTTTTAATCACCTGTTTATTGCACATGTCTCGCAAGAGCTGGGATGCTGGTAATACTGTACTGAAAATTTGGATTGCAGCCTCCAGGTAAATAAACCCATCATTCATTGCTTCATACAGCAAGCAGCATAATCACACTCTCAGTGTAATGTCAAACTATAGTCTTAAACGGTGATGTGTTTTCAGTGATATGTATATTCCTTATCTGTGTATATATTCTGCAAGCAACCTTCTAAGGCAGTGTTGCACAATCATCTTTTCTTTCCTCACTTGAGGAAAAGTACTTCTTGAGTTTTCTCATTGTAACTCAGCACGTCAGAGTGCACACAGTATTTGACTATTTTGAGCAAAATTCAGTAAACCTAGGTTTATCTTTCAAACAGTGGTTTATCTAAAAGGAATATATACATACAGGTACTAGGCAAAGTCAGGCAATCAATCATCAACTTCAGCATGGAAGCACACATGAAGAGAGAGAATGCCCTCACAGGGCCCATCTTATATGTAAGGTAAAGGTAAAGGTTCCACTCACACATATTTGCTAGTCGTTCCCAACTCTAGGGGGCGGTACTCATCTCTGTTTCAAAGCCGAAGAGCCAGTGCTGTCTGAAGACATCTCTGTGGTCATGTGGCCAGCATGACTAAAGGCCAAAGGCGCACAGCTGTTACCTTCCCACCAAAGGTGGTCCCTATTTTTCTACTTGCATTTTTTACGTGCTTTCGGACTGCTAGGTTGGCAGAAGCTGGGAGAAGTAATGGGAATTCACCCCGTTACACGGCACTAGGGATTCGAACCTCTGAACCGTTGACCTTTTGATCGACAAGCTCAGTGTTTTAGCCACTGAGCCACCACGTTATATATACAGCCTCTTAAAGTGATAAGTTAAATAACCCTGCTGACTCATTCTCATTGCATCATCATTTCAGTATAACAGCCTTACAGCAGCTGATCAGCTATTAAATTGCCGTAACAGCATAATATAAGATACAGCTGAGGATGTTATTAATTATCTATTAAATGACTTCTTTCAGCAGTTCCAAAAGGCCTCCATACCCATTTGCACTACTCATAAAGTTGTAGAAAAACCTCCAAGTGGCCTCAATGACTCTCTAAAAGAATGCAATTGGCCAGCTGTCTGCAATGAGTATAAATCCTTCCATTCCCCACCATCCAGTCAGAGCTGAAGAAGCTTCTTGGGATGAGAAGCAAAATGTCTTCGAAGAAAAACCAGAAAGTCCAGAGGCCTCTTGAAAAAGCACTTTTGGGACAGCCATGACCTGGATGGCTGAGAATCTCCATAGATATTTGACCAAGCCAAGTCCAAAAACTCTAGAGATATCCTGAAAAACTGGCACTATGACAAATTGGCCATTAATAGACACAGAGGCATAAACAACACCTACCTACTGTGCAAAAGGGACAATCGGCAAGCCAAAAAGAGAATGGGAAGACAAAAACACCTCCATGCCTTTGGCTTTGTGAGTAATGCCAGCTTCTCTATCACCCAAACCAGTGGTGAAATCCAAATTTTTTTACTACTGATTCTGTGGGCTTGTCTTGGTGGGCATGGCGTGGCTTGGTGGGCGTGGCAGGGGAAGGATACTGCAAAATCCCCATTCTCTCCCCGCTCCTGGGGGAAGGATATTGCAAAATCTCCATTCCCACCACACTATGAGGCCAGCCAGAGGTGATATTTGCTGGCTCTCCGAACTACTCAAAATTGCCACTACCGGTTCTCTAGAAACTGTCAGAAACTGCTGGATTTCATCCCTGACCCAAACCCTTAACACTTAACACTAACACTAACCCTGTTCTTGATGATGTTAGCTAGTTGGGTCATGAAACGTCTGTAAGAAACCAAACAAGCTCAAAGAGCACCAAGGATCCCCACACAGTCCTCCTCCTCCTCCTCCTCCTCCTCTCTGCAAACCCCACTGCCTACCAGCACTGATGAAGTTCCCTAGTCAGGTAATGAAACATTTGCAAGAAAACAAGCATGCTCAGAGAGCACCAAGGACCTCTCGCTTGCTTATTTACAATATCAGCATCTTAAAATTGTCTGGGATCATCTGAGATCAGACGATAAATTAATAACCAACATTTATAACTACCTATTAAAATACAAATTAGAGGAAGAAGTGGTGAAAGAGATTACATGGGCCAAAAATTTCAGATACAATATTGAACTCGAGAAATGGGAAAAAATGTGGAAAGTAAACACCAAACTGACAATGTCTACACCCTACAAAGAAAATACATACAAATGCTTTATAGGTGGGACCTCCCTCCTCCCCCCACCCCGCACATTTGGCAAGGATGTTCCCAAACAACACACAGGACTGTTGGAAATGTAGATCACATAAGGGAACCTGCTACCACATGTGGTGGTCATGCCCAAAGGCAAAAAAAAATTGGAAAATGATTCAAAAACAACTGGAAGAAGTCACCACCCAGAGAGTGCCACTAAGACCAGAAACATACTTATTAGGAATATTGATGAAGGACTATAAAAAAGAAATACAATATTTGATCATTCCTATTTTGACCGCTGCAAGAATCATATTCGCACAAATGTGGAAATAGGAAGATACACCAAATAAGGAGAAAATAATACAAAAAGTAATGGAATGTGCGGACCAAAGAAGGCTCACCAAAGAAATACAGGAAAAGGAAGACACAGAATACTATTTAATTTGGCAACAATGGTATGACTGGCTAGAGAAAAGAAAAAAGAAATAAGAGAAAAAGAAAGGCAGGAAGGGAATACGACCTAAGGAAACAAAAATTAAGAAATAATCTTAAAATATCATTATATAATGAAGAATGTGTGTGTGTGTGTGTATTCTTACTTTTCGTAGGTTTTACGTATGATTTTCTTTTAGCCAGGTTTTTCCTACGTAACCAAGATTTTTCTGCAGCCTTAGTTGAGTGAACTCACATTCACTACTTTCTGGGCTTTTTTTCTTCTGGTAGCCAGCAAGCCTATGCTGTGCATTGGGAGACTTATAGAGATCTATTTCTGGCTCATTAGCCATCATCAGTAAGCCACACCCCCATCTCATGTATCCCCCCTGTAAAGGTACAATATCTATTTTCTTACTTTTCGTAGGTTTTATGTGTGTTTTTCTTTTAGCCAGGTTATGTAGGAAAAACCTGGCTAAAAGAAACACACACACACACACACACACACACACACACACACATATGTAGGTCTTTGGTTATTCGGGTCTTCTCCCGCGTAGAATTGGAAGTATCTTGGCAATGTTTCGATGAAGTCTCATTCGTCATCTTCAGGCTGGTGTTCTCGGCTTCGTGCTCCCAGGAGCAATGTGAGATTGCAGCTGACCCTTCCTTTTAACTGCTAGTGGGGGTGTGAGCTGATTGGGTGGGAGCTTGTCTGTGTTCTGATTGGGTGGAGGTGTGTTCTGATTGGTTAGGGGCATGGCTGTGCTCTGATTGGATGGGGGGTTGGTTGTGCTCTGATTGGCTGGGGATGTGTTCTGTTTGGGTGGGGGCTTGGTTGTGCTCGGCTTAGTCTGAGTTGCAGGGGGATTTGAGCTGGTGAACTGCGTTGTCAAACCCACACTGATAATGAAACACGACCAAGGACCAGAAGCCAGACCGCAGCTGCATCATTAGCCACTTTTAACCCCTCCAATCCATACATGAATCAGACCAACACCCTCCATGAAAAGCTCTCATGACCACAAACACGAAGCCAAACAACAACGCAGCTCACCAGCTCAAATCCCCCTGCAACTCAGACTAAGCCGAGCACAACCAAGCCCCCACCCAAACAGAACACATCCCCAGCCAATCAGAGCACAACCAACCCCCCCATCCAATCAGAGCACAGCCATGCCCCTAACCATATATATATATGAAATACTGAAGTAATTTTCTTCTTCTCTAAGGCTCAAGTTGTAAAACTTGATTTTAATGTACAGTTTGTCTATGTTGTGTAGTGTATGTATATGTGTTTGTTTGTTTAAAGAAAAAATAAAATCATTAAAAAAAAATCAAATTTAGGTTACCTGAAGGTGGTTACCCACTGAACAGCGAATCTGTCCAAGCTGGCAATTCCCACCGCCCCCCACCCTCCCCATCTGAATCACGATAGCTTTCTCACATATGCTTTGTGTAACAAGTGGCTCCAACTTTGGCGCTAGCAATCCTGGCACAGGAAAACAAAATTGTGAAGCAGACAAACATCAGGCAATGGGATCGGCTTTCAGACGGGTTAGTAAAAAAACCCCGCCAAATTAGAAGCAATTAGAGCTCACGTTAGAATTAGCATGACTAAAGCGTTTCATAGGATTTCAGCTGTACTTTGCCTGTTGACTTACTCGGAAGATGACAAGTTACAATCTGGAGAAGAATAGAAAGCTGCCTCTGGAATTAATTTCCCTTTCTGTCTTGCCACAATACATCATTCCCCTGAATAATTTATTTGGGGCGTTGATTGTGTCAACGCAAACACCCAAAACTCTTATTCCATGGTCTACTTTGTTTGATCCCATCCCAGAGGAACATAATGGAGTGTTGCGGTGGCCTAAAGGTGGAGTTCTCACCTCACAATCAGGAGGCTGTGAGTTTGATCCTAGGTACAGGCAGGTATTTCACTCTCTGGGTGCACTGAGAATATATCTGCTGGGAAAAAAAACTCCTCATTGGCGACAGGCAGGGTATCCGGCCAGTAAACACTCAGCTTCATTCAGTTGCCCAGACTCCACCCCGCAAGGGATTATGGGGTCGTTAAAAGAGGAGGAGGAGGATGACAGAGGAACTGTTAATTGTTTTAGGAAAAAAGTTGGAAGTGAATTCTCCTGTGGTTTGGCTCACTTTTATAATCCGTCTTTTTACTCTGCCCCAAAAGGTGCCAACTGAAATGGGGGTTTTGGACTCGTTTTGCCTTCAGCAAATTTTTTTCTCCAACAAATGCCTTGGGGGAAAAAAATCATTAAGAGCTCCTTGAACCTATTCAACCATTTTTGTTCACGTAAAAAAAGGAGGAAAACACCCCCGATCCTATTTATAAAGATCTAAGAATCCCTGATAATATCCTGAGTAGATTTCAAAGCAATTTCAAAAAGCTATACTAAAACTAAAAGAAGCGATTAAGGGGTGGGGGTGGGGGAGGATCTAGTTATAGTTATTACTGTGAGGCAAGGGAGGATAACATCTAAGCCATTTCAAAATTTCCTCTTTTTTTAATCTCGAAGAGATAAAAGAGTTCAAATAAAAGTTTATTGGTGCTATTTTGGAAGAAGCTACTGTCAAGAGACCTGGGTTGTGTATTTTCAGTAGCTACTTCTACCTGGTCAATAAGATTGAATAGGCCATGCTAGTTTGAGGTTTCTTCTCTGAGAGACTCAGGACCGAAAAACTCAAGAATAGAATAGAATAGAATAGAATAGAATAGAATAGAATAGAATAGAATAGAATAGAATAGAATAGAATAGAATAGAATTAGAATTAGATAAGAGTAGAGTAGAACAGAGTAGGATAGGATAGGATAGGATAGGATGGGATGGGATGGGATGGGATGGGATGGGATGGGATAGGATAGGACAGGACAGGACAGGACAGGACAGGACAGGACAGGACAGGACAGGACAGGACAAAAAAGAATAAGAATAAGAATAAGAATAAGAATAAGAATAAGAGTAGAGTAGAGTAGAGTAGAGTAGAGTAGAGTAGAGTAGAACAGGATAGGATAGGATAGGTTAGGATAGGATAGGATAGGATAGGATAGGATAGGATAGGATAGGATAGGATAGGATAGGATAGGATAGGATAGAACAGAACAGAACAGAACAGAACAGAACAGAAAAGAATAAGAATTAGAATTAGAATTAGAATTAGAATTAGAATTAGAATTAGAATTAGAATTAGAATTAGAATTAGAATTAGAATTAGAATTAGAATTAGAATTAGAATTAGAATTAGAATTAGAATTAGAATTAGAATTAGAATAGAGTAGAGTAGAGTAGAACAGAGTAGAACAGAGTAGGATAGGATAGGATAGGATAGGATAGGATAGGATAGGATAGGGTAGGATAGGATAGGATAGGGTAGGGTAGGGTAGGGTAGGGTAGGGTAGGGTAGGGTAGGGTAGGGTAGGGTAGGGTAGAGTAGAACAGAGTAGGATAGGATAGGATAGGATAGGATAGGATAGGATAGGATAGGATAGGATAGGATAGGATAGGATAGGATTAGAGTAGAGTAGAGTAGAGTAGAGTAGAGTAGAACAGAGTAGGAGAGGAGAGGAGAGGAGAGGAGAGGAGAGGAGAGGAGAGGAGAGGAGAGGAGAGGAAATATGGAGTGGAGTGGAATACAGTGGAGTAGACTAGACTAGACTAGACTAGACTAGACTAGACTAGACTAGACTAGACTAGACTAGAATAGAATAGAATAGAATAGAATAGAATAGAATAGAATAGAATAGAATAGAATAGAATAGAATAGAATAGAATAGAATAGAATAACAGAGTCGGAAGGGACCTTGGAGGTCTTCTAGTCCAACCCCCTGCTTAGGCAGGAAACCCTACACCACTCCAGACAAATGATTATCCAACATCTTCTTAAAAGCTTCCAGTGTTGCAGCATTCATAACTTCTGGAGGCAAGTCGTTCCACTGATTCATTGTTCTCACTGTCAGGAAATTTCTTCTTAGTTCTAGGTTGCTTCTGTCCTTGATTAGTTTCCATCCATTGCTTCTTGTCCTGCCCTCAGGTGCTTTGGAGAATAGTTTGACTCCCTCTTCTTCGTGGCAACCTCTCAGATAGAAACTCCAGCGTTGGTTCACCCACAACTTGTGTTCCATTGATTCATTGTTCTCCCTGCCAGGGAATTTCTCCTTCATTCTAGGTTGGTTGTCTCTTTGATAAGTTTCTATTCATTCCTTCTTGTCTTGCTCTCAGGTGCTTTGTAGAATAGGCCATCCCCCTTTTTGAATTATGCTCAAACTCAACCACAGTGCAGCTTTTTATGATATGCAGTGCCAGTCAGGATTCTTAAAAGCAATTATCACCATTTCATTTGCAACCTGGAACAGAGATCCTAGTAATATATTAGTTCCTAAGAGCTCCCTTGAGTTGTTAGAGGGAGTCTGGAGAAGACATTTGAAATACTAATACCACTCTATAAAGCCTTAATAAGACCACACCTAGAATACTGGATCCAGTTTTGGTCACCACACTTTAAAAAAATTGTTGAGACTCTACCAAGATTGCAGAGAAGAGCAACCAAGATGATTAGGGGACTGGAGATTAAAACATATGAAGAACGGTTGCAGGAACTGGGCATGTCTAGTTTAATGAAAAGAAGGACCAGAGGAGACATGATAGCAGTCTTCCAATATCTCAGGGGTTGTCCCAAAGAAGAGGGAGTCAAGCTATTCTCCAAAGCACCTGAGGGCAAGACAAGAAGCAATGGGTGGAATCTAATCAAGGAGAGAAGCAACCTAGAACTAGGGAGAAATGTCTTGAATTTTAGAACAATTAATCAGTGGAACAGCTTCCCTTTGGAAGTGGTGGGAGCTTCATCACTGGAAGCTTTCAAGAAGAGACCGGACTGCCCTCTGTCAGAAATGGTGTAGGGTCTGCTTGGGTGTGTAGGTTGGACTAGATGATCTACAAGCCGTGGTGGGATTCATCCAGTTTGCACTTATTCAGGAGAACCGGTTGTTAACTTTCTAAGCATTTTTTTAAAATTAGATTTATATGCCGCCCTTCTCCAGAGACTCAGGGCAGCTTACAATGCGTTAAGCAATTTTGGAGAACCGGTTGTTGGAAGAAATCTTATTTTGTTTTTTTCCACTTTATACAGGGCTAATCCTGTAAGGAAGGCAGGAAGGAAACATTCTGGTGTTGTTTCTAGCCTAATCTTTATTGCCCTGCTTACAGAAACTGCTTCTCTGGTTAACCCTTGTTACATTGTAACAGCTAAGACGAAGCGCCCATCGACGTGAGTGACGTTGAATTGGCCACACCCACACGGTCACATGATCACCAAGCCACGCCTACCCAGCTGGTCATTAGGGCAGAGAACCGGTTGTTAAATTATTTGAATTCCACCACTGCCTACAAGGTCCCTTCTAACTCCAGTAAGCCTGTTTATTTCTGGTAAGTAAATTTGCAAACCTTTGCCTGACTCTTGCAATGTACTTTTACAGGGAAGCTGTAATTGCAAAATAATACTTTTCCCACACCCATGTCTATCCCTCTAAGGCTAAATATTTTCCCCCTTTTGTAACACAATTGATATAAAGTTTAAACGGCTTAGAGGAAGCTTCAAGAAGACAGGTTTGAAATTTTATCAGTCACTAGCTTCTCTCTCCCTCTGAAGATTAAATCGAGGCTACATTTTGAGCATAATATAAAAGATTGGTTTCAGGGAGTATTACAGCATCTCTTCTGAGATTTTTTTTTTCCCCTCCTCAACTGCGTTTAAAAAAAAACAACGTTTCTCAGATGTTATTTTATTTCTTATAGTTACCTTGATCAAAGATTGTGTTTGCTCCACGCCAAAGTTTATTGGTTTTTATGAACCTTGCAGGTGTTATCTGCAGGAAGAACTCATCTTCAAAAAGATTTCAGATGCTTAACCTGTTGTGCTGTACACATGTTTTGCTGTTTGTATCTGGAGGTGAGCGAAAGAGAGAAAGAGTTCAACATCCACTTTGAAAGGCTGGAGTGGTTTTTATTTTTCTTCTTCTCTGGGTAATCATAAAACGTTAAGAGGTGAGACAGGGATGAAAAAATACAACTGAAAATAGGGTGGCCTTTTGCTGGCTCATTTCAGACAGCTATATATTTGTCCGTCTGCTGTTGAACGTTACTGGAGAGAATTAAAATTAAAATGACGATGACACAGTCCTGTGAATAATTGGTTAATTAACAAATGCTGGCTGCTGCACTTCAGATTATCCCTAGAGGGCAGCAGAGGGATGAGGCTTTGCTGTATACTTTTTGCCACCATCTGGTCTGGTAGGGCCAGGGATGGAAATCCAGCAGGTTCTGACAGGTTCTGGAGAACCGGTAGCAGAAATTTTGAGCAGTTCAGAGAACCGGCAAATACCACTTCTGGCTGGTCCCAGTGTGGGGTGGAAATGGAGATTTTGCAATATCCTTCCCCTAGGAATGGGGTGGGAATGGAGATTTTGCAGTATCCTTCCTCTGCCATACCCACCAAGCAACACCACGCCCACCAAGCCATGCCCACAGAACTGTAGTAAAAAAAAAATGGATTTCACCACTCAATAGGGCTATTTTATATATTGTTGTTGTTAGTTGCAAAGTCGCGACCCCATGGACCATGTTCCTCCAGGCCTTCCTATCTTCTACCATCCCCTGAAGTCCATTTAAGCTCACGCCGACGGCCTCAGGGACTCCAGCCAGCCACCTCCTTCTCTGTCATTCTCTTTTTCTTTTGCCCTCAATCTTTCCCAGCATCAGGCTCTTCTCCAGTGAGTCCTTCCTTCTCATTAGATGGCCAAAGTATTTGAGTTTCCTCTTCAGGATCTGGCCTTCTAAAGAGCAGTCAGGGTTGATCTCCTCTAGGACTGACCGGTTGGATCGCCTTGCAGTCCAAGGGACTCGCAGGACCATAGTTCAAAGACCTCCATTCTTCATGTCGACCTTTGAACTCCATAGTTCAAAGGTCGCTATAGTTCAAAGGCCTCTATTCTATTCTTTGGCGCTCAGCCTTCCTTACGGCCCAACTTTCACAGCCATCCATTGCAACTGGGAAAACCATAGACTTGACTTCAGTCCTGGTTCCTTAGCTGTTCCTTTCTCCTGGCAGCTCTGTGCATGCCCACACTGGGAATAGGATCCAGCTGTTCATCTGCCTCACTGATGTCTGACTCTGAAGGCAGCTGATAACTGTCAGATGGCCCTGGCCACCACTCTGCCTCTGATGCAGAGCCCACATCAGAGCCTTCCCCAGACTCCAGGACTGGCCCACGTTCCTCCCCAACCTCCTCACTGTCTGAGTCTGCCACCAGCTCTGCTGGCCGCTGGCGGGCCACAACAAAGGTGTTGAAATCAGACAAGGATAGAAGGAAAAGAACAGAAATGGGGAAGTTAGCAGACATTCTTCAAGTCCCATCTGACACAAAAATCTAGCCGTCCAGAAAGAAGGCAGTCAAGGTGACACATAATGGATTGCTAATAGAAAACAGCAGCTGATAATGGATAAAAGGACAAATTCTGTAGGTGTCTCGTTATCTCAGGAGTTTCCCATTTGGGCACGCTTCCATCAATGTTTATCAAGTGCTTCATTCAGGAATGAATGGGGGGAGGGGATCCCAACCCTGAAAATAAGAACGAGCAACCCTTATCATAGATTTGTGAGAGGAAGAATTTAGAACATTGTAATCCGTTGCAGTGTTGAAATCCTAAAAAAGAGAGAGAGAGAGATCAGAAAGTGAAAGATGAAATAGAAATAGAGAGGAAAAAAGTAGATTGAAGACAGATCTGCAAAAATGACAGAAGGATCTTTTTTCCCACAACCTTGGTATTAACCAGAATACTTGGGAACAAGTATTTGTTTTGTTTTGTTCTGTTCTGTTTTGCTTTTTGTTGTTTTGTTTTATATTTTTATTTTATTCTATTCTATTCTATTCTATTCTATTCTATTCTATTTTTATTTTATTTTATATTTTATTGTATTATTTTATTTCATTTGTTCTGTTTTGTTTTTTGTTGTTTTGTTTTATGTTTTTATTTTATTTTATTTTATTCTATTCTATTTTTATTTTATTTTATATTTTATTGTATTATTTTATTTCATTTGTTTTGTTCTGTTGTTTTGTTTTTTGTTGTTTTGTTTTATATTTTTATTTTATTCTATTCTGTTCTATTTTTATTTTATTTTATATTTTATTGTATTATTTTGTTTTATTATTTTATTTCATTTATTTTGTTCTGTTCCGTTCTGTTCTGTTCTGTTCTGTTCCGTTTTGTTTTTTGTTGTTTTGTTTTATTTTTTTATTCTATTCTATTCTATTCTATTCTATTCTATTCTATTCTATTTTATTCTATTCTATTCTATTCTATTCTATTTTTATTTTATATTTTATTGTATTATTTTATTTCATTTGTTTTGTTTTGTTGTTTTGTGTTGGTTGTTTTCTTTCAGGTGTTTTATTACCCAATTAAGTAACATGACCAAAACTAATTCTACCCCATCCACCCCAACAATTTAGACCAGGGGTGTCCAACTCAAGGCCCATGGGCTGGATCCGCCTCACAGGGTGCTTAAATCTGGTCCGTGGGGCTGGCCTGGAAATATCAAAGGACCGACCCGTGGTGCCTCTGCCAGCCAAAATGGACTGCCTGGGGGGGGGGGGCAGGCTCACGGGGCCTCCGTGTGGCCCATTTTTGGCTGGCAGAGTGCTGCTGGAGGCCAGGGAGGCTGAAAATGGGCCACGCAGGGGCCTCGTATCGCCCATTTTTGGCCGGCAGAGTGCTGCAGCGTGGCCACCCCACCCCACCCATTTTGGAAAGCAAAGTACTGCAGGAGGCGTCTGTCCTATCTCTCCCCCTCCCCGCTACCCTCCCTGGCCCATGGAGGAGAACTACAATGCTGATCCGGCCCTCGAAGAAATCCAGTTTGACACACCCCCCTCCGATTTAGACCCTCTGCAAGTAGCACATTACATGCACAAATTTCTTGTTGCTGTGTAACCATCCATTCACGTCTGACTTTTGACGACTTCATAGGCAAAGGGCTCTCCGTGCTACCCTATCAAACACAGCTTCCTTCAATTGTTGGATGTTCATCGTATCGGATTTGATGCAATCAAGCCAGTGTGTCCTTTCCTTGCCCCTTCTCCATGTTCCACCAACCCTTCCTTGACTTCTTCTCCAAAGAATTGGCACCAATACAGGCCAGATATTACTTCGCTATTCCGCGAAACGGGCAGATGCTTCCCACGGCTCCTGCGGATGAAAGGAGCGGAAAAGTCCTTTTTTTCTTATTTTATGTCAGTGTGTCTGTATTGATTGTGTGAGAGTGTCACTGTATATGATATTATGCTGCTCACTCATGTCTGTTTTTAAAGGATTCAGCAACGCGCTCTTATTTTCCCGAGCTACATTTCTCATGTTTTTAAAAAACGAGATGCTAAAGGCCAAAACCTTTTCTCTAGATATTGTTACAGAAATCTTTAGTCCATTATGTATTTATTTATTTATTTATTTATTTATTTATTTATTTATTTATTTATTTATTTATTTATTTATTTATTTATTTATTTATTTAATTTTTATACTGCCCTTCTCCCAGAGGACTCAGGCTGGTGTACACCAACAGTAAAAACAAACCCAAATACCAAATTTAAAAACAGTTTAAAACATATTAAACAATTTGGCCCTAATCGTTAAAAGTAAACCCCAATTAAAATTCCTGTTTAGGCCAGCACAGCGAAAGGCGCATAAGTCAGGGATCATCAGTTCATTTTACCATTCAACTTGCATTGAATTTTTCCGTTTCTTTTCTAAGCCTCCTGATTCTTAGAGGCTGTCATCATTACTACTATTGTAATAAAATGAAATGAAGAATAATCAAGTAACAGAGCACAGCTATCCTTCCAATGCACTGGAGGGAGGGGGAATCTATAAACCGTAAATAATGTATGTTTCTACAACCCGGTGCCTTCCATGTGTTGGACTACATTTCCCAGGATTCCCAGCCAACATTCCCTGAGTCTCTGAAGGGAAGCATTGGAATATGAGTAATACTAATTGAATTCATCGTTATGTTGCTGACTTATTTTCGGGAGAAGCCTTATTTCGGAAGGAGGTCTTATTTTCAGGGAAACACGGTATAAATATTCCATCTTCCTTTATGTGTCATCTGGGTACAAATATCTCTGTACAATAATCATCAAGATTTACAACAGCATTCATTACATTGATATTAAATCTCTGATCTTACAACTGAAACATTGAAGATAGTAAACCTATTCATTTTCCCCTCTTAACATATCTTCTAATAAAACATATAATGGTAATATTAAGAATAATAATCCTAATAGTCCTAATAATAACCATTCTTATAGGATAGATGTCAAAGCATCCGTGGCCTGGTCTCAAGTTGCCGTAGGCCAGGGGGTATGGGAAATTGGCAAAACTGCCAAAACCAAAAGCACATTCCAGACATATCTCTCCCAAGGCTGTATCCCAGGGTTACCTACAGCAGCAAGGGGAATGACCTCTACAACAGGTGGGGCGGGGCGCATAGAATTATGGATGTGAGCACATGTACATGTGACATCCCCCCACACTCCCCTTGCTTTTGTCACGCGATGGCAAAATGGTTAGCCATCACTGTGTTAAACCATCTGTTCATTTTAGCAGGAAGAGCTTTCATAAGCCAGAGGGGTGCTGAATGAAAAAGATACTTGGGAAAGTACTTTTTCTATACAGGACATCCTTGACTTATGACCAAAACTGAGTCCAACATTTCTGCGGCTAAGAGGAAATTTCTTACCACGGTTGGTAAGTGTTTCACTTACCAACTGTGGCAAGTAACAGGTCATTAAGTGAATCTGGCTTCCCCCCATTGATTTTGCTGATCAGAAGGGTCGCAAAAGGAGATCACATGACCTCGGGACATTGTGACCGTCATAAATATGAGTCAGTTTCCAAACACCTGAGCTTTGATCACATGACCATAGGGTGCTGCAACCATCATAAGTGTAAGAAACTGTTATAAATCACTTTTTTCAATGCCTTTGAACTTTAAAAAAAAAAACAATGGCTACCAACCTGCCTTCCATGGAGGACCTGTATCCTGCACAAGTCAAAAAGAGGGCTGGGAAAATATCTACAGACCCCACGTATCCTGGACATCAACTGTTTCAACTCCTACTCTCAAAACGACGCTATAGAGCATTGCACACCAGAACAACTAGACACAAGGACAGTTTTTTCCCGCCGCCATCACTCTGCTAAACAACTAATTCCCTCAACACTGTTGAACTATTCACTAAGTCTGCACTATTATTAATCTTCTCATCATTCCCATCACCCATCTCCTCCCACTTATGACTGTAACCTTGTTGCTGGTATCCTTACGATTTATGTTGACTCTTTCCTAATATGATTTGATTGCTTATTTATACCCTATGACTATCATTAAGTGTTGTACCTTATGATTCTTGATAAACATATCTTTTTTTTTATTTACCCTGAGAGCCTATGCACCATGACAAATTCCTTGTGTGTCCAATCAAGCTTGGCCAATAAAAAATTCTATTCTATTCTATTCTATTCTATTCTATTCTATTCTATTCTATTCTATTCTATTCTATTCTATTCCATATTTTCTATTCTATTCTGTTCTGTTCTGTTCTGTTCTGTTCTGCTTTCTATTTTCTATTTTCTATTTTCTATTTTCTATTTTCTATTTTCTATTTTCTATTCTATTCTATTCTATTCTATTCTATTCCATTCCATTCCATTCCATTCCATTCCATATTTTCTATTCTATTCTATTCTGTTCTGTTCTGTTCTGTTCTGTTTTCTATTTTCTATTTTCTATTTTCTATTTTCTATTTTCTATTTTCTATTTTCTATTCTATTCTATTCTATTCTATTCTATTCTATTCTATTCTATTCTATTCTATTCTATTCTATTCTATTCTATTCTAGTCTAGTCTAGTCTATTCTATTCTAGTCTAGTCTAGTCTAGTCTATTCTATTCTATTCCATATTTTCTATTCTATTCTGTTCTCTTCTGTTCTGTTTTCTATTTTCTATTTTCTATTTTCTATTTTCTATTCTATTCTATTCTATTCTATTCTATTCTATTCTATTCTATTCTATTCTATTCTATTCTATTCTATTCCATTCCATTCCATTCCATTCCATTCCATTCCATATTTTCTATTCTATTCTGTTCTGTTCTGTTCTGTTCTGTTCTGTTCTGTTCTATTCTATTCTATTTTCTATTTTCTATTTTCTATTTTCTATTTTCTATTTTCTATTCTATTCTATTCTATTCTATTCTATTCTATTCTATTCCATTCCATTCCATTCCATTCCATTCCATTCCATTCCATTTTTTCTATTCTATTCTATTCTATTCTATTCTATTCTATTCTATTCTATTCTATTCTATTCTATTCTATTCTATTCTATTCTATTCTATTCTATTCTTTGGAAGGTTATTAAACAAATGTTTGTTAAGCCAAGGACTTGTATTCCGGTAAGAGTTAAAGATGAGATGGACTCCCTCAAGCTACATTTGCGTCTTGACTAGATTTCTAAGAGAAATCAAAAAAATGTGATTTTTATTTATTCGGCCTCAGCTGACAGGGGGAATCTTTAACTCAACGCCTGTTGAAACAGCTTCGATCTTGGTGCGTTGTTGCTCAGCCCTCTCGAGCGTGGTTTTCCATGGCTGCCAGGTCCGTTGAGAAGTAGATAATGGAAGGTGAAAGCAAAATTATATGGGTTTGCAAAAGAGGCTGTGGGAAAGATACCATCGAGTCAACAAAGACATGTAAACAACAGCGTGAATCATGCCAATGCCTCATGCCAATGAGGTGAAAAATGAGGATTTTGCTTCAATTGTTAGGAAAGAGGGATGGGGGTGTCACTGCGGTATAATTCGGTAACAATAACAGAGTTGGAAGGGACCTTGGAGGTCATCCAAACGGTTGAATGATTTTTAAATTGTGATTTTAGGATGTTTGTGTGTTTTGTGTTTTTATCTTGGCTGTACACCGCCCTGAGTCCTACGGGAGAAGGGCGGTATAGAAATAAAATTAATAAATAATAAATAAATAAATCTAGTGCAACCCCCTGCTCACGCAGGAGACCTATACTAGGGATTCGAACCGCTGAACTGCCGACTTTCCTGATCGAGAAGCTCAGTCTCTTTTTAGCCACCGAGCCACCTTAGTCAGGCCTTTGCAAAACCTTTTGCAAAGCACAGACGAGTCGGAAGAGCAACGCCTAGAAAGAATTTTGGAAGAAAGGGAGACATATCTCCGCTTTGAAGCAAAATCAACATTTTAACGACATGAGGAGCCCGTTGCTTCTCACTGAGCTTGGTTGTTTCCTCGCAGACGTCTCATTAGCTGACTAGGTAACCTCATCAGTGGTAGAAGGGAGTAGGGGAGGAGGAGGAGGAGGAGGAGGAGGAGGAGGAGGAGGAGGAGGAGGAGGAGGGCCCTTGATGCTTTGTGAGCTTGGTGCTTTTCTCTCAGATATTTCATTACCCAACTAGATAACCTCATCGGTGTCAGAAGGGTTTGTGCATTGGTTCTTTTCTCACAGACGTTTCATTACCCAACTAGGTAACCTCATCCATGCTAGAAGGGAGAGGGGTGCTCGAAGGAGAGCCAACTCCATTCACTTCTAGCACTGATGCTGTTACCAAGTTGGGGCTGCAGCTTTTGCTTTGGAATTCCTTTCCTGTAAAAGTCTTTCTTTGGACGACTCCAGACGATGTGGTCGCTTTTATAATATCGGACCCTACGAATTTATTTTTAGCCTGCTTTCTTCCTCCCCCCCCCCCCACCCTCAGGCTGGGTAATGTTTTTTCCTCTTCCGACGCTTTGACCCTTTCGGTCCTGCTTTGGCCCTGAGGTAACTTGTTTGTTTTAATTTCCCATTGTTTTCCCCGACTGGCTCTTGTTCATCCAAGCCACCTCATTGGGGTTGAAACCATAAGGGACAGAAGCCTCGTCGAGGCCGTCCTGCCAAATGGCAGCTGCAAACCATAAAAACCTTAGATTAGGATCCAAGCCCATTCCTTCAATAGCCACGCTGGGGGGGGGGGGGGTGTCCAGTTAAAATTGCCCGTTTGCAAAAGTTTCTGATGCCGCAGCGATTATTATCAAGGCATTAAAGCACAATGGAGATCCTGCCGCCTTAATTCGCATTCATCATCTCCTCAACGGGCCAGTTCCGACTGATTACCTTGATGTGGCCTGTTATTAATGACCGATTTAATCTATCTGAGAAAGTCAACAAACTGATATTTGGCAAGCCATGGAGTATCAGGGCATGATCTGGGAATGGGGGGGGGCTCAAACAGTGGGTTCTTTGAGGTCCAGAGACCATGAACACAGAAGTAAATAAAGGGAGTTAAAGCTTTATTATTAATTCAAGCAAACAGAGGTAAAAGCATAACATTAAAAAGAAAAACATACTTACCAAGCAAGGGGATAAACCCAAATCACTTACATGCTGCTAGAAGCTCTTTAAGAATAGCAGAGATAGAGAATAGCGGAATCACAGAGTGGGAAGGGGGCAGTGGTGGGTTTCAATTTTTTTTTACTACCGGTTCTGTGGGTGTGGCTTAGTGGGCGTGGCATGGCTTGGTGGGCGTGGCTAGGTGGGCGTGGCGGGGAAAGGATACTGTAAAATTTCCAGTCCCTCCCCACTCCAGGGGAAGGATGCTGCAAAATCCCAATTCCCACCTCACTCCAGGGGAAGGATACTGCAAAATCTCCATTCCCTCCCCACTCCAGGGGAAGGTTACTGCAAAATCTCCATTCCCACCCCACTCCAGGGGAAGGATGCTGCAAAATCTCCATTCCCACCCCCCACTCCAGGGGCAGGATGCTGCAAAAACTCCATTTCCACCCCACTCGAGGATAGGATGCTGCAAAATCTCCATTCCTGCCCCACTCCAGGGACAGGATGCTGCAAAATCTCCATTCCCGCCCCACTCCAGGGACAGGATGCTGCAAAATCTTCATTCCCACCCCACTCCAGAGAAAGGATACTGCAAAATCTCCATTCCCACCTCACTCCAGGGGAAGGTTACTGCAAATCCCCATTTCCTTCCAATCAGCTGAGACTTGGGAGGCAGAGAATAGATGGGTGTGGGGCCAGTCAGAGGTGGTATTTACCGGTTCTCTGAACTACTCAAAATTTCCACTACTGATTCTCCAGAACTGCTCAGAGCCTTCTGAATACCACCTCTGGAAGGGACCTTGGTATTCTTCTAGCCCAACCCCATGCGCAAGCAGGAGTGAGGGATAACCTTTTTGCCATCGTGTGCCAAAAGCAGGGGCAGCAGGGGGGATCACATGCATGCGTGCCCACACCCATAATTCAATGCCACGTCACACCACGCCCCCTGCATGCATGCATAACCCTCCCGCACTCCCTCCGGTTTTGGCATGCGACAGCAAAAAGGTTACCGGTGGGCCTGGTAGGCCTGTTTTTTGCCCTCCGCAGGCTCCAGAGGCTTTCTTGGAGCCTGGGGAGAGCGAAAACGACCTCCCCAACTCCCTGGAGGCCAAAAACGCCCTCCCAGAACCTCTGTGTGAGTCCTATACTAGCCTGGCATCCAAAACAGGCCATGTGGAAACTCCTGGGAGGGAAGAGGTGGCATGGGCGGGGCCAGATGAAAATCAGCTGGCCAGTGCACGCATGCGCGCTGGAGTTGAGATAGGGCAATGGCTCATGTGCCCACCGATATGGCTCTGTCTGCCACCAGTGGTTGTCCTTCTTAAAAGCCTCCAGCGAGGGTGTGCCTACATCTTCTGGAGGCAAGTTATTCTACTGATTAATTGTTCTAACTGTCAGGAAATTTCTCCACAGTTCTAGGTTGCTTCTCTCCTTGATGAATTTCCACCTATTGCTTCTTGTCCTGCCCTCAGGTGCTTTGGAGAATAGCTTGACTGCCTCTTCTTTGTGGCAGACCCTGAGATAGTGGAAGACTGCTATCATGTCTCCCCTAATCCTTTTCATTAAACTAGACATACCCAGTTCCAGCAACCATTATTCATATGCTTTAGCCTCCAGTCCCCTAATCATCTTTGTTGCTCTTCTCTGCACTCTTTGTTGTGGCCCGTCAGTGGCCTGCCTGGATCGTGGCTGATCCCGATGATGAGGCTCGTGTCTTGCTGTCATTGGGATCATGGCTGATCCCGATGACAGCGAGAAGGCCGAAGAGGATGTGATGCCAGAGGCAGAGACTCAGCCAGGGCCTTCAGAACCTCTAGAGGTTCCTTCCAGTGGAGAGAGTAAAGTGGAGGAGTCTCTCCTCAATGCTCGGGCACGCAGGACTGCCAAAAGGCAGGAGTGGCTACTCAGGAAGAGAAGGTCTACTTGAGAGTAGGGCTTGAGGATAAATAGGCTCCCTTAGCCTATTTAAGTCACACACAGCTAATGCTTTCTTGCTAGAAACAACGTCTCATTACTACAGAGCATCTTGGAGAGCGAGTGACTTCTCATATCTGGGTTTCTGGGCTGATTGCCAACCTTTGTCAGACTTTGTTCCTAATAACTTTGATAAGGACCCTTTGCACAGGAAGCCTGCATTCTTGAAAGGGGTTTGTTTGGAATTAAACAGTGTTTGCGAAGCTTGGTATGTGTCACATTCTCTGGGAATCCGAAGCTGGGGCAGGACACTCTTTCTAGAATCTCAACATCTTTGTTTATATTGTGGCAACCAAAACTGGATGCAATATCCCAAGGGTGGTCTTTGAACCCCAAAATAGCAAGTGTTGCTGACGTTTTAAAGCATTTTAAAGTATCATCATTTGGACTGTAAGTTGTGGGAGTTGAAAATCAGAGAATGATAAGTTCCTAGAATGTTGTTTGATGTGGAAGGTAATGGATTGGGTTGAGATTTAAGCAGGGGTGAAATCCAGCAGGTTCTGACAGGTTCTGGAGAACCGGTAGTGGAAATTTTGAGTAGTTCAGAGAACCAGCAAATACCACCTCTGGCTGGCCCCAGAGTGGGGTAGGAATGGAGATTTTGCACTATCCTTCCCCTGCCACACCCACCACACCCACCAAGCCACACGATGCCCACCAAGCCATGCCCACAGAATCAGTTGTTAAAAAAATTGAATTTCACCACTGGATCTAAGAGTGTACAGTTGATAGGAACAGATTTCTCTTCTCATTCTAATCTGTTCAGCACCAATTTGCAGAATTCAGAGAATGAAAGGATCCAGTAAAAAAGACTGACGGTTAGGAAATCAGAACGGAGACACTTTCCCTTCAAGGAGCATCAAACAAAGTGTAAGGGAAAGAAGATTAAAATTAATGGAGCTCTTTATTCCAGGATAAGAGCTAAATCCATCTCAATCAAAGGATGTGGGCTTTAGAATACGGGAACTATTCCCCCATTTAATTTAGTTTGATAAAATTAAAGTGCCTCTTGTAAATTATGAGCACATAAACTTCTCCAGTAACTTTTTTGGAGAGCAAAATGCTATAAAATCTGGTACACCCATAAACACATGTGTATAACAAAGACTGTTCTACAGGGGTTGTGTGTGTGTGTGTGTGTCATTTGTTTTGATTTATTACACATTGCACAGGATTTTGTTTTCTCCAACATGTTGAAGTTAAAAGTTGTAAGCTGTAGCCATAAAAATGCACTTGAGGACCATCTACAAGCTTTTCAATAGGGTATTGCAAGTATCTGACCAAATGTTTCAAATTTCTACTCCGGAAAACTTCCGTAAGCAAGTTTTTCTGCAGGGAGGATGAAATGCCGAAGCCATAAATCATTTGGTCTAAAGAAAAGAATCCATGAGACTTTAATAAAAAAAAATAAAAAAAACTCAGCTAATTAAATGGATTGTACCTTTATTGCATGATCTGGAGGTTTTTCTTTTTAACTCCCTTTTTAAAATTAATCCTAGGTGGGAAAAGGTCATTTTCACTGACCTGAACAAAATATATCCCCCCTTCCTAATCAAAGCAATGCAGGAATGCAGTGACGGGGGAAAATGTGCATTCTTATATATGTAAAATTCTAATTGCAGGCTGTGGGGAGCCAGGCACCTCTCCTAGAAGAATGAAATATTTTGGGAAATATTAAAAAGGCAGAATATTATATTTTAAATGAATAGAATAGAATAGATATATATCTACAGCAGTTTAATTATAACGTCACTTTCTCTGGCACTTCCCATGGCTTCATGGGGATTATTTTTTGAGCCTTGGAGCTAAGCCACTTCTTGTGGCCTGTTGGCCACCGGCTTCTCCACAACAGCCGAATCAGAGGAGGAGGAGGCGTGGGAGTTGGGGTCAGCATCAAGCCAACCTGAGAGCTTTGAAGGGGAAGAGGGAATGGAGCTGGCAGAGAGAGAGAGAGAGAGAGAGAGAGAGAGAGAGAGAGAGAGAGAGAGAGAGAGAGAGAGAGAGAGAGAGAGAGAGAGAGGCAGGCGGAGCCTGGGCCATCCATCAGCCCTCAGATGGAGAGTCAACAGCCCCAGGTCTGCAGGTGGCTCATGAGGAAGAGGAGGAACAGCTGGGTCCTGTGCCTGATGCACAGATACACAGAAAGCAGAGGAGAGGAGAGCAGTGCAAATCCATGGGATGGTCCATGGGATGGAAGAGCCACCGCTGCTAGAGAAGCCCCACCCTAGCTCTGGAGATAAAAGGCAGGGGGCAGAGATGAATAGGTGTGGCAGACAACTATTCATCTTCCGGATGGGCAGACTTGTTAGCCTGCAATGAGAGAGAAACTTTTTGCCAAGGCTGCCGGCGCGCCTAATAAAGGAACCTTTGAGTTAACTTCAGAGAGTTTGTCATGTTTTGGGAGCTGGATCAGAACACAACTGTTGATTGTTAACCCACCTGGTGTTTCAGTCCTGAGAAACTAGCAGCCGATGGGTCTTCCACAGAGGGTACCCCCTCATGTCCACAATTAAATTGTATTTTCTTTGCATGCTACACTAACAAAATTGTTTTTAAAAGGGGGGGGAAATATAATATTCAACACAACACCTTTTTAAAATCTGACAATCAACAAATCACATTGGTAAATTGTGTGGCTGGCTACACGCAGGGAATGCTAACTTATTTATTTTACAATCTCAAGACGCCGGTGCAGCTATTGGAAAATCAGGTTAGGTTGTGATAAGGTTCATTTCCCCGTGGCGAATGGAATTTGGAGGACGGTAAAAACCGGAGCAGGAGGGGAGAGCGATGTCATTGCGATAGTAACCCAATTCTAAAATGCTTTTTTTTTTTTTTGATAAAAAAAAGTGGATCTTAGCCATGCTTCTATTTTGGCACCAAATCTAAACAGTTTTAAATCCAGTCCCTGAGTTTAGATAAACTCTCCTGTAGAAGTCATGCTTGAGAGTTCCAAAAGGCTCATATTTCCAGGCAGCAATACAAGAATGGCTTGCCACAGCTATAACACAGACTTTAAAACAAAACAAAAAAAAAAAAAACCTTCCAATTTTCAGCCTGCAATCTTTTACTGATTTTCCTACCCAAATATTACCCTGTTTCCCTGAAAATAAGACATCCCCTGATAATAAGCCCAATTGAGCTTTTGAGCGCACGCGCTAAAATAAACCTCCCCCCCAAAAAAGGGGTTGGAGTGGAATAGAAATAGAGTGGAGTGGAGTGGAGTGGAGTGGAGTGGAGTGGAGTGGAGTGGAGTGGAGTGAACCGAACCGAACCGAACCGAATAGAATTGGAATGCAAAATAGAACAGAATGGAATAGAATGGAGAATAGAATGGAATGGCATGGAACAGAACAGAACAGAACGGAACGGAATAAAATAGGAATGCAAAATAGAATAGAATAAAATAGAATGGAGAATAGAATGGAATGGCACAGAACAGAACAGAACAGAACAGAACAGAACAGAACAGAACAGAACAGAATAGGAATGCAAAATAGAATAGAATAGAATAGAATAGAATAGAATAGAATAGAATAGAATAGAATGGAATGGAATGGAATGGAATGGAATGGAATGGAATGGAATGGAATGGAATGGAATGGCACAGAACAGAACAGAACAGAATAGAACAGAACAGAACAGAACAGAATAGAATAGGAATGAAAAATAGAATAGAATAGAATAGAATAGAATAGAATAGAATAGAATAGAATGGAATGGAATGGAATGGAATGGAATGGAATGGAATGGAATGGAATGGAATGGAATGGAATAGCACAGAACAGGACAGGATAGGACAGGACAGAATACTATCTTTATGATATTGAAAGGCTACGTTAAGAGAAGCTTGCAAGTCTCGAAGTACAAACATCCCACCAGCTGCTTGATCCATCAGGGGAATTCTTCCAAAGTTTCTTTCTCTGACCCTTAAGCCTCTGGGGGCTCCTGCCTCCCTTCTCTGATGGGTTCCTAGTCAGAATCTCCTCCCCTCGTCCCCCAAGGTCGTCCACGCATTCCAGGACAACCTCCTGGGAATTTCACTCTGGCAGCAGCATAATAATACAGAGACGGTGGGTGTTGCAGCAGTGATTCTGAGCAGGTGTCCTGGTTGTCTACAAGCCAATTTGGAAAATTAGGTACATCCAGAGATTCAGCAGCTACATAAATCAGGAGAGATACTGAGAGCCAGGGCGCTGTCAACTTTTAATTTGAAAAATCCTCTGCCGGGTGACTCTAGGAGTGGAAGAGACAAAAAGCCGGAGGATGAATTACACAGGTAAAGCAAAACAAACAGCAGAAATCTCATTTTGCAAGGGTCCCAGTTGTTTGCATCCTACATATGAAATAGTTACTCAGGGAAGTGCAGGATTTGGCTATGGCTAGCCTAGTGAAAAGAAGGACGAGATAGCAGCATTCTAGTATTTGAGGGGCACCATAAAGAAGTGGGGGTCAACCTCTTCTCCAAACCACCAGAAGGCACAATAAGAAGCAATGGATGGAAACGAATCAAGGAGAGAAGCCACCTGGAATTCAGGAGAAACTTCCTGACAGTGAGAACAATTATCCAGTGGAACGCCTTGCCACCAGAAGTTGTGAATGCTCTACACTGGAAGTTTTTAAGAAGAGATTAGACAACCATTTGTCTGAAATGGTATAGGGCCTTGATGGCCCTATACTATTTCATATACTCTCCTAGTGAGGCTCTGAAGGCTGAGGACAGCACAAAACATCACTTCCTGTCCAACCAGAAGTTGGGAAATGAACCGTTTCAGGCCTCTGAAGGGCTTCCAAAGGGATGGGGAAGGCTGTTTTTGCACTGGTTAGAATTCAGTATTGCAGGCTGACTCTGCCCACTGCCAGCAGTTCGATCCTCACCAGGCTCAAGGTTGACTCAGACTTCCGTCCTTCCAAGGTTAGTAAAATGAGGACCCAGATTGTTGGGGGCAATAGGTTGACTCTGTAAACCACTTAAAGAGGTCTGTAAAGCACTATGAAGCAGTATATAGGTTTAAGTCAGTAGTGGGTTGCTCCCAGTTCAGTCTGGTTCTTGCAAACTGGTAGTAAAACTGGTGAGAGGCTCCTCCCACCCCCCTGAATGTCATAATAGATGATCTGCACATGCGCGATCCCGTTGCAAACCGGTAGTAAAGGTAAGTAGAACCCATCCTATTGCTAGTGCTATTCTCCTTGCCTGCTCTTGGGAACTCAGCTGACGGGTACCCATTATACTGGTGTCAGGTTGTGAAGTGCATCATTTTGCAGCCACAGACTTAGAAACCACATGATCCTCTCATTTTATTTTTTTTTCCAGAGCTGCGAAACAAACTGAGCAAGGAAGCATTCAAGAAGATTCAATCGTGCCATTGTACAAGGCTGAGTTTTGGTCATACAATGGGATTCCTATTGACCCCGTGAAAGCAAAAATCACGGTGTTTCGATGGTACGGTTGGCTCACAAAGGCCTTTTTTCAAACCATCTCTGTCAACAACAGAATACACACACACACACACACACACACCAAAAGCAACACTCTGCTGGTTGTCTGAGACAATGAGCAAATTAGAAGAACTGCACACGACTCTTTTGTATATTAAAAACAATGGTTAAGGATTGTGGACATGAAAATGCTTTCACCACCATTGTAATTCCACAAAACGTTTACTCTCTCTCTCTCTCTCTCTCTCTCGTTTTAGGAGCAGATTTTAAGATAACGAAATATATTTGCTACACATACTTTGTTTCAGGGGGGAAATCCAGCAGGTTCTGACAGGTTCTAGAGAACCTGTAGCGGAAATTTTGAGTAGTTTGGAGAACCGGCAAATGCCACCACTGGCTGGCCCCAGAGTGGGATGGGAATGCTGTATGTCAGGACACTCTCAATGGTGCTGCGATAGTAGGACAGAAGTAGGTGCTGAGATCGATTTATCTTCCTGAGAAGAACGGTTGCAGGAACTGGGTATGTCTAGTTTAATGAAAAGAAGGACTATGGGGGAGTGTTTCAATATCTCAGGGGCTGCTACAGAGAAGAGGGAGTCAAGCTATTCTCCAAAAGACCTGAGGGTAGGACAAGAAGCAATGGGTGGAAACTCACCAAGGAGAGAAGAACCAAGGAGAAATTTCCTGACAATGAGAACAATTCATCAGTGGAACAACTTGCCTGCAGAAGTTGTGAATGCTCCAACACTGGAAGTTTTTAAGATATTAGATAACCATTTGTTTGCAGCAGTGTAGATGCCATCATTCTGCTGAACAACTAATTCCCACAACACTGTCAAACTATTTACTAAGACTGCATTATGATTATTCTTCTCATCCTTCCTATTACCTATCTCCTTTTCTACTTATGACTATAACTTTGTTGCTTGTACCTTTACGGTTTATATTGTTTTACTTATTCCTAGTATGATTTTTGTTGATTACTTATTTAGTATCCTATGACTATCACCAAGTGTTGAGTCTTTTGATTCATTATGAATGTATTTATGATGACTATGATCGTGATTTATCACTTATATCTTTTATGTACACTGAGAACTTAAGTACTGAAGACAAATTCCTTGTGTGTCCAATCACACTTGGCCAATAAAAAATTCTATTTATTCTATCTATTTTTTTAAAAAAATTGATTTATATGTCGCCCTTCCCCGGAGACTCAGGGTGGCTTAAAATGCGTTAAGCAATAGCCTTTTTATAGTTAACATTTAATTTTTATAGTTAACATTTACTGTCAATGTCTCAATATTTTTCTTGGTGGGTCCTTAAGGTAAGCAGGACTTGGGGGAAAAACACCCTAAGGAAAATTAATCATGAACATTAAGAATATTGATATTTTAATCATTGAGAGATCATGCCCAACTGTACTCGTCTATCTGCTTTTAGCCTCTATTGTAAATTTCCAGAAGGTTCAAAGCTACAAATATATTTTCACAGTTATGTTGTAGATGTAGTAGGGTTTGAGGTTTGTTTGTTTTTTTGGTTGTTGTTGTTGTTGTTTTCTTTTTGCAGCCAGTAAATATTTACACACAAATGTAGGGAAAGCAACTTTATTGTAGCTTTGTTATACAATAGCTGGAAACTGAAGGAAGGTTACCCATGGCTAATTGTGTGTGGGGGGGGGGGAGTGTTGAATATTTTATCACACTCTAGTGCTGACTGGCTGAAGAGATATAAACAAGCTCAGGGAAGATTCAGCTGCCTAAGCAAATACAAGTAGGATATTTTGCAAAGACCTTGCAAATTGTTTAACAAGCGTTGTGCTTTTCCTTCCAGGAAAAAACAACAACTATTTAATTTCCTGGATAATAGTATGGTAGACTAGTTTCCTGCTGTTCCTTCACCCAGAACCCATATCAAATCTAATCTTTTACCTTTGAATATTACAATCAAATATACATTTTTTAAAAAAAAAAAGTTTTCTCAGCCTGGTACCTTAGATTATTTATTTATTTATTATTTATTTATGTGATTTATATGCCGCCATTCTCCCCAAGGACTCAGGGCGGCTTACAAAAACAATCATAAATACAAATCACAATAAACACAATTAAAACACATTAAAATCCATTAAAATAATTCTAAAAAAGGCTATATAACCCCACGATTGTAATGTTCTTTAAACAGCCATGTCTTCAATCCCCGGCGGAAGGAGAGGAGGTCGGGGGCCGTCCTGAGGTCAGTGGGAAGACTATTCCAGAGGGTCGGGGCTCCGACAGAGAAAGCCCTCCCTCTGTGGGCCGCCAGCTGACATTGCTTGGCTGATGGCACCTGGAGGAGGCCCACTCTATGGGAGCGCACGGGACGGTGGGAGGAAGGCAGGAGGTGGTCCTGTAAGTACCCCGGGCCTAAGCCATGTAGGGCTTTATAGGTTAAAACCAGCACCTTGAAACGAACCCGGAGAGCAACCGGTAGCCAGTGCAGCCCACGCAGGAGAGATGTAACACGGGAGTAACAAGAAGCCCCCGTAACTACCCGCGCGGCCGCATTCTGGACTAACTGGAGTCTCCGGATATGTCCCAAGGGCAGCCTACCGTGCATACACTTTGCTCTTGTGGGTGCCTTCGGTGCATGCATTCAGCCTCAAAAATATGGCTAAATAGGACAGCAAAGAGCCAGGGTAGGTGGCTAGATCCTGAAGATGAAACTCAAATACTTTGGCCACCTAATGAGAAGGAAGGAAGGATTCCCTGGAGAAGAGCCTAATGCTGGGAACAATGGAGGGCAAAAGAAGAAGGGGACAGCAGAGAACGAGGTGGCTGGATGGAGTCGCAGAAGCAGTTGGCGTGACCTTCAACGGACTCCAGGGGATGGTAGAGGACAGGAAGGCCTGGAGGAACATTGTCCATGGGGTCGCGATGGGTCGGACACAACTTCGCAACTAACAACAACAAAAATGCAGAGCAATCAAACTGAAATAGTTACTCAACCAGGACTGCGGTTTCTCTGTTTTGATCTTGAGTTCTTTTGTCCCTTCTAACAGACAAAAAAAAAAAAAACGTAGCCTGAATTGTGCACAATAATTACAATGAAAGAATAGGCAGAAATATTAAACGCTGTCTTCTCTCTGCTCAGTTAACAGAATTCTGAGAATTTCAAATATGGGAGACCAGAAAATTCAAGCATGATAGTAGAGATAGAAGGATTCTAGAAGCAGAACGTCTACTGCCGATGCTTGTATTTGGGAAGAGAGAGTGGGCAGAAACCTTTTTATTAAAAGGTAAGCATCTATTTATTTATTAAAAGGTAAGCATAAAGGGACACGGTGGTTCAGTGGCTAAGACACTGAGCTTGTCGATCAAAAGGTCAGCTGTTCAGTAATTCGAATCCCAAGTGCTGCGTAATGGGGTGAGCTCCCATGACTTGTCCCAGCTTCTGCCAACCTAGCAGTTTGAAAGCACGTAAAAAAAATGCAAGTAGAAATATAGGGACCATCTTTGGTGGGAAGATAACAGCGTTCCGTGCGCCTTTGGCATTGAGTCATACCAGCCACATGACCACAGAGACGTCTTCGGACAGCGCTGTCTCTTCGGCTTCGAAACGGAGATGAGCACTGCCCCTTAGAGTCAGGAACGACCAGCACATATGTGCGAGGGGGAACCTTTACCTTTACCTTAAGCATCTATATGGAAAATTTTTCACAGCTCGTTACATTTGTGGCTGTTGAATGAAAGGGCAGAGCACACTCTGGGAGTCTTGTTCTTGCTCAACAGTGTGACAGAGAAGGCTTCAGTTTACGTTCATAAGAAGAGAAACACAATTGTGGAGCATTTTTTCAAAGTCTCGCTTTTGAAAGCTTGCATGTGATTCTATGTTGTTTTTATGTACAGTACTATCTGACTTTATCGGCAGAAGAATCGTGGGGAAATAGAATCCCCTGAGCAAAAAAATATAATAGAATGGAATGGAATGGAATGGAATGGAATGGAGTGGAGTGGAGTGGAGTGGAGTGGAGTGGAGTGGAACGGAACGGAACGGAACGGAACCGAACCGAACCGAACCGAACCGAACAGAACAGAACAGAACAGAACAGAACAGAACAGAACAGAACAGAAGAGTTGGAAGGGACCTTGGAGGTCTTCTAGTCCAACCCCCTGCTTAGGAATGAAACCCTATACCACTTCAGACAAATGGTTATCCAACATCTTCTTAAAAACTTCCAGTGTTGGAACATTCATAACTTCTGGAGGCAAGTTGTTCCACTGATTAATTATTCTAACTGTCAGGAAATTGCTCCTTAGTTCTAATTTGCTTCTCTCCTTGATTAGTTTCCATCCTTCCATCCATTGCTTCTTTGTCCTACCCTCAGGTGCTTTGGAGAATAGCTTGACTCCCTCTTCTTTGTGGCAACCCCTGAGATATTGGAAAAGTGCTATCATGTCTCCCCTAGTCCTTCTTTTCATTAAACTAGACCAAATATACTAAAACCATATATTCATTTCATAGATGAGTGATCTTAAAGCAAGGTATGAGAAGTGGCTATCCCACTGTCTATCTTAATGCAAAACATGGAATTTTTGCATTAAGGTATTTTTCCCCCTGCAAAGAATGCATTTTTCATTTGACTGTAATAAAAAGGTCAGATTTCTTTCCAAATGAAAGAAATCCAGTCTATCTTAATGCAAAACATGGAAGTATTGCATTAGGGTATTTTTCCCCCCTTCATGGTCACATTGGTGTAATTTCCTTGGCCCCGATATGATTGCTATAATCAATCTATCTTCAGAACAATATGCTTATTTTCAAACTAAAGTCACCCGAGTGGGCCTTATTTTTTTAAAAAAAATCTTACAGTATATAACCTTTTTCCCCAAAATAAGACATCCCCTGATAATAAACCCAATCGGGCTTTTGAGTGCATGGCAATAAGGCCAAGCACTTATTTCAGGGTTCAAAAAAATATAAGACAGGGTCTTATTTTTGGGGAAACACAGTATTTAAAACACTTTAGTGCTGTGCGGCAATATAATGAAATATGCATTTAATAGAGTGGCATGTTAGTTCTTTGAAAATGTTAATTGACATTGTAGATTATTGCTACCTCAGATGTCCCAAAGATGATTCAGTGGGAATTGTGCACGAAAAGCAAATTATATAATGGTCATGAAAGATGCAATGAATGTTACCGATGCCCTTCAAGGGAACAAGCTAGGCTTGTTCTCCGTTAGTGTACATCTCGTTTTCCTTAAAGATACAGGAAGATTAAAAAAAGTTACTTGATTTAGAAGAGAGTGGGGGGAGAGAGAGAAAGAGGATAGAGGATAGACAATTGATAGATACAGTCAGACAGATGATTGAGATAAAGAGATGATAAATATAAACAGATATAAAGAGATGATAGATACATAGATATAGATGATGATGAATGATAATAGATGATAGAGAGAGATGTGTGTATGTGAAGAAGAGGGGGAGGGGGAGGGAGGGAGGGAGAGGAAGGGAGGGAGTGGGGGAGAGAGAGAGAGATAGGGGATAGATGATAGACAAATGATAGCTACAGACAGACAGATAATTGAGATTGATAGATATACACAGATATAGAGGGACGGTAGATACATAAATATAGATGATGATGATAGCTAGATAGCTAAATAGCTAGATAGCTAGACAGCTAGACAGACAGACAGACAGACAGGTAGATGGGAGGGAGAGGGGGAGGGAAGGAGGGAGGGAAAGGGAGGGAGTGGGGGAGAGAGAGATACAGGGGATAGATGATAGACAAATGATAGCTACAAACAGACAGATAGATGATTGAGATTGATAGATATAGAGAGACAGTAGATACATAGATATAGATGATGGTTGATAATAGATGATAGAGTATAGATAGGTAGAAGATAGATAGATAGATAGATAGATAGATAGATAGATAGATAGATAGATAGATAGATAGATAGATAGATAGATAGATAGATAGATATGTAGGAGAGAGGGAGGGAGAGACCTAGCATCTAATCAAGGCTAGGAGATTGCAGGCAATTTATTGAAAAAGTGAGGAATTCTCCTGAATACATAAACCAGGGGGTTAACCATGTAACTACAGAGGAAGCTGTTCTGAGGTGAAAACCATAGTAAATCATGAAGGTCAGGGCATAGAAGTGAGAAGGCTGGACCAATTATCAAATAAGCTTGTCTGAAGTTATGGCTGAAATAAATCCGTGGTGCACCAATTCGCAAGGATTGAGATGCCAGTAGAGATCACCCAATTGCTCACAAAGCTGTTAGCCTCACTTTGTGAGATATTAAATTGCCTCCTCTCCTTCCAGACAGCACGGGGAGCATCTCTTCTTTTTCTAAAGGAGCGTGAATATCATCTTTGTGTCGTTCTTCTCAGGCTCTTCCAAGCCGTTAGGACCTCAGCCAAGATCTGCTGACTTGGCACTGTCAAAATGATTTAGTAGTTGGGGGAGGGATCTGGCCATTAACAAAAAATATCTGGTTCTGTTGGCTGAGAGCCACACCGCTTGCTCATAATGGGGAGGTAGTTTGTCAGCTTCACGTTTTGGTATAGGGTTTCCAGCTTGAGCAGAGGTTTGGACTGGGGGGTTCCTTCTAATTTTCCTTTCAAGGTCCCTGCCACAGAGAGGAGGAGATCAATCTGTTTTCCAAAGCATCTGAAGGCCAGATAAGGAACAATGGATGGAAACTGAACAAGGAGAAATTCAACCTAGAAATAAGGAGACATTTTCTGACAGTGAGAGCAATCAACCCATGGAACAGAAGTTGCCTTCAGAAGTTGTGGGAGCTTCATTCTGGAGGCTTTCAAGAAGAGACTGGACCGCCATCTGTCAAAAATGGTGTAGGGTGTGGGCGTTGGACTAGATCAGGTGTCAGCAACCTGTAACTCTGGAGACACATGTGGCTTTTTGGGCCCTTAGCTGTGGCTCCCTGTCAGGTGATCCCACCACTGGCTGGCCCCGCCCCTTACCTTCCCTCCCAGTCACTCCTCACCTGACCTGAGAAAGTAAGGGTGATGGTGGGTGAATGAGAAGTGGCTGAGGCAGAGACAAAGAGATAAAGAGAGAGGGGGGAGGGGGAGAGAAGGAGGGAGGGAAGGGAGAGAGAGATGTCAAAAGAATTTTGTGATTCCCAGTGTTTTTTAACAACTGGTTCTCTGCCCTAATGAACAGCTGGGTAGATGTGGCTAGGGGGGTCATGTGACTGGTGAAAGTGAGTGATGTCAAGTTGGCCACGCCCACCCAGGTTTTGTGGCTCCCGGTGTTTTCTTTTCTGTGGGAAACGGGTCCAAATGACTCTTTGAGTGTTTAAGGTTGCAGACTAGATGACCTCAAAGGTCCTTTCCAACTCCGTTAATCTGTAACCTCTGTAACTCTGTTATTCTATTAAATAAATCTATTACATCTACCAACAGTGAAGTATCTTCAGGCACAAGAAATGGGTAGAATTGTGCTATCCTATGTCACTGTGTAGGATCATGGTGGTATATCTACTAGAATAAGTCCACGGTTTAAAGGGTATGGTGGCCTCAGAAAGCCTTTTTTCCTTGAAGGGGATTAAACAAATTAATACAATGCTGAATCTGCCAGTTTTCCAACAGGGAGGGGGCAAGTTATATTGCTAGAGAAAAATATCTGCAAGAACAGGAAATGATGTCAAAAAATCCAAGTATCATCACAGAAACGACGCATATCATGTAATTTTTCTCCGCTATGGTCATTATGGAGCCAATCCTGTATTTTTCGGAGTATAAGATGCATCTTAGTTTTTGGGGAGGAAAATAAGAAAAAAGCTGATTGGCGGGTGGATCGGCCTCCCAGAATCCCCCAGTCAGCTGTTCCCAGAGGTGAATTTTAGCAACAAGTTCCTTGGTTGTGAGCTCTGTGCCTGGCTTTTTTTTTCAGCCTCTGAAACTTTTGAAACTCCATTTCAGAAAAAAAACTTTTTTTCCTGCCTTTGAAAGCCTCCAAAACAGAGTTTCAGAAAAAAAAGCCTCTGAAGCTCTGTTTGGAGGCTTCTTTTCTGAAGCTCTGTTTGGAGGCTTCTTTTCTGAAGCTTCCTTTCTGATGCTTTTTTCAGCCTCTGAAACCTCCGTTTGAGAAGCCGGGCGGGGCAACATTCAAAATATAAGACGCACCCAGATTTTCACCCTCTTTTTTTGGGAGGGAAAGATGCATCTTATACTCTGAAAAATACGGTACCTTGAATTTTATATCTAATGCACTATTCGACAACTTCTCGTCATGCAACAAGATGGACATGAGTCTAAATAGTAGTTTACTAAATAGTCTAGTAGTTCCAAGGGAGAGAGCCTTCTCTGTGGGGGCACCTACGCTTTGGAACAAAATACCACCTGGAATATGAATAATCCCAGAACTTCGCACTTTCTGACGTGCCCTGAAGACCTTTCTGTTTCGACAAGCAGGGCTAGCATAAACATCTAAATTCTACACCAAGGTCTTAGTAGATACACCAAGTTGACTCAATTTATTATTTATCGTTTATAAAATATATTTATATGTATATGAAATCTTAATCTGTTCACCGCCCTGAGTCCTTTGGGAGAAGGGCGGTATAGAAATTCAATAAATAAATACATAAATACATATATACATACATACATACATACATACATACATACATTACATGTAGAACAACAATGCTGATGTTTTCCGATCAGATAGAATATGGGATCAGAATATGGGATCAGATAGAATATGGGACCCATGGGTGGTATTCACCCATGAATTCACTTATTTTCCCTACCGGTTTGCAAATGTGTGTGTGCGCGCGCACCCTCACTTTGCTCCCACACGCCCTGTCCACACATGCGTCCAGCCTTCTGTGCATGTGTTTTGCTGGTGCACACACCTTCCGCGTATGTGCCTGGCCTCAAAAACATGCCTAAATAGAATGGCATAGAGGCAGGGGCGGGAGTGGGCCCACCCATGATTTCTGCAAATGGTTCGGGCGAATCAGTCTGAACCGGCTGAATACCATGTCTGATATGGGAATGAAAACAGGTGTGCTAAACTTGGATTTTTAAAGTTCTGGAAGCCAACTTAAAAGAGGCAAAATTCTGCACCGGCCAACCGCTATTATGATTATTGTCCTTACAACATCGACAGCGTCCTTCAAATAAGAAAAGCTACCAAAAAATTTCCATTCTCTCCTTTGGGAATATGAAGGCTTCTGTCTGAAGTACTCTCTTTTTTTCTTCTTTCTTTCTTTCTTTCTTTCTTTCTTTCTTTCTTTCTTTCTTTCTTTCTTTCTTTCTTTCTTTCTTTCTTTCTTTCTTTCTTCCTTCCTTCCTTCCTTCCTTCCTTCCTTCCTTCCTTCCTTCTTTTTTTCTTTTTTTTTCTTTTTTTTTTCTTTTCTTTCTTTTAACTTTGAGAAGAAAACAGGAAGTTCATCCAGCGAAGGATAATATCTAATAAACCTCACGATCCCCAAGGGAACATGGGCAGAGATGACACAACAATTATCTCCCACTGCATTCAATATTCTCTTCCATCTCCAGATCGATAAAGGATCTCGCCGGAAGCCAATTCAGCAGAATTTATTGCAATCCTCCGAGGAATAATCCAAATTTCAGTCATCTAAGTGACGGGCGATTCCTTCACCTTCAGTTTATATAAGTGGGTATTTATAGGAAGACATTTTGAAAAATGAAAAGCTTCCATTAATAGGTAAGGTCAGAACGACATTTGCAAAAAAGGAGACAGGGTAGGGCAGGGGTGTTAAACTCGTGGCCCGGAGGCCGGATGCCTCACATACTGGCTCCAGCCACGCCCACTTTAGCAAAGGGGAAAAAACTCCCAACTTCAAAAGAAGAAACACGGAAGTCCAATTGCCTCCTGGGAAAAAAGCACCTTGGGGACAACCATGACTGAGAATCTCTACAGACCATCAGATCTTTCCCACACTTGGGATAGGAGCAACTCTGTCTTTAACAGAGGGGACTTGGGAGGCCTAGTCAAAACAGCAGATCCTACACCAGGGATGGCAAACCTTTTTGGCACTGAGTGCCCAAACCGGAACATGTATACATGTGTGTGCGTATGCATGCATCAGAGCACCGGAAATCCAAAGACCAGCTGGCCAGCGCACGCATGCCTGTTTTTTGGCCGTTTTCGGCCATTTTTCAGGCCATTTTCAGGTTGTCTTTTTTCAAGCTGTTTTCAGTCCGTTTTTCAGGCCTTAAAACATTCTGCAACCCAACAAGACAAAAACCGACTTCAGAGGATCATTAGAACTGCAGAAAAAAACATGGCTACCAACCTGCCTTCCATCGAGGACTTGGATACTGCATGAGTCACAAAGAGGGCTGGGAAAATATCTACAGACCCCTCACATCCTGGACATGAACTGTTTCAACAACTACCCTCAAAACGACTCTATAGAGCACTGCACACCACAACAACTAGACACAAGGAGAGTTTTTTTTCCTCCATGCCATCACTCTGCTAAACAACTCACTCCCACAATACTGTCAAACTGTTCACTAAGTCTGCATTACTATTAATCTTCTCATCGTTCCCACCACCTATCTCCTCCCACTTACGACTGCAACCTTATTGCTTGTATCCTTAAATGTTGTACCTTATGATTCTTGATGAATGTATCTTCTCTTTTTATGTACACTGAGAGCGTATGCACCAAAGACTAATTCCTTGTGCGTCCAATCACACTTGGCCAATAAAGAATTCTCTTCTCTTCTCTTCTCTTCTCTTCTCTTCTCTTCTCTTCTCTTCTCTTCTCTTCTCTTCTCTTCTCTTCTCTTCTCTTCCCTTCCCTTCCCTTCCCTTCTCTTCTCTTCTATTTGAAGGCCACACTCCACCAATACTTTCTTCTCATGGATTTAAATCGATATAATTTTTTTATTTTTGTTTTTCTTTACATGATAGGAAGAGGACAAGGAAACCCACAAGGTTGAATGGAGATTGGGGATGATAAATTATAAGGATGTCATTTTTCCTCCACTGAATTTAAAGTATTGACCCCATCCGAACCCCTGACCATTTACCGTGCTGAACCTTGCTTTGATAATCCCAAAAATGCCTTCTCGAAAGGCCACTGGACTTTTGTTTTTCCTTGAAGACGTTTCGCTTCTCATCCAAGGAGCTTCTTCAGTTCTGACCGAATGATGGAGGATGGAAGGATTTATATTCCTTTGCAATCCTCTGGTCATTGGTCCTCTTTCTGAGAGTCACTGAGGTCACTTGGAGGTTTATCTGTGCCTTCTGGGTCTCCTGAATAGTGCAAATGGTTGTGGGACCATCAGGGAACTGCTGAAGGAAAAACCTTTGCTGAAGGAAAAATCAACCTCATATCAAAACAACTTATTTTACGTGTGGCCAGAATTTGAAACATAACATTTAATATAGCACAGTACTTGAACAAAAGGGTTCGGTTGAGATCAACATATGTGGGGCTGATTGGGGTAGATTGTAGGGGTGACACTGAAATATAGATACAGATACAGATTAACAGAGTTGGAAGGAAACTTGTAGGTCATCTAGTCCAACCCCTTCCCAAGCAGGGAACCCTACGCTATTTCTGACAGATGGCAGTCCAGTCTCTTCTGGAAAGCTTCCAGGGATGAAGCTCCCACAACTTCTGAAGGCAACTTCTGTTCCATATAATTTTATCATATTTTATTTATCCTTGTATTAAGTCATTGTGTTTTATTCCAAACTCATTTGAAGCTCATTTAAATTCATCTTAAATTGTAATTTTAAACTCATTTGAATTGTATTTTTATATACAATTGATATTTAGATTCATAAATATTTATATTTATAATTGTCTATTTATTCCAATTTCATTTTAAATTGGATTTTATTCCAATTTCATTTTAATTGTGTTTCAATCCAATTCCATTTTAAATTGTTTTTTTAATAATTTGTGTTGGGAACTCTGAACTTTGATATGGCCTGTGGGCTGATCAATAGAGTAAACTAACAAACAAACAAACAAACAAAAAAATCCAGTTGCCTTTTGAAAAAATTAAAGCTCCTTTGGGACAACCATGATCTGGATGACTGAGAATCTCCATAGTCCTTGCTTAGACTTTAGGAGAAACCCTCCCATACTTCCACCTCTCACAATCCTAGACAACACAGTATCAACAGTGGAGACCTTCAAATTTCTAGGTTCTACCATATCGCAAGATCTAAAATGGACAGCTAACGTCCAAAAAGCACAACAACGATTGTTCTTTCTGCACCAACTCAGAAAGCTCAAACTGCCCAAAGAGCTGCTGATCCAATTCTACAGAGGAATGATTGAGTCTGTCATCTGCCCCTCCACAACTGTCTGGTTTGGCTCTGCAACCCAACAAGACAGACACAGACTTCAGAGGATAATTAGAACTGCAGAAAAAACAATGGCTACCAACCTGCCTTCCATTGAGGACCTGGATACTGCACGAGCCAAAGAGGCCTGTGAAAATATCTGCAGACCTCTTACATCCTGGACATAAACTCCTACCCTCAAAACGACGCTATAGAGCACTGCACACCAGAACAACTAGACACAAAGACAGTTTTTTCCTCCACTCTGCTAAACAACTCATTCCCTCAACACTACCAAACAATTCTGCACTACTAAGTCTGCACTACTATTAATCTTCTCATCGTTCCCACCACCCATCTCCTTATGACTGCATAACTCTAATTTTTTTACCTGTATCCTTACAATTTATATTGATATTGTTTCCTGATTGTTTATTTGTTCCCTATGACTATCATTAAGTGTTGTACCTTATGATTCTTGACGAACGTATCTTCTCTTTTTATGTACACTGAGAGCATATGCACCAAAGACAAATCCCTTGTGTGTCCAATCACACTTGGCCAATAAAGAATTCTATTCTATTCTATTCTATTCTATTCTATTCTATTCTATTCTATTCTATTCTATTCTATTCTATTCTATTCTATTCTATTCTAATTATTATTCTACTCTACTCTACTCTACTCTACTCTACTCTACTCTACTCTACTCTACTCTACTCTACTCTATTCTATTCTATTCTATATAAATTACCCACCCATCCCAATCTCCATAATTCCCTTTATTCCACTCCTCGCTTAACAACATGTTTTTTTTTCCTTCTTCTAATCGCTCAGGAAAGAAGCTTTGCATCGGGAGACACTACAAAATGGAGCCCTTGAACTTGTGATTCCTTTAAAAATACAAAAATAACACAGTTCCAGAAGTCGTATAGACTTTATTACAGCCATTACTCCAGCAATCCCTGAAGAACAAGCTGTTTGGTTCTATTTCCTCTAAAACATCCCTCTGACCGGGAAAAAAAAATACTAATATCCTGAGCTATACAAACACTTCCCTGAAGTTTTGAAAAGTTCTGATCCAGAAGAAACCTGCCGGCTCTCGCTTCTGTTTTCACATACCCGTAAAGTTAATTCTTTTTGGTTGTTTGCTTCTCCCTCTCTCCCTCCCATCCATCTTCCTTGCCCTGAATGTCTCCCTCCAGGTGATTTTTTTTTTTGCCTGCCAAGAATTTCTCATTTGTTTTCAATAATATCTCCACTTGCATTCCTGTGCCTGCACACATCAGCAGGATAAACAAGGAAACTGTCACCATAGTTTTTGCTAAAGCTATTTCCAGACGCTGGAAGTAGAGACTTTTTTCTCCCCCTGCATCTCTCGGAAATCATCGGGTGGGGAAAAAACAAAGATGCTTAAAAATAATTAGCTGGAGTTCAGGAATGGATGCCATAGGTTTCCACTCTCCTTGGCGCTCGCCAAGAGAAATTGGTCGCTTGAATTTAATCCGATCATCCTTTTTGAAAGTCTCCCAGCCAGGAGAAAAACCGTAGTAAATTTTGGAAGAATCATTGCCAGGAAAAGCTTGATATAAGTTATTGAAGAAGTCCTTGCTCTCCGCCAGTCTGATGAAGTAGGTCAAGAGAAAAATCATCTGTATGCAAGAGATACCACGGGCTCACATCCTCAGCCGTAAAATTAATATCTGATAAACACCGAAGCTCAGCTGTCTCCTAAAACTGGGAGCCGTACTGTACACGAGATTTATTTCCTTCCTTCCTTCCTTCTTCCCTCTTGACAATTAGAAAGGGAGGGAGAGAGGCTAGACATGAGCAGAAGAGACAAAAATTCGTTTGAAGACTTCATTGGAAGAGAAAGAGGTAGACGCCAGGGGAGTGATTTATAGATGCAGGACAGATATTATATTTATTGTGTACCCTTTTTGATAAGGTAGGCAATTGATCACTGGGTAGGTTGGTATTTCATTCCAGAAATATCTCGTGCTTTCCCACTTTGCAAAATTCTGTTTCTGGAAGAAAAGAAAAAAAAATTGGATGCGAGGGTAGCTTTTATTTCAGAAGCAGTTTGTGATGGAGCAAATAAAAGCTGACATTATTCCATTTTAGTCTGGGGAGCGACGTCCAATCAGATAAAGGCCTTCTTTATCTGAGTGGAAAGTTTGAGCAGTTCGGAGAACCGGTAGCGGACAGTTTGAGCAATCTGTTTGAATTTGAGGCCTTGTTACACATATAACATTTGGAAACATTTTGTTTCCTTTTGAACATTAGCACTTAGGGAATTATGAAGTCTGCCATTCAACACTACAGACTGGCCCAAATAAAGATGTCCTGATTAAATTTTTCTCGGTGCTACCTTCAGCGTTTTATGATTTACATAGAAAAGAATTGAGGAGGGGAGAAGGTGTAACTTTAAAGGATTCCTCAAAAGAATTGTGACACTCCTTGGGCAGTTGGGATTTTTTTCTCTCTCTCTCCCTCTTTTTCTCTGTCTCTCTTTCTCTCTGTCTCTGTCTTCCTCTCTCTCTCTCTTTGTCTCTCTCTCTGTCACTCTCTGCCTTCCTCTTTTTGTCTCTTTTTCTTTCTCTCTCTTTCTTTCTCTCTCTTTCTCTCTCTCGTTCTGTCACTCTGCCTTCCTCTGTCTCTTTTTTTCTCTTTCTCTTTCTGTCTCTTTGTCTCTGTCTTCTTCTCTCTTTCTCTCGGTCTCTGTCACTCTGCCTCCTGTCTCTTTTTCTCTCTCTCTTTCTCTCTCTGTCCCTATCACTCTCTGCCTTCCTGTCTCTCTCTCTTTCTCTCCCTCTGTCTGTCTCTGTCTTCCGCTCTTCCTCTCTTCCTCTCTTTCTCTCTCTCTGCCTTCCTCTCTCTCTTCCTCTCTCTTTCTCTGTCTTTCTTTCTCTCCCATGTGTGTATGTGTGTGTGTGTGTGTGTGTGTCCTCGTGCTTTTGAGTCATTGTTACCTCCTAACAATGCCTAGATTAATCCCTGCAGCTTTCTTGTCAAGAGTTTGGAAGTGCTTTGCCATTGCCTTCTTCCTAGGGCTAAAAGAGACTGACTGGCTCAAGATCCCCAAGCTAGAGTTATGCTTAATGTGAGAATCATACTCACAGTCTCCTGCTTCTAATCTTAATCGCTACACCAGGTGGGCCAATTCTATAGAATTCAACAGGCTTTTTGGCCTTACACTGCTCCAACCCCATATTCGTCCCACGCCCAATTAACGGACTTCTGGGAACCAAGAAAGAATTTCAAACTTGGATTTGCGAGGAGGCAGGAAAAACATAGGCTTCCTTGAACAAGCTATTATTGGATACCTCACCCTCAGGAAACCTAAAATAAAATGAAAGTAAAACATGTGTAAGACCCAGATAATTTTAAAGGTCAAATGAACGATTGATTCTAGAGACTCATGAAAAGAACTGAAGAACTGAAGATATCCCTGGAGGAGAGGGATGTTTTTTTTTTAAAAAAAAAAAATATTTTTATTAATTTACATGATTACCAGCAAAGTGCACCAGATCTTTGGAATACCTTGCCTTATGTTTATAATTCTTTGATAGGTCTTCTGTCTTTTTGCAGTAGCTCGTGGCTGAAATAATTCTCAGTGCCACCTCTTCAGATGTTAAAAAAAATCCACAGAAAAAGATGAAAAATTGCTAGGAAAGGAGACAGCAGGATTCTTCGAAGGAACGTCGGTAAAAATGTTCTTTTCATAAAGGTGCTTTTTCAGGAGACAACTGGACGGTCTTGGTTTTCTTTTTTTCTTTTGAAGACATCTTGCTTCTTAGCCAAGAAGCTTATTCAGCTGTGACTGGATGGGACAAGAAGAAAATGAATAGTAAAAAGGGAATCGGGGGGAAATGTAAATATTAGAAGATGACCTGTAATAGCTGTAAAAAGATATATATGTTTTGTGTTTTTTAAAAAAATAATAATAATAAATCAAAACATGGGAAAAGTCCCAGAGTTTGGAGAGACCAAACTGATATTTTGGTTGAGGTTTATTTCTTCCTGAGAGAAGTCCTAATCTGTTTAGATGGATCCCATCCTAACATGAGTTCAACCAATTTCCTGGATCATCTCCAAATATTCTCTTTCTATTGGGCAGAAGATTAAATGCATTTGATACCGAGGAAACAAGATTCAAGCTTTCATTATTATGTGGAATAATGTCACTCCATCTTCTATAGTGTCATAGGGCTGGAAGGGATCCTGGAGATCTTCTTCGCTCCCACAGAGAGGGACTCCTCAGGGTGCCATCGGCCAAACAATGTCGGCTGGCGACACCCAGGGGGAGAGCCTTCTCTGTGGGAGCCCCTGCCCTTTGGAATGAACTGCCCCCGGAAATACGCATGACCTCCGACCTCCGAGTTTTCCGCTGTGCTCTTAAGACCCTGCTCTTCCGACAGGCAGGGCTATCTCTGTAATTGAATTTTGAATTTTGAATTTTTTCAATTTTGGGGTTTTAACTAATTTCGGCCATAATGTAATACTTTTAATAATTTTAAAATTTAAATGATGATGTTTGTATTGTGTTTTTACCTGGCTGTGCACCGCCCCGAGTCCTTCAGGAGAGGGGCGGTATAGAAATAAAATTATCCTTATTTTTCTAGTCCAACCCCTTGCCCAAGGCTGGAGATCTTACAGCACGTCTTGCAATAAGGGGCGGACTTCAAAACTTTTAGCAAGGGGTTCTCTGTCCAGTTGCTGGGTAGGTGTGGCCATGGTGGGCATGACATTTTTTGCCCTCCCCAGGCTCTGGAGTCTTTCCTTGAGCATCTGGGAGGATGAAAATGGTCTCCCCAGGCTGCAGAGGAAACAGGACCATTTCTGGCCATCCCAAACTTCCTGTAAGGCCCGTTTTTCACTCTCCCCAAGCCTCCGTGTGTGTGCCCTGCACTTATCTGCAGCCAAAATGGGTCGCATGGGGACTTGTGGGCAGAGCAAGCCAAGAGTGGGATTTGATGGTTCTCTGAACTGCACAGAATCTTAGTTAGAGGTTCTCCAGAACCGCTGCGAACCCCCAGCAGCCCACCCTTGGTCTTGTGATGTCTTCTGAGCAATCGTTGAATCTCACTAATCAAAAAGTCAGGAGCTTCCTTCTAGTTTTATCTAGGTTGTCAGATATGCTTGTAGGTATCACTTTCTGGAGTTGAGAACTTTGACATAATTGGCAAGCGTCCGTAAGTAGCTCAGGAAGCATTGAAGCTCATTGATCTGCAAGACGTGTTGCTGCCAAGCTTCCTAAATGTCTCAGATGTGTCGTAGAGTTGCCAGGTGTCCGCTATTTGAGCGGACGGTCCACTTTTTTCACATTATGTTCACTATTTTTTTTTTTTCACAAAATAGTGGACGTTTTTTTTTTTTATTCAAAAGCTTTATGATGAAATGGCACGTAATCTAAAGCTGTACAGTCTAAGAGAATAAGGATAGGAGAATCGCATTATGTCTTTTTTTTTTCATAAGTTAGAATGAGACAAAGATCGAATATCCATTGAACTCGATTCTCCGAAAAAAATTAATGATGAGATTAAAATAAAAATATACTATACAATTATGTACAGTTCACATTTTAAAAATGTGTTGTAGCTTGTGTCGACTGACCTAAAATGGCGTCGAGTGATGAGAGGGACAGCGACGGAATTGTGCATCAATTCCGGTATCAAATGCAAACGTTGAACGAATTTTCAGCCTCATGGGAAATTTGTGGACTGACGAACGTAACTGACTGCTTGTACCATCAGTTCGAAGTGAACTTTGTACATTTTTTAATATTTCTCAACGTTGTACTGAAATTAAAGAATTATTCCTTAAACACAAAGAATTGATCAAAGCTGCGCAGTCAAATAAAAAAATACACACGACAGCAAAGTAAAATGTAATTTAATATTTTACATATTATTATAATATATTTGATGTTTTGAATTTTAAGTAAAGTTTTGAAGTGAATATTTTAATGCGTGTTAAAATGTTTGTAAGAAAATATATAATTTAATTGTAAATGTTTTTTTTTTATTTTTTTACTACTTAACACACACACACACACACACACCCGCTTGTCCACTATTTTTTGGAAGCAGATCTGGCAACCCTAGATGTGTGCTGGATATGAGGGTTGGCATCACTGCCATCTGCAATTGTAGAATTGTGTGTAATAAAGCATATTGTGCCACAATAGCAATAGCATTTAGGCTTATATATCACCCCATAGTGCTTTATTATTTATTATTATTTTATTATTAAAATGTATATGCCGCCCTTCTCCCGTAGGACTCGGGGCAGCTCACACAATACAGCCCTTTCTAAGTGATTGACAATCCCAGTCTATTGCCCCCAACAATCTAGGTCCTCATTTTACAAACCTCAGAAAGATGGAAAACTGAGTCAACCTTGAGCCCATCAGGATCGAACTCAAGGCTCTGGGCAGAGTTAGCCTGCAATATTAACCACTGCGCCACCAGGAAGAAGAATGAGAAAGTGAAGAAGGAAGGAAGGAAGGAAGGAAGGAAGGAAGGAAGGAAGGAAGGAAGGAAGGAAGGAAGGAAGGAAGGAAGGAATAGCACTTATACACTGCTTATACTGCTTCACAGCCCTCTCTAAGCAGTTTACAGAATCAGATATTACCCCCGACAATCTGGGTCCTCATTTTACCAATCTCGGAAAGATGGAAGACTCAGTCAACCTTGAGCCCATCAGGATTGAACTCCAAGTTGTGGGCAGAGTTAGCTTGCAATACTGCACTTTGACCTCTGAGCCACCAGAATTAAAATCATCACTTGCCCTGATCTTAAGGTGCTTGCAAGGGTTTTGGGCTCTTTCTGTGGCTTGAGAATCCCCATTTCTCTCATTTCAACTCAAGGCTTCCTCTCAATTGCTTTTGATTTTAGGTGCACCTCCATCTCAACCACTTCGGAGCCTCGATATACTTCTGCTGATCATAGGTGCGTTCTCCTCTCAGCTGCTTCTAGTGTCCTTGGGAGGCTGTTCAACAACCATTGTTGCGTCTGCTCTTCCTTTTCCAGTTGCCAAGTGACAAGGGTGGGGTCACTCAACATGCGCGCTTTCCAGACAGATGGATAGGTTTAGAGGATGCTTCAGAAGTTAAAAACACTCAAGCACAGGAGGGGAAAGAGAGAGAGAGATGACCCGTGTTGGTCTTGCTTCTTTGGACAAGTAAGACAGTGGTAGGATTCAAATAATTTAACAACTGGTTCTGTGCCCTAGTGACCAGCTGGATGGGCAAGGCCATAGTGGGCATGGACAGGAGGTGTGACAGGCAGCTCTCGGACTCCTGCATCCCCCTGGGAGCAACAATGGGGGCCATGGGGGGGCGGCACCGCACTGCACTCACTGCACCTCCGTGCCCTGTTTTGGGCCTAGTAGGCCTCCCTGCAGCCTCCTGCGAGCAAAAACAGGCCGCCAGAGGTGGAGCTGCACCCACCTCCCGTACCCCATTTTGGGCCTAGTACAGTGGTGGGTTGCCCCCAGTTCGGACCGGTTTGCAAGAACTGGTAGTAAAACCAGCAGGAAGCTCCACCCGCCACACCGGATATCGTCATAGATGATCTGTGCATGTGAACAGGTAGTAAAGGTAAGTAGAACCCACCCCTGTCCTAGTAGGTCTCCCTGTACTTACCTGGGAGCCAAAACGGGGCATGTGGGGACTCCTGGAAGGGGTGGGGAGAGGAAGGGCAGGGCCAACCAACAATTTAACAACCGATTTGCCCAAACCGACTAAATCCCACCACAGCTGTTCAGCATATGTAGCACGCTCATCTTTCACTAGATATCTCTTCCCTTTTTTCACAGCTCCCATATTTTCTCGAGTTGGTGGCTTCTCTCGTTATATAGCAGCCTTGGGACCTGTGTTGTACAATGGTGGTGGTGCAGGGGTGAAATCCAGCAGGTTCTGGAGAACTGCCCTTGTCACTTCCCGTCTGGACTACTGTAATGCTCTCTACATGGGGCTCCCCTTGAGAGGCACCCGGGGGCTCCAACTGGTCCAGAATGCAGCCGCGCGAGTGGTTATGGGGGCGACTCGTTGCTTCCAGGTAACACCTCTCTTGCGCGAGCTGCACTGGCTCCCAGTGGTCTTCCAGGTGCGTTTCAAGGTGTTGGTCACCATCTTCAAAGCTCTCCATGGCTTGGGACTGGGATATTTAGGACCGCTTTCTGACACCGCATGCCTCCCATTGCCCGATACGCTCCCACAGAGAGGGCCTCCTCAGGGTGATGTCGGCCAAACAGTGTCAGCTGGTGACCCCCAGGGGGAGAGCCTTCTCTGTGGGGCTCCTGCCCTATGGAATGAGCTGCCCCCGGACATAAGGTGGATCCCCAACCTCCGCATCTTCCATCGTGCGCTGAAGACTTTATTGTTCCAGCAAGCCGGCCTGTCCGAAGGAATTAATTTAAGTGGGTTTTAATGGTTTTAAAGGGATTTTAGCTAAGAGTTTTAATAATGGCGAATGCTTTAAATTATTTTAAATGTTTTTTAATTTTTGTGCTGGTATCGTTTTATCATGGCTGCACTCCGCCCTGAGTCCTTCGGGAGAAGGGTGGTATAGAAATGTAAACAAACAAACAAATAAACTGTTAGTAGAAATTTTGAGTAGTTTGGAGAACCGGCAAATGCCATCTCTGGCTGGCCCCAGAAATGGGGAGGGAATGGGGATTTTGCAGTCTCCTTTGGAGTGGTGTTGTGGCCCAGTCCATAGCTGGGGCAGAATAAGTGGGGAGGGAATGTGGATTTCGCAATATCCCTCCCCTGCCATGCCCACCAAGCCCCATCATGCCCATCAAGCCACGCCCAAAAAACCGGTAGTAAAAAAAATTGAATTTCACCACTCTGGTGGTGTCTCGCAGGGATGGGGTGTCCACTGTCACCTTCTCCTGGGAAAAAAAAATGGGGCTTTGTTCTGATCGGATTTTGCGCTGCAATTTTCAAGTTAGTAAGCTGGGGACTCCATTCAACCTACCCCTCCCCTGAGACTATCTGAGGTTGTTATCCAGCTGTGTCGGATGGCCATGTAGTACCAAGGAAAGCTTTGAAAAAGCAATTATAGTTTGGGAGTATTAGCTGAATATGATTCCAGCTAGCATTCTTGAGATTCTAATCTAAAGACTTGACTGCTTGCTTGCAAACCAGGGACAACGGCTAATGCTAGCAAGACAACTATTTTTCTCTACATTCCCACAAGTTCAGCTCCTCTTGAATTCTGTTAACTCCCATTAGTTCAGTAGATATATTATTATTATTATTATTTATACATTAAACTCAGTCAACTGAACATTCAAAAATGCATCACAAATACCACAGACTGATGCTAATGGCTGATATGGGTTGCTGCCAGCATCCTAGGGATCAACCAAGTACCTTCTTAAGATGTACGATGTTCCAAGTAGCGCCATTTTTTGCAATTCCGCTGGTGTTATTGCAGGAAGCTGCAATTTGTTGATGTATCTTATAAAATTCTTGGACATGGTACCAAGTGCCCCGATGACAATGGGTATCACTGTCACATGTCTCATCCATAGCCGTGTAATTTTGATGGCCAGGTTGCGATATTTCGTGATTTTTTCCAGTTCTTTTTCATCGACTCTGGCATCTCCTGGTACGGCGGTGTCAATAAACTGTACGCTTCGGCCCTCGACAACTGTGATATCTGGTGTGTTGTGTTCCAAATCACAATCCATATTATTATTATTATTATTATTATTATTATTATTATTATTATTATTAGTTAATCGGTAGTGAGATTCACAGTCTTTGAGGCTGGTTAATAGCTCAGCAGCTCGAGTCCTAACCAAGGACCTAGGAACTGTTAAGATATCGTCGGAGGATGTAAGCTGTTCCGAGTAAGGTGGTTTTTTGTAGAGTCAAAATGTTCAAGTCCGGTAAATTTAGAATTTCTAAATAGCGGGGTAGCCCTTTGGGTATTGCTCCAAGGGCTCCAATTACAATCGGAACAACACATGATTTCTTTTTCCATAGTCGCTCAACTTCGATTTGCAATTTTTTTTTTTTTTTATTATTATTATTATTATTATTATTATTATTATTATTATTATTATTATTATTATTATCTCTTTACATATGAAGAACGGTTGCAGAAACTGGGTATGTCTAGTTTAATGAAAAGAAGGACCAGGAGAGACATGATAGCAGTCTTCCAATATCTCAGGGGCTGCCCCAAAGAAGAAGGAGTCAAGCTATTCTCCAAAGTACCTGAGGGGAGGAGAAGAAGCAATGGGTGGAAACTAATCAAGGAGAGAAGCAACTTAGAATTAAGGAGAAATTTCCTGACAGGGAGAACAATTAATCAGTGGAACAACTTGCCTCCAGAAGTTGTAAATGCTCCAACACTGGAAGTTTTTAAGAAGATGTTGGATAACCATTTGTCTGAAGTGGTGTAGGATTTCCTGCCTAAGCAGGGAGATAGACTAGAAGACCTCCAAGGTCCCTTCCAACTCTGTTATTCTGTTCTGTTTAACATTCAATAAGTGCTTAATGAACAGCGTACTGTCTCAGTCCATTTGTTTACATAATAATACTTCTTCAGTTCCTAATTTCTACCCCTGTTATCCAACCGTTGATAAAACAAGTCCCAAGTTCGAAAATATTCCGTGTCTTCTTTTTCTTTTAATTTCAGCGTTAGTCTGTCCATTCCTGCACGGTCCAATATATATATTTTTTAATTAGATCTTCTTCCGTAGGTGTTTCCTCGCTTTTCCAATGTTGTGCAAATACAATTCTTGCTGCTGTTAAAACATGTAATATCCAATATACACTCCCTTTGTCATTTTTTTCCTGGTATTTATGCCTAGCAAAAATAGTTCAGTAGATTTATTGTGCATAGACATGAGCTATAAAATCAATTAAATTTTCAACGTTAAGTGTGAATTTTCCCATTTCACACAAACCTGCAATCATTCACAATACCTTCTATTGGGTATATTCAATAGTGGCCAAAATTGTGGAAACCTTTTGGAAAAAGTGTATTTTTGAGGTTTGATGGTTAATAGCACCACTTTTTTGGGGGGGCGTTTCAATATTATCCTATTCCGCTGCTGGAATGGCCTGGGAATAGCCCAGACCTTCACCCAATTGAAAATCTAGGGAGCCAACTAAAGAAACTTGTTAGTCAGAAGTGACCCAGCAATAAAACCCAGTTAATAGAAGCCATCATTCAATCTTGGTTTCACATAACAGCTGCAGAACTCAAAGACTTGGTTCACTCCATGGGAAGACCTTGTAAGGCTATCATTCATGCCAAAGGTTACCCAACTAAGGATTAAGTGACATGGTGATCATTTTTGTATACCTCATTTTTTCTACGGTGATAATTTTTGTATATCTCAGGTTTTTTTCTATATGTTTCACTTTTCTTCTTTACACTGTAACTGCTATTCTAATGGCAAATCCTTCCTAAAAGTTATTGCATTACATTCTTGATTCAATTATTTTTCCATTGATATATAATTTTATGGTACTACTCCAAAAAAAGTGGTGTTATTAGCCAGTTTTAGAAAACAGGATGCCAGAAGATGTTTATCAGTGGGGTTAAAATTAGTTCTGACTAACTTTCTTACTGATTTCAGAACTCTAAACTACGCATAAATCCAAATTTCAGGGAAAAAACAGCGGAATACCCTGGAAAAGAAAAAACTGCCACTTTTCCATCAAACTTTCAAGAAGCTCAGATATTCCCACGGAACTACGCCACTGAATCTGGGTTGCAAAAATCTGGATGGCAGTAAAATGTTAGCTTTTTATATTTTTTTTCCCCTACGGCTAGTGGTCAGTCAGATTTACCGTAGTTTTCAGAGTATAAGATGCACCTTCTTCCAACCCCCCCCCCTCAAAAAAAGAGGGTGAAAATCTGGGTATGTCTTATACATCGAATGTAGCCCCACCCACCCAACGGCCCCCGCCCTTCGGAGGTTGTTGGCCTCCACGCGTCGCATTTTTTGGCACTTCCAGGCAGCGGGGATCCTCACTTCCACTCGGATTTTGATCATGAGCAGCATAGATCTTTTTATCCGTGTGGAGGGTGGGCATGGCAGGGAAAGGATATTGCAAAATCTCCATTCCCACCCCACTCTGGGGCCAGCCAGAGGTGGTATTTGCCGGTTCTCCAAACTACTCAAAATTTCTGCTACCGGTTCTCCAGAACCTGTCAGAACCTGCTGGATTTCACCCCTGCGCAGTGGGCTTGCCGGGACCGTGTTTACAAGATGGCAGCATCCAGAAGGACTGAAGTGTTGCGTATCTATGGGCCCTTGCTGCGAGAAAGCCAGGCTTTCAATCCCTACAGCTATAGGTAGGAAGACAGTGGCATCTTGAGAGTGGAGCCTAAGTCTCTCTTCTGCCCGCATGAAAATCATCCCCCACCCCACCCACTCCAGTTAAATGTACGTGGAGTGATAGGGTTTGTTTTAAACAGATAGAAAGATCTGTGCTACTCATTATCAAAATCCGAGTGGAAGTGTTAGACAACTTAGAAGTACGCATAGTACATAAAATCACCTGCCACAATGTCCTTCCTGTCCTTCCTTCAGCTTCAACCACAACAATACACGAGCAAATAATAGATACAAACTCAAAGTAAACCGCTCCAAACTCGATTGCAGAAAATATGACTTCAGCCACAGAATGGTCAGAATACCTGACTCTGTGGTTTCTTCCCCAAACCCCCAAAACTTTAACCTTAAACTGTCCACTGTTGCCCTCACCCCATTCCTAAGAAGTCTGTAAGGGGCGTGCATAAGTGCACCAGCGTGCCTACCGTCCCTGTCCTAATATTCCTTTTTACTCTTAGTCTTTTCATGTATTCAAATTATGTTTACACTTTTACCTGTTATCTTCTATATGTTTGAGAAAGAAAAAGAAAGAAAGAAAGAAAGAAAGAAAGAAAGAAAGAAAGAAAGAAAGAAAGAAAGAAAGAAAGAAAGAAAGAGCCTGGAATAGCTCAGCGGACAAATGCACTATAATTTAACTCCAGCTGTCTGCAATTAGTAAATTCGAATTTCCAGGCTCAAGGTTGACTCAGCCTTCCATCCTTTCTAAGGTAGGTAAATTGAGGACCCAGTTCTGGGGCAATAAGCTGACTTTGTAAAAATATACAAAAGTATGAAGGCTATTGCTTAACGCATTGTAAGCCGCCCTGAGTCTCCGGAGAAGGGCGGCATATAAATCGAACCAATAAATAAATAAAAAATAAATAAATAAATAAATAAATAAATAAATAAATAAATAAATAAATAAATAATAAAGTGAGGAGGCCACTGATCCTGATGCTTGTAGGCAGAGGCAGAATTCTTTTTTACTTGTTTTCCTCCCCATAAATTAAGGTGCCTCTTGTAGTCCGAAAAATACGGGTATGTAGCTTAGAGGTGACAGTCCTGCAGTAATCCTCAAAAAAGAACTATTTCATCTGTTTAACGTTTTAATACAGAAACATGACTAGACTCTGTTAAAGAATTCCGGTGCTCCGCAACAGATTCTTTGAAAACGAAGCCATGGCTAAGAAAGGAAGAAGTGTAGGCCTACGTTTAAAGTTGTTAACAAGAGTGATAGTGACAACAAACACCTTCGTGCATCCTTAATCTTACTCATGATAGCACACGGAAGAAATTGCTACATTTGCATATCCAGTCCATTCTAGGATTGAGAATAAGTGTGTGAAGGGTGGTAAATCTTTCAATTTATGGAATTTATAAAGAACGGTTGCAGGATTTGGGTTTGGCTAGTCTAGAGAAAAGAAGAATTAGGGAGAGACATGATAGTAGCCTTATGATATTTGAGAGGCGGGCCACCAAGAAGAGGGGGTCAAGCACCTGAAGGCAGGACAAGAAGCAATGGGTGGAAACCAACCAAGAAGAGAAGCAACTTAGAACTAAGGAGAAATTTCCTGACAGTTAGAACAATTAATCAGTGGAACAACTTGCCTCTAGAAGTTGTGAATGCTCCAACACTGGAAGTTTTTAAGAAGATGTTGGATAACTATTTGTCTGAAGTGGTGTAGGGATTCCTGCCTGGGCAGGGCGTTGGACTAGAAGACCTCCAAGGTCCCTTCCAACTCTGTTATTCTATTCTATTCTATTCTATTCTATTCTATTCTATTCTATTCTATTCTATTCTATTCTATTCTATTCTATTCTATTCTATTCTATTCTATTCTATTCTATTCTACTCTACTCTACTCTACTCTACTCTACTCTATATACCCTACCCTACTCTACTCTACTCTATATATCCTACCCTACCCTACCCTACCCTACTCTATTCTACTCTACTCTACTCTACTCTACTCTACTCTACTCTACTCTACTCTACTCTACTCTACTCTACTCTACTCTACTCTATTCTATTTTATCCACTCATTTCAACCCTGAGCTACAAATATTCTCCTTTACTGGTATGGGGAATAGAGATTAAACAACTCCAAGTTTGCTCAAGCAAGATTGAGAGGACCTGATGAGATTTCTAATCATATAGTCATCTCAATAAAATGGATCCAAGTTTAGGTGTGCTTTTACGGAGGCGAACATTCCTATTGACCTGGGTAGGAAATATTCACATTAAATTGGATTTTCTAAGACTCTGGATGTTTCAATCAATGTAAGAGAATATTTGTAGCTCAGGGTTGAACCGTGGCGTCCTTGGTGCTCTCTGAGCTTGGCGGTTTTCTTGCAGATGTTTTCAGTGTTTATTTGACAATAAGTCCAATTTATTGTCCAACAGTTCTACAGAGGAATGATTGAGTTTGTCATCCACATCTCTGTAACTGTCTGGTTTGGCTCTGCAATCCAACAAGACAGACACAGACTTCAGAGGATAATTAGAACTGCAGAAAAAACAATGGTTACCAACCTGCCTTCCATTGAGGATCTGTATACTGCACGAGCCAAAAAGAGGCCTGTAAAAATATCTGCAGATCTCTTACATCCTGGACATCAACTGTTTCAACTCCTACCCTCAAAACGACGCTATAGAGCACTGCACACCAGAACAACTAGACACAAGGACAGTTTTTTTCCCGAACGCCATCACTCTGCTAAACAACTAATTCGCTCAACACTGTCAAACTATTCACTAAGTCTGCATTATTATTAATCTTCTCAGCGTTCCCACCACCCATCTCCTCCCACTTATGACTGTATGACTGTAACTTTGTTGCTTGTATCGATTTATATTGATATTGTTTCCTGATTGCTTATTTGTACCCTATGACTATCATTAAGTGTGATTCTTGATGAATGTTATCTTTTCTTTTTATGTACACCGAGAGCGTATGCACCAAAGACAAATTCCTTGTGCGTCCAATCACACTTGGCCAATAAAGAATTCAAATTTAACTCAAGGAATTTACTTCTGAATTGATTTGCATGCAGCCCCCCGAGAAATCCAGGTGTGTCTCTTGTTTAAAGACAAACATCTCTTGGGATGTTGCTAAATCCCTTTAAAACTGTATCGCAATAATTTCAGTTCTATATCAACCCAATCATGCCTTAAGTAAGATTTCTTATCAAGGCTTTATACTCCATGCTGCTGGGATGATAAACACCAGGGCATTCTGAGTAGTAGTATATTTGTTATGACATGTGGTCCCTAGAGAGGTTACTCACACTGCCATTGTAGACGGCACAGCGCATATAGTTGGGGTTTTTAAATTGTTAATATTTTAAAGGTGATTTTGTTTGATTCTTCCATTTGCATGGGGTTATTAAACATTTCTATCCATCAGAAAAATAACAATAGGTGGGACATGGGTCAAAAGAGACATTTTGAAACTTCAGTATCTATTATCGTTCTGTTATCCAAAGAATTTCACGATGGACAATCTTCAGTGTGACTAGGCGTTTTAAATATTCCAGCTATTGACTGTATGACTGTAACTTTGTTGCTTGTATCATTACGATTTATATTGATATTCTTTCCTGATTGCTTATTTGTACCCTATGACTATTATTAAGTGTTGTGCCTTGTGATTCTTGACGAATGTATATTTTCTTTTTATGTACACTGAGGGTGTATGCACCAAAGACAAATTCCTTGGGTGTCAAATCACACTTGGCCAATAAAGAATTCTATTCTATTCTATTCTATTCTATTCTATTCTATTCTATTCTATTCTATTCTATTCTATTCCATTCCATTCCATTCCATTCCATTCCATTCCATTCCATTCCATTCCATTCCGTTCCATATTTTCTATTCTATTCTATTCTATTCTATTCTATTCTATTCTATTCTATTCTATTCTATTCTATTCTATTCTATTCCATTCCATTCCATTCCATTCCATTCCATTCCACTCCTCCACTCCACTCCACTCCACTCCACTTATGTTAAACTGAGGATTTGGTAAATTCTTCAATGGTGCAAAACCTTTTTTAGGAGCTAATTTTTCTCTTGGTTTTGTAACTGCAAATCTATTGCTCCTCTGACAACAGAAATCATTGGACTGTAATTTTCTAAAATAGTTATCACCGTAACAAATGTATAACCTACACCAGCTCATATTGCTATTGATAGGCCTTAAAATGAAAAGATTGTAAAAAAAACCACCACCACCACAACAACAAAAGCCAGAGCCTGTACTGTCAAGATATATATATATTATTATTTAAAAAATGAGATATTAAACATAATAGTCATATGGTCAGCCACCGGGTTTTAATAAGTACTGGAAAATTCATAGAATCCTAATGAATCAGACTTGTTTACAGTAATGTGGAAGTAGAACTGCAGTAAAATGAAATAAAATGACAGAGAGAGAGAGAGAGAGAGAGAGAGAGAGAGAGAGAGAGAGAGAGAGAGAGAGAGAGAGAGAGAGAGAGAGAGATAATAGATAGATAGATGATAGATAGATAAATAGACAGACAGACAGAAAGACGGATGAAAGATGGATGGATGGATAATGAGAGAGACATAGAGATAGATAGATAGGTAGATAGATAGATAGACATTAGAGAGAGAGAGAGAGAGAGAGAGAGAAAGATGAAAGATGGATGGATGGATGGATGATGAGAGATAGATAGATAGATAGATAATGATAGAAAGATAGATAGATAGATAGATAGATAGATAGATAGATAGATGATAGATAGATAGATAGATGATAGATAGTGATAGATGATAGATAGATAGATGATAGATAGATAGATGGATGGATGGATGGATGGATAATGAGAGAGACATAGAGGTAGATAGACAGACAGACAGACAGACAGACAGACAGACAGACAGATAGATAGATAGATATGATGGATGGATGGATGGATGGATGGATGGATAATGAGAGAGACTTAGAGAGAGAGAGAGAGAGAGAGAGAGAGATAGATAGATAGATAGATAGATAGATAGATAGATAGATAGATAGATAGATAGATAGATAGATAGATAGATAGGATGGATGGATGGATGGATGGATGGATGGATGGATGGATGGATGGATGGATGGATAGTGGCCTCAACAACTTCCTAAAAGGATGCAAAGGACCAGCTGTCTGCAAGGAGTATAAATCCTTCCATTCCACACTATCCTGTCAGAGCTGAAGAAGCTTCTTGGATGAGAAGCGAAACGTCTTCAAAAGAAAAACCAACAAAATCCAGTGGCCACCTGAAAAAAAGCACCTTTGAGACAACCAGAGCCTGGATAGCTCAGCAGACTAAAAGCACTGTGATTAACACCAGCTGTCTGCAATTACTGTAAGTTCGAATCTCACCAGGCTCAAGGTTGACTCAGCCTTCCATCCTTTCTAAGGTAGGACAATTGAGGACCCAGTTTGTGGGGGCAATAAGCTGACTTTGTATAAAAATATACAAACGTATGAAGGCGATTGCTTAAAGCATTGTAAGCCGCCCTGAGTCTTCGGAGAAGGGCGGCATATAAATCAAATTAAAGAAAAAGAAAAAAGAAATCCATGGCCTGGATGACGGAGAATCTCTACAGACTTTTAGCTATACAATTTGGGATGAAGACCCTTGGAATGGTGTGGGAGTAGGAATGGATTTCCAGAGGGGGAAAAAGAATGCAGACTGCAGGAACCAGGAGGCCCCGAGGACACAGAGAACCCTCCAAGTGGCCTCAACGACCCTCTAAAAGGATGCAAATGACCAGCTGTCTGCAAGGGGTATCAATCCTTCCATTCCCCACCATCCACTCAGAGCTGAAGAAGCTTCTTGGGTGAGGAGGGAAACATCTTCAAAAGAAAAAAAAAACCCAGAAAGTCTATTTGCCTCTTGCGGGGGAGGGGGGGAAGACTTTTGAGACAACCGAGATCTGAATGACTGAGAATCTCCATTGATCCCAATCTTCTTAACACCCTAGTCTCCCAAACCTGATTGGAGGATGGGTAGATCCCTTCCAAGACTCAGAAAAGGAAACTCCCTCCCCCAAAGAGGGGCTTTGATTCGGAGGTTCCCCCCGAAGCTGCCACTTTTCTTCTTCACCTATTCTCTGCTCTTGGGGGGGAGGGGCGGCCTGCCTTTCCCTTTGGGGACCCCCCCCTCTTCTAGAAGTGAAAGGGAGGTTTTTCCTTCCTTCCAAGGCCTGGGGGCTCTTCTCTCTTTCCCTAGAAAGCCCCCCAAAAAACAAGGGAGCTCCGGCCTGACCCAAATGGGACGTCCGGAGCAGAGAGAGAGAGAGAGAGAGAGAGAGAGGATGGTGGCGAGAAGGGCTTTGCTGGGTTTAAAAGAGGCTGGGATTTATTTATTTTCTTTTTTTAAAAAAAAATTCTTTGATGCAATCCCAGAAAGCGAGAGAAAGTGAAAGGGCTGGAGAAAGCGGCCCCTCGCTTCCTCCCCCCCCCCCCACTTTGAAGAGCATTTCCTTCCAGCTGGACCCACGGTGGCCCCCCCACCCCACCCCAAGGAGACCCCCCCCCAGGGCGACAAGAAGACCCCAGGGCTGTGTTGGTGGGGGGGGAAGGAAGAGAGGGGAAGGGGCGACGAGGAGGGCAGGAGGGGGGGGAGAAAGTCGGATCTACCCTCCCCCCCCACCGTCCCCGGCGCCCCCCCCCCTTTGTTTAAGAGGCGAGGAACCGAGAGTCCTAAGCGCGCGTCCCCGCCGGCGGAGCCCAGCTGTGGCACCGAAGCCTCATGCGGCTCCTTCTTCTTTTTCTTTTCCTTCTCCTTCTCCACCTCCTCCCTCCTTCCTTCCTTCCTTCCCTCCCTCCCCACCCACCGCTGGCTGAGCTCTCCGCCTTCTTTCTCGCCTCCCCGTTTGTGGCTTCTGCCAAGAGAGCCAGCCAGCCTCCCTCCCTCTTTCTCTCTCTCTCTCTCTCTCTCTCTGTCTCTCGCGCTCCGGTCTTCACTACCGGGTCAGCGCGGCGGAGAGCCCGAGCTCAGCCCAGGCTCGCCCCCCGCCTCCGTTCCAGGCGTGCACAGCCAGCCCACCTACCCACCCACCCACCCACCCTTTGCCCCACACTTACCGTACAACTAGTCTTGCTGGCAGAACAGACAGGCAGGCAGACAGACAGAAAGAGAGAGTGGGAGAGACAGAGAGAGGAATAGACGCCTAGCCAGCATCCCAGCATCCGAGCTGCAGCGGTGGAAGTGCGGGGCTGCAGCGGGGGCCGCTGCCATGGCTTGCGGCTCCCGCCTCGGCCGCCGCTAGAGCGAGAGCCCGAGGGGGACCGGCCTCTCTCTCTTCCCCCTCCTTCCTTCCTTCCTTCCTTCCTTCCTTCCTTCCTTCCTTCCTTCCTTCCTTCCTTCCTTCCTTCCTTCCCTCTATCCCTGTTCCTCTCCTCCTCTCCCATCCCTCCCTCTCTCCCTCCTTTCCAGCCAGACTCCCCCCCTTCCCCACCGAGCCCTTCTCCTGCCTCCTCCTCTCTTCTTCCTCCTCCTCCTCCTCCTTCCCTCTTTCCTCCCCCCCCTCCCCTTCCCCGCCGAAGGGAACTCCAAGGACACCCCGAGGCCGGGAGGGAAAGCGAGCCGGCGCGCCTGTCGTCCGTCGCCCCCCCTCCCCGTCCTCCCCCCCAGCCCCACGGCGATGTCCAAGGGGGGCTTGAAGAAGAAAAGCCACTGGACTAACCGCGTCCACGAATGCGCCGTGGTGAGGAACGCCGAGGGTCAGCTGGGCTTCGAGCTCAAAGGGGGAGCCGAGAACGGGCAGTTCCCCTACCTGGGGGAGGTGAAAGCCGGCAAGGTGGTGTACGAGAGCGGCGGGAAGTTGGTGCCCGAGGAGCTGCTGCTGGAGGTGAACGAGACCCCCGTGGCTGGGCTCACCATCCGGGATGTCTTGGCCGTCATCAAGCATTGCAAAGACCCCATCCGGCTGAAGTGTGTCAAGCAAGGTAAGGCCGGGCCCGGGAAGGGGAGGGGGGGAAGAAGGGAGGGGGGGCAGAGAGGCAGGATGGGGGGGTCCCCGGGGGTCTTGTGTATGTGTGTGTGTGGTGGGGGGTCTCTTAGCCTCAGGAGAGCAACTTTGAGACTTTCCCGGACACCGGACGGTGCGTTCTGCGTTAGGAGCATCAGCTGAGCCGGACCAGGAGAACATCCAGCGGCCCAGCAATGGATGGAAACAGCTGGGGGGGTCTCTGGGTCTGGCGGGACGGTGGTGATGTGGGTGGGGGGCAGAAGAGAAGGCTGAACCGTGGTGGGGGGGGAGAGGAAGGGAGCTTCTCTCCTCCTTTCCCCTCCACCCACCCTCTCTTGTCCCTACTATGGGCGCTTGGCCTCTGAGCGCGTGCAGAGCGCTCTGCTTTGCTGCGCATTTTTCCCCCCTGTGGGTTTTTTTGGGGGGGTGGGGTGTTGCCGGCGGACCGGTTCTGGAGGGGGGGATTTTTTTAAAAAAAAGACTCCGCTGAACTTTTTTTGTTTTTGTGGGATGTGCGCCGGCCGGAGAGGTATCCCCTTTGGAGGATTTCCCGCAAGGGAATGCCAAGTTAGAAAATGGGGGGGGGGGGATCTGTGTAGGATTGCTCTGCGCGCGGCTTGACTCGGGCACCGAGGCTGACTTGGGCTGCGTCTGAACGGGAAGGGATTCCTTGCAAAGGAACTTGTCTTTTGCTTCTAACGCCGGAGGAGGGGGGGGGCTGACAAACTCCCCCCCCCAAAAAGGAGAGGGGGTCACCAAGTTGGAATATGCTTCAATTTAAAAAAAAGGGGGGGGGCTTGAAAGGTAGGAATTTGGAACTTGGCAACGAAAACGCAACCACCTGGGTTAGAAACCCACCCATTGGTTACTAGTAGTTTGCAAGGATGGTGGTGATTAATTCCTAAGGTAGCTCTCGGTTGGGGGGGGGTAGAGGCGGAGCTTCATTGAATGGGCTTCTCTCCCCCCCTCCCCCCTCCGGATTTGCGTCGTATGCGGGACAGGCTTCCCCAAGAGAAGCTGCATTGCACAATCTTGCAGCCGGTTGCAATGCTGCGTGTTTTTTGACTCGATCCCTCTGGTTTTGGGATCTCTCCAAACAAGGCCAAAAAACATCCAAAAAAAAACAAAAAGGATGTTAAAATCCGCGGGACCGCTATGAGCCAGCAAAAGTCTTAACATTTCCCTACAAGTGTCTTTCTGCTGCCCTCTGGTGGCTGCCTGGATAATGCAATCGAGCTTGGTTGGTAGCGTCCAAGTGATTTTCACTTTCCTTGTTGACTTTAGAGGTTAAGGCAACGTTTGAACTGGGAAATTCTGGCAGTAAAGGATTTCTTTTCGTTGTTTCTTTTGGTCCAAAATGTAGAGATTACATATGGTCATGAAGCATTTCAAGTGGCAATTTCGGTATGGAAAAGCGTTGGCAATTTAACCCAAGAATATTGAAGGGGTCTTCCATCCTCGAGCTGCTGTCAAAGGCCATAATAAGTCTTGACGTCCAAATGACTTTGGGTTTTAGGGAGCTGTGTGGCTAAGCTGCAGTTTTTGAAATGTGAAAGTGCTTTGTCATAAAAACTACATCCCCATTGGTGAATTGTTACCTTTTTGCGTTGATTTTAGATTGTTAAAGAATCTGTATTTGCCATTCTTGAATAGATCAAAGGCATCCTAGGAGGATTAAGCGAGAAGGACAATAGATCTTTGGTAACAAAGCAGAAGCTGTGAAACATGTAATTTGAAAAGTGACCTCAGAGCTTTGAGTCCTAAACCAAGAAAAGAAGAGTTTATTCATTCAGAATATTTATATTTACATAAAGGCAGACGTTGATAATATATAGATGAAAGCGGTGTTGGCCTGGTGTGAAGACACTCGCCTCCCACTCAGAAGGTTGAGAGTTCAATCCTAGGATGAGTAGATATTTTTCTCCTAGGGCGCAAAGAGAAAATAGCTGCTGTGAACCCCATGTAGGCATCAGAAGGGGCATCCGGCCAGTAAATGCTCAGCTCCATCTAGTCACCCCGAATCTACCCCAAATTAAGGGATTATGGAGTCATAAACGGGGACTTTATTGATAACATGTAAAATCTGTCAATTGCTGAATGAGGGAGAGCCTCAGTAAAGAAATTAGTTTCTTTTTTAAAAAAAAACAATTTTTATTGAGTATTTTACATTTTTAAAATCAAACACACAATAAAAAAACAAGAGAAAAAAAACAAAAACACATACACTTACATCAAGTACTAAAATACAATACTAACAACAGATACATACAATTTTACAACTTTCTGCATCGACTTTTGTCTTTACTTTAGTTAATAGTAAAGAAATTATAGTTTCATGTTGTTGCTATGAATTCTCTTAAAATCATACCTAGCATACTTCAAGAAAATTCTTAAGGTAGGAAGCAATGTAAAAGTGAATATTCTCATCTTCATCTTTATTATTTGCGTGGAATAGATGAAACCAAAGATAACAATGGAAAGATGCTATCCATGAAATTATATGGGAAGTATTATTTATTTATTTGTTTGTTTGTTTGTTTGTTTGTTTGTTAGATTTATATGCTGCCCTTCTCCGGAGACTCAGGGCGGCTTACAATCTGTTAAGTATTAGATTTTTTGAGGGGGATTTTCTGAACATTTCTATATTTTTTTTACACTGAACATTATGAAAGTTTCAGGTGGGCCACAATGATATATAAAGAAACTTTTGAGTGAACAACTAACAACCAAGTTGACTTCTCTTTGATTGATTTCACAGACACAGTCAGTGAGAAAATAACGGCTTCCTTTGTTAGTCAACTCAATTAAAGGTATGACTAAGATTCATGGATTCACTGGTTGGTTGGTTGGTTGATTTTGTGCCATCAGAGCTTATTTCGGCTTAATTCTTCCCCGTATAAAATCACAGGCTTTGGTAGGTAGGACATTTTCACCATGCAAATTCTAGGCTCTCATCTTTCTCTGCTCAAAGGAAATTTCTGAAATCTTCGGTAAACCAGAAACACAACTTACAACAATTAGTTTGTCTAGTGAAGAGAAGGACCAGGGGAGACATGATAGTAGCCTTCCAATATTTGAGGGGCTGCCACAAAGAAGAGGGAGTCAAGCTATTCTCCAAAGCACTTGAAGGCAGGACAAGAAGCAATGAGTGGAAACTAATCAAGGAGAGAAGCAACTTAGAACTAAGGAGAAATTTCCTGAACAATTAATCAGTGGAACAACTTGCCTCCAGAAGTTGTGAATGCTCCAACACTGGGAGTTTTTAAGAAGATGTTGGATAACCATTTGTCTCAAATGGTATAGGGTTTCCTGCCTAAACAGGGGGTTGGACTAGAAGACCTCCAAGGTCCCTTCCCACTCTGTTATTCTATTCTATTCTTTCTTCTCTGACAGTGAGAACAATTAATCATTGGAATGGCTTGCCTCCCAATATTGTGAATGGTCCATCACTGGAGGTTTTCCAAGCAAACCTGGACAGCCATTTCCCTGGAATTGGTAGATGGTCTCTCACTTGGGCAGAGGGTTGGATTAGAAGACCTTCAAGGCAGGGGTGAAATGCTCCTGGTTTGGATCGGATTGCCCGATCCGGTAGTGATGGCATCGGGTGGTTCGGAGAACTGGTAGCAAAAATCCCTGCACCCCCTCCCACCATGCCCAGCTGAGCCACAGGATCATCAGAGGCTTTTTTTTTTTACTTTTCAAAGCATTTTTTCTACAACCTCTTCCGACAAAAAAATGCTTTTAATGTTTTTTTTTTTTTTAAAAAAAGCCTCCGAGGATCGCGCGGCTCAGCTGGGATCGTCAGAGGCTTTTCAAAGCATTTTTTTTCTGCAGCCTCTGCGGCCGAAGAGGGGGGTAAAAAAAAATGCTTTGAAAAGTCTCTGACGATCCCAGCTGAGTTGCCGGATCGTCAGAGAGGCTTTTCAAAGCATTAGAAAAAAATGCTTTGAAAAGTTAAAAAAAAAATTGGCCACCCCCACCCAGTCACATTGCCCCCCCCCCCCCCCATGAACTGGTAGTAACAAATTTTACATTTCACATTTTACATTTTTTCACAATTTTACATTTCACCCCTGCTTCAAGGTCCCTTGCAGCTCTGTTGTTCGAGCTAAATGTGATGCAGCCATCCTCCCCAGCTACGTGATCAAAATTCAAGCGTGCAGTTATGAGGGTTGCAGCATCCAAAAGTTATCAGATCCTCATCGGTAAAATTCCCAGCTGACAAGCAAAGTGAATGGGAGAATTCGCTTAAGGGCTGTGATTCACTTAGCAACGTCAGCCATTTGCTTCACCTCTGTGGCTCAAGGCTCACTTAAACCACCCGCGCTTAGCAACGGGAATTTTTTTTGTCCCAATCTGTGCAGGGGTGAAATGTAAAATTTGTTACTACGGTGTTTGTTACTACTTGGTGGTAGTACGGCTGTTACTACTTGGTGGTGGTGGGTAATGTGACTGGGTGGGGTTGACCAACTTTCTTTCTTTTCTTTTTTTTAACTTTTCAGAGCATTTTTTCTAATGCTTTGAAAAGCCTCTGTATTAGTTTTACACTGGGACATCACATCAGAGATTGAATTGTTTTGCGAGCAATTTGAAAGCACTTTCAAACTTGAAAGGTGTTTGTTCACTCAGATTCTCTTTATTAAGGGAAGAGGAGAGCCAGGGGAAGCTCTAATAAAAAGAAGTGACGATATGCAAAAATGCAGAAAATCCATAAAATATAAAATAAAATAGGGGGTTTTTTTTGTTTTTGTTTTACAGAATTGTAGATGAGACAAGTTCCTGATAACTTCGTGTGTCAAAGTTTAAGCTATTTTCTTTGGCTAATTATTTGCCGTAAATCTCTGCTTCTTTTTTGCATGACTCAGAAAGTGGAAGGGATCCAAAGTTTGAATTGAGTATTTTTGATTTTACTGCTCTGTCTCATCTAAGTAAGGTCAAACCCGTTAAAATGATTATGGCTTGGGGGGGTATTTGTGTGTGTGCAGAAAATCATCCTTTTGGGGATACTTTTAAACCAGATGAAATTTCTTTATCGCTTGTGATGGGAAGGGAAGGCATTATGTAAGGAAGACAATAAACACACTTTCGTTCAGCAAGCTTTGCATGGAATGGACAACGTTTTACGTCGGTCTTCACCCCAAAGTCAACTGTCCCAAAACACTCCAGATAATTGACATAAAGCAGGCCATTTGCATCGTTACGTAACTGATGTGCAATTATATCATTTGCATCCTCTTTAATGTCACGATGTCCGTTGCATAATTAATCCGATGGCTTGAACCGATACAGTCGACATGAATAAAGTTATTTGCCTCGATGTGGGAGAAACTAGTCAAGTTGCTTGCCAGTTTAGTGTAGCGGGTTAAAAGCATCAAGTTCGAAGCCAAAAGATGGTGAATTCACATCCTAACCCTTAGGCACCAAGTCGACTGGGTGACCTTGGGCCAGTCGCTTTCTCTCGACCTTAAGAAGGAGGCAATGGCAAACCACTTCTAAAAATGGTACAAAGAAAGCTGCAAGGATTGGTCCAGGCAATCACCAGGACTGATTCAAAGGCAAACATAAATAAATAAGTGAATAAATAAATATCATTGTCACCCTTCAGTCTCAAGAGACTATAGTATCGTGCTCTGGAAGCAGCATCGAGTGTGACTAAAAAGGCCAATTCGAGAGTGGCCATCCCTTCCACATGGAGGGCAGATCCATTCTGTCCCCTGCCCAGCCCCCAGATTTCGCTGGTTCCAGGACTGCCTCTTTGCCTCAGCCTGCCGAACAAGTGTCTCTTCGAATTGGAGAAGGCCATGTTGCGTCTTTAGCCTCCAAGCTGAACGATCGGAGGTCAAGTTTTCCCAGTTGTTAATGTTCATTCCCAGGGCCTTTAGGTCCCTCTTGCAGATATCCTTATATCGCAGCTGTGGTCTCCCTCTCAGGCGCTCTCCCTGCACTAATTCTCCATCCAGGAGATCTTTCGGAATCCGACCATCAGCCATTCTCATGACATGCCCCAGCCAGCGTAGACGTCGCTGTTTCAATAGTGTATACATGCTAGAAATTCCAGCACGTTCCAAGACTGCCCTATTTGGAACTTTGTCCTGACAGGTGATGCCAAGAATTCGTTGGAGACAGCACATAGGAAAGGTGTTCAACTTTCTCTCCTGCCGTGCGTAGAGGGTCCAAGACTCACTGCAGTACAAGAGTGCGCTCAGGACTCAGGCTTTATAGACCTGGATCTTTGTATGTTCTGTCAGCTTCTTATTAAGCCTCTTTGTAAGTCTGGAAAATGTGGTGGCCGCTTTACCAATACATTTATTCAGCTCAGTATCTAAAGAGCCTCAGATAGCTCTACAGGCTAGATAGCCTGTTATTAACACCCAGCTGTCTGCAATTATGCGAGTTCGAGGCTCGAGGTTGACTCAGCCTTCCATCCTTTCTAAGGTAGGTAAATTGAGGACCCAGTTTGTGGGGGCAATAAGCTGATTTTCTATAAAAATATATAAAAGTATGAAGGCTATTGCTTAACGCATTGTAAGCCGCCCTGAGTCTCCGGAGAAGGGTGGCACATAAATCTCATTAAAAAAAGAGAGAGAGAGAGAGAGAGTGTTGGAGATAGTTGAGCCGAGGAATGAATGAATGAATGAATGAATGAATGAATGAATGAATGAATGATAAATAATAATACATACATACATACATACTACTAAATAAATAAAAAGTTGCAATTTCAATCAATCTGAATAGAGCTGGAAGGGACCTTGGAGGTCATCTAGTCCAGCCTCCTGCTCAAACAGGAGATCCTATACCATCCAAGGCAAGTGGCTGTCCAGTCTCTTCTTAAAAACCTCCAGCGATGATGGAGCATTCACAACTTCTGGTGGCCAACTGTTCCACCGGTTAATTGTTCTCACTGTTAGGAAGTTTCTCCTTATTTCCAGGTTGCTTCTCTCCTTCGATTAGTTTCCATCCATTGTTTCTTGTCCTGCCTTCTGGGGCTCTGGAGAAAACATGGACCCCTCCTCTTCTTTGTAGCAGCCGCTCAAATACTGGAATAGTGCTATCATGTCACCCCTTGGTCCTTCTTTTCTCTAGACTAGCCATCCCCAATTCCTCCAACCGTTCTTCATATATTTTAGCCTCCAGGCCTTTAATCGTCTTCGTTGCTCTTCTTTGCACTTTTTCCAAAGTCTCAACGCCTTTTTTTTGTAATGTGGTGACCAGAACTTCAGTTTTTATTGTAGAGTGAATCTGACTTCCCTGTTGACAGTTGTACTGTGTTGACTTTGAACATCGCAAAAGGATATCACGTGACCCCAGGACACTGCAACCGTCATAAGTATGAACCCATTGCCAAGCTGACTAAATTTTGATTATGGAATGGAATGGAATTCTTTATTGGCCAAGTGTGATTGGACACACAAGGAATTTGTCTTTGGTGCATATGCTCTCAGTGTACATAAAAAGAAAAGATACATTCGACAAGAATCATATAGTACAGTTTGTTAGGTATTATAAAAGACTGTATGGTTATAGAAACTAATATGATTTTGAATTTAATAACTGCAGCAAGACTTTTGGTGGCGCAGTACTGGAAGAAGGAAGATCTACCATCTATTGAAGAATGGACATTGAAAGTAGTAAATTTAGCAGAGATGGCGAAAATTTCAGCATATTTAAAAGAACATTCAAATGAAAAATTTATGTTGGAATGGAAAAGATGGATAGAGTATATTCAAGGCAAATATCGGACTAAAAAAATACAAATAGCTTATGAATAAAGAATGAATAGAGAGAGTTTAGAAAGTATTTAAAGTTAGTTTAGTAAAAGGGAGTTAAAAGTTCAAGAGGGTGATAAGAGACTATAGATTATTAGCTTATATTAGCTTATGATTGTTAGTTTATGTTAGCTTGTATTAGCTTATGACTGTTAAATGTTATACCCTGTATTTTGCTCTGGGAAGTGGGGGGGGGAGGGTTGGGGAGGGGAAGGTGGGAAGGGGTGGAGGGAGGGGGAAGGGGAAATATAGGTAATTTTTTTCTTAAAATTTTCAATAAAAAAACGCATCATACAGTACAACACTTAATGATAGTCACAGGGTACAAATAAGCAATCAAATCATACTAGGAAACAGTCAATATAAATCTTAACGATACCAGTAACAAAGTACAGTCATGCAGTCATAAGTGAAAGGATGATGGGAATAATTTGATAGTGTTGAGAAAATTATTTGTTCAGGAGAGTGATCATGGGGATGTTGCAATGGTTGTAATTGTGGAAAGAGCAGCCGTAAGTTCGTTTTTTCCCCCAGTGCTGTCACAACTTTGAATGGTCACTAAATGAACTGTTGTAAGTCGAGGGCTACCTGTAGCAATAGCAATAGCACTTAGACTTATATACCCCTTTTCAGCCCTCTCTAAGCGGTTTACAGAGTCATCCTCTTGCCCCCAACAATCCGGGTCCTCATTTTACCCACCTCGGAAGGACGGAAAGCTGAGTCAACCTTGAGCCTGGTGAGATTCGAACTGCCAAACTGCAGGCATCCAGCAGTTAACAGAAGTAGTCTGCAGTACTGCACTCTAAGCACCGTGCCACCACGGCTCAGAAGCTTTTGCAGACTAGAATCCAGTTGTGAAGATGTCCTACTGAAAACACCCATCAGCAAAGTGAACAGGGAAGCCGAGATTCCCTTAACATCTGCTTTGCTAACTTTTAACAACTTGCCCGTGGTTCATTTAACAACGGTGACCAAGACGGTTGCAAAATGGGGCAAATCTCAGCAAGCAACTGTCTCACTTAGCCACAGAAATGTGGAGCTCAGTTGTAGCCAGCTGTAAGTCCTTGACTTTTTCCAGGGCTAACAATGCTGGCTGCCTGATGGAGGACAATTTATTTTGATTTCTTTTTTTAATGATTTCTTTTTGTCAAGCATGTATTTTATGACAGATACAAGTGTAAGCATAATTATAAATACATGTAAAGGATACGAATAAAAGGGGACATTAGGACAGGGATGGTAGGCACACTGGTGCGCTTATGCCCGCCCCTTACGGACCTCTTAGGAATGGGGTGAGGTCTACAGTAGACAGTCTAAGGTTAAAGTTTTGGGGTTTGGGAAAGAAACCACAGAGTCAGGTAGTGCATTCCAGGCATTCACCACTCTGTTACTGAAGTCATATCTTCTGCAGTCTAGTTTGGATCAGTTTACCGTGAATTTTTATCTATTGTGTGCTCTTGTATTGTTTTGGTTGAAGCTGAAGTAGTCATTGGCTGGTAGGACATAGTAGCAGATGATTTTATGTACTATGCTTAGGCCAGACCAAAGACAGCGAAGTTCTAAGTTGTCTAAGCCCAAAATTTCAAGTCTGGTGGCATAATGTATTTTGTTGCAAGCAAAGGAGTGGAGGACTCTTCTCGTGAAATATCTCTGGGCTCGTTTGATTGTATTAATATCCAATATTCAGTGTGGGTTCCAGACAGGTGAGCTGTATTCGAGAATTGGTCTGGCAAATGTTTTGTATGCCCCCTAGTTTGCAGTTTAATATTACCGGAGAAGAAGCTATGGAAGATGAAGAAGAAGAAGAAGAAGAAGAAGAAGAAGAAGAAGAAGAAGAAGAAGAAGAAGAAGAAGAAGAAGAAGAAGAAGAAGAAGAAGAAGAAGAAGAAGAAGAAGAAGAAGAAGAAGAAGAAGAAGAAGAAGAAGAAGAAGAAGAAGAAGAAGAAGAAGAAGAAGAAGAAGAAGAAGAAGAAGACAATGGAATTGCTTATTTTATAAGATGTCAGTTTCCCCTTTTTGAGAAAGGTAACTTTTCGGGGAACAGCAGGATTTAAGGAAACAGTGGGATTTTAAACTTTCTCGTAGAGGAAACTTTACCCTGTTTATATATCTAGAGAGAGAGCTGAGTGGTGACAAAAAACTTGCCATCTTTAAAAGGTCTTCCCAGTTAGTTGGCATCCTGCAGTGTTCAAAACTATCATTACCTTCTCACCTGCCTAGAAAAAATTCTGGACAATATTTGTCCCATTAATGCTCTTTTTCTGCTACTTCTGGCTTTGCTGGTCAAAAGAGGGACAACTGTCAATCATTTCAGCAGCAGCCATAAAGCTTAGCAAAATCCTTCTCCCTCCTTGCTTACAAAATCCTTTATCCTTCTCCCTCCTTGCTTACTTCAAGCCATTCCTATTTATTCCTTGATTCCCTGGGGATCAGCGTTGTTGACTCAAGAATCTTGAATAAATCTATCTAAGGCCAAGTTTCTGGGATATTTTTCTATATTCTTTTATACTATAGTAGATTCATATAAGGTAAAGGTAAAGGTTCCCCTCACACATATGTGCTAGTCATTCCCGAATCTAGGGAGCGGTGCTCATCTCCGTTTCAAAGCTGAAGAGCCAGCGCTGTCCGAAGACGTCTCCGTGGCAATGTGGCCGGCATGACTCAATGCCAAAGGCTGTTACCTTTGGCGTTGAGTCATGCCGGCCACATGACCACAGGAATGCTGTTACCTTCCCACCAAAGGTGGTCCCTATTTTGATACTTGCATTTTTTATGTGCTTTCGAACTGCTAGGTTGGCTGAAGCTGGGACAAGGAACGGGAGCTCACTCTGTTACGCAGCACTAGGGATTCGAACCACTATACTGCCGACCTTTCGATCGACAAGCTCAACGTCTTAGCCACTGAGCCACCGTGTCCCATATTCCCAGATTCATATACCTCTTATGTATTTATTTAGATTTTTATCCTGCCTTTTCCTTTATCCTCTAATGTTTCCATATACTATGTACAATATGGAATGGATGGAGTTTTGACTTTTTAAGGACTTCTTTGCACTTAGATTGCTTTATTATTAATAGCAATAGCACTTAGATTTATATACCACTTCACGGTGCTTTTACAGCCCTCTCTAAATGGTTGACAGAGTCATCATCTTGCCCCCAACAATTTGGGTCCTCGTTTTACCCATCTCGGAAGGGTCAACCCCACCAATGCTACAACCTAATAGTAGTATTATTTATTTATTAGTTTATATTTATTAGTAATTTATAATTAGTATTATAAGTATTAGTACTGCTTTATAAGGAAGTCCACACTTAGAATCCTGCATCCCGTTTTGGTCACCATATTCTAAAAAGATGCTGAGACTCTGGAAAGAGTGCAGAGAAGAGCAACAAAGATGATTAGGGGACTGGAGGCCAAAATTTATGAAGAACGGTTGCAGGAACTGGGTATGTCTAGTTTAATAAAAAGAAAGACTAGGGGTGACATGATAGCAGTCTTCCAGTATCTCAGGGGCTGCCCCAAAGAAGAGGGAGTCAAGCTATTCTCCAAAGCACCCGAAGGCAGGACAAGAAGCAACGGGTGGAAATTAATCAAGGAGAGAAGCAACCTAGAACTAAGGAGAAGTTTGCTGATAGAACAACTAATCAGTGGAACAACTTGCTACCAGAAGTTGTGGGTGCTCCGTCACTTGAGGCTATTAAGAAGAGATTGGACAGCCACTTATATGGTATCGCACAGGATTTCCTGTTTGAGCAGGAGGCTCAAAGTAAGACTCAGAAGTAAGACTATAAAACTTAGACTGGACTGAATTTTCGCAAAGCAGAAAATAGGTATTTCCTTCTCAGATGGAGAAGGAAGTGTCTCTTTTCTGTTGTGTGAAAATCCAGTCCAGTCTACATTCTGGATTCTTCCCTATGCATGCATAAAATACGTTCCCAATGATTTTTTTCTTCCCCTCTTGGCAATCTGGATAGCAAAACAAGGATACTCAATAAATATTGCCTCTGCAGCTTCCTTCACTGTGGTTTGTAAGACTTGCTAGAGGAAGGTTAATGAATGCATTATCATAAATTCTGCATAAATTTTTCGGCGATCTTTCTGTAAATCCCTATCCGGTAGACAGTTAATTAAAACATCACGACCTTGATGTGGAGTTGAGTTGGCCATGTGACTTGTTGCTCCTGTTTTTTATAGAAATATGCATGTCAAAATAAATTAGAAAGATGAAATGCCCAGCAGGAGATGGACTTTTCCATCTATTATCCGTAACTCCTCGACTAATGGTCACAATTGAGCCCAACATTTCTGTTGTTAAGCGAGACACTTGTCAAGTGAGTTTTGCCCCGTTCTGCGACCTTTCTTGCCACCGTTGTTAAGTGAATCGCTGCAGTCGTTCAGTTCGTCACCCGGTTGTTAAGTGAAACTGGCTTCCTCCTTGACTTGGCTTCTCAGAATGTCCCAAAAGGGGGAATCACATGACCTTGGGACACAGAAACCGTCATAAATATGAGTCAGTGTCCAAGCAATGCTGCAAAGGTCGTAACTGCGAAAAATGGTCATAAGTCACTTTTTTCAGTGCTGTTGTCACTTTTGAATGGTTACTAAATGAATTGTTGTAAATCCAGGACTACCTGTATTGTTAATGGCCCTTGAATCAGTGGTGGGGCGGCTCCGGTTCAAGCCAATTTGGGCGAACTGGTAGTTCTGATGATCAACTGGCCCCGCCCACCCATCCCCACCCTATCCTGTCCTATTTTTCCTTATTTCTGGCTCAGGTGATTCACGTGGGAGAGCTGATTTCCACGCCTCTGCTGTTCTACTTACCGGGGCTACAGCGGTGAAATCCCCCTGGTTCTATCCAACTTGCCGAACTGGTAGCGCCGGCAGTGGGAGGCTGCACCCACCCGCCGGGACGTCATTACATCCTGGGTTTTTTTACCATTTGCGCATGGGCAGATGGTTCTGTGCATGCACAGAAGAGGCGCTCCCACATGTTCCCGTTCCCAAACCAATAGCGAAAGTGGATTTCACCGCTGCGGGGCTGCCTTAGAAAGTAAGCGGCTCAGCTTCAAAATTGCTATATTTTGAATGCTGCATGCAAGCACGTGAGACCCGCAAAGCACGCGTTCCCCAAAACCGGTTGTTAAACCCGTTGCAGCCCCCCACCACTGCCTTGAATATATATGTCTTCTTTTCTTGAAAGTTCTTACAAATAATTAGTCAGGTTGCAATTAAGAGGCATCTTTGGTTCGTAACAGCTTGTTGATATTGCTTTTAATATTACAGGAAAAAAGCAAACAATATTGCTTGAATGTTCTGTGAGTCTCCTCCGGCAGATTTACAAATTGGGGGCGGGGGGGGGGGGGAGAAATGGCCTTGAAAGATTTTTGGAGTGGTTTATAAAATGCCCTTTTTGTCTCTTACGGTATTGATATTATAAGAGTTAATCCCCTTCGGGCAGGGTTGTCAGCTTCCCCTCTTAAAACGTCTTTGTTTGTCTGCTTTTAAAACAAGCGGTACGCATTTCAACAAAGTGTAGGGAATTCATCTGAATGTTCGTTTAAAGAAAGCAGCGCACCTTTGGCATTATAGTCTCCTCCAAGGCCTTTTATGCTTTTCAGATAAGAAAACTGGACTTGAGGGGGTGGGGGGTTAGTCTTTTTTATTTATTTATTTTGTCCAGGATATATAAGATTACAGATAAAAGTATAAACCTGATTATGAATACATGAAATGTATTGTAATGTATTACTACTGTAATGCTCTCTACATGGGGCTCCCCTTGAAGAGCGCCCGGAGGCTCCAACTCATCCAAAATGCAGCCACACGGGTGATTATGTGCCCGTGTGACACCTCTCCTGCGCGAGCTGCACTGGCTCCCAGTGGTCTTCTGGGTGCGATTCAAGGTGTTGGTCACCACCTTTAAAGTGCTCCATGGCTTAGGACCTGGGTATCTGCGAGACCGTCTTTTGCCACCAATAGCCTCCCACCGACCCGTTCGCTCTCACAGAGAGGGACTCCTCAGGGTGCCATCAGTCAAACTATGTCAACTGGCGACCCCCAGGGGGAGGGCCTTCTCTGTGAAAGCTCCAGCCCTGTGGAATGAATTGCCCCTGGATATACATAACATCCCCAACCTTTGTACTTTCCGCCGTGTCCTCAAGACCCTGATGTTCCAACAGGCGGGGCTACACAGTTAAATGATTTTTAAATTTGTTATTTTAATTTTGGGTTTTATTCTAGTGAGCCGAACTGTGTAATAGTTTTAAACTGTAATTTTATTGATGTTTGTATGTTTGTGTTTTCATCTTTGCTGTACACCGCCCTGAGTCCTTCGGGAGAAGGGCGGTATAGAAATAAAATTAAAGTAAAGCAAAATAAAAGTAAATGTTTACGAATAAATGGGGACACTAGGACAGGGACAGTAGGCACGCTGGGTGCACTTATGCACACCCGTTCCAGACCTCTTAGGAATGGGGTAAAGTCTACAGTAGACAGTCTAAGGTTAAAGTTTTGGGGGTTTGGGGAAGAAACTACAGAGTCAGGTAGTGCATTTCAGGCACTGACCACTCTGTTGCTGAAGTTATATTTCCTGCAATCGAGTTTGGAGCGGTTTACCTTGAGTTTGTATCTAGTGCATTCTCATGTATTATTGCGGTTGAAGCAGAGTTGGGATTCAGCCAGTTCTCACCAATTTGGGAGAACCGGTTGTTGATTTTCTGAGCAGTTTGGCAAACTGGTTGTTGGAAGAAATCATTAGGGCAGAGAACCGGTTGTTAAATTACTTGAATCCCACCAGTGGGTTGAAGCTGAAGTAGTCATTTGACAGGTAAGATGTTGTAGCGGATAATTTTATGTACTACGCTTAGGTCAGACCGAAGGTGGCAAAGTTCTAAGTTGTCTAAGCCCAATATTTTAAGCCTGGTGGCATGAGGTATTCTGTTGCAAGCAGAGGAGTGGAGGATTCTTCTCGTGAAATACCTCTGGACTCGCTCAATTGTATTAATGTCCGATATGCAGTGCGGGTTCCAGAGACAGATGAACTGTATTCGAGAATTGGTCTAGCAAATGTTTTGTATGCTCGAGTTAGCAGTACAATATTACCAGAGAAGAAACTACACAAGATTAGGTTATCAACTCTTAAAGCCTTTTTAGCAATGTTGTGGGCTCCAGCACTTAGATCATTAGAGATGAAAACTCCAAGGTCTTTTTGCAAGATTTTTGCAAGGAAGCATGGTTGCTTGAAGTCTTTCCCCCAAATCCTGACCTTCATTTATCTTGTACCTCCCATCATCCCCAGCTAAATGGCAGAACAGGGAGGATGGGGCTTGAAATACAATGTATTTGGGGAAAAAGAATCTGAATTATTGTTGGACATTCTGAGGATCATTTTAACCGTGGTTGAAGTGCAGTTATGGCATTGACGTATTCTCCTATTTCTGATGCTCTCTGGAACAGTGATAAATTCCTGGAGGACACCCAGAACCAAGGAGAAATTTCCTGATACTTAGAACTATTAATCAGTGGAACAACTTGCCTTCAAAAGTTGTACATTATCCAACACTTGAAAGCTTTTCAGAAGAGATTGGACAGCCATTTTTCCTGCTGGAGCAGAGGGTTGGACTAGAACCATGATGCCGAACCTATGACACATGTGCCCAAAGTGGCACATGGAGCCATCTTGCCTAGCAGTGTGGCGAAGCCCGTTCTCTTCCAGGTTTCCGGCGTGCATTCACGCGCGACAATCAGCTGGCCATTTTGCACGCGGCAGTGCTGGAAAGTAGAAACTCGTCTACCTGGTCTTCCATTTTCCTGCCTAAGCATGCGCACCAGCCAGTTGATCGTCACATGCGTGTGCGCACGAGAAACCTGGAAGAGTAGCTGGCTGAAACCGGAAGTTCAGTAATTGAAACCGGAAGTTCATTTTCGTGCACGCCGCATGCACCCCAAGCAGCTCCGCTTCCGGGTTGCGGCCCAGACGCGCACGTCCCCCCCTTTTCAGCACTCGGTGCCGAAAAAATTTGCCATCACTGGAGTAGAAGATCTCCAAGGTCTCTTCCAACTCTGTTATTCTGTTACACTGAGTCTGCAGTAGAACATTTTGCCAGAGAATTTTGAGATACGGTAGTTTGTATGTTTTGCTGTCATGATGTATGGGCAGAGACGGGTGAAATGCTCCCGGTTCGGACCGGATCGCCCGATCCGGTAGCGATGGCAGTGGGTGGTTTGGAGAACCGGTAGCAAAAATCCCTACCTCCCCGCCGTGCCACATGATCATCAGAGGCTTTTTTTTTTTAACTTTTAAAAGCATTTTTTCTACAACCTCTTTGGCCGAAAAAATGCTTTTAAAAGTTTTTTTTAAAAGCCTCTGATGATCGCACGGCTCAGCTGGGATCGTCAGAGCCTTTTAAAAGCATTTTTTTTACAACCTCTTCGGATGAAGAGGTCGTAGAAAAAATGCTTTTAAAAGTTTTTTTTAAAATGTTGGCCACACCCACCCAGTCACATCACCTCCCACAGAACCATGCCACACTCACAGAACCGATAGTAACAAATTTTACATTTCACCACTGGCCAGAGATGGAATACAGTAGCATCCTTCTTGAAGCAGACGGACGCTGGAGTTTTACTGATCTCATTGTTTTAATCTTGTGGTTATAAAGAACATTTGCCAGGCTGCATTGTCCTCTACAGATCCGTGATGCCATTCTTCCATGAAGAGTAGTGTAAGATTTTTTTTTTTAATTTGATTTATATGCCGCCCTTCTCCGGAGACTCAGGGTGGCTTACAATGCGTTAAGCAATAGCCTTCATACTTTTGTATATTTATACAAAGTCAGCTTATTGCCCCCACAAACTGGGTCCTCGATTTACCTACCTTAGAAAGGATGGAAGGCTGAGTTAACGTTGAGCCTGGTGAGATTTGAACTTACAGTAATTGCAGACAGCTGGAGTTAATCACAATGCTTTTAGTCTGCTGACTAAAATATAGTTGTCTATAATAAGATAGGGTAGGGTAGGGTAGGGTAGGGTAGGGTAGGGTAGGGTAGGGTAGAACAGAACAGAACAGAACAGAACAGAACAGAACAGAACAGAACAGAAATTTTTTCTTGGCCAAGTGTGATTGAACACACAAGGAATTTGTCTTGGTTCATATGCTCTCGGTGTACATAAAATAAAAGTTAAGATAATAACAAGGTGTGTCATACATAACTGGAATTATATTTAGAATTCTTGTCTGGGTAGGGTTTTTTTTAAAGCAAGCCTAAATTAATACTTTGTGATCATTCTAATGTAAAAATAAAGGGCTGAATTTTTTTCCTCCATGTGTTTACAGTTATTTTATTTTATTTATTTTTTTAAAAAAAAACTATATTATTGAATTAACTTATTAGACCGCTGAGTATTACAGCCTCTTTGTTGTTTTCTGGAAGACATAACACCGGAATTGAAATAATAAATATTAAAAGCAATTACAAAACAATTAAAATTACAGCAGTCAATTCATTTGATAGGAACATACTTATTTATTTTATTTACAAAATACACATTTGTGCCCTTCTTGAAAATTGGTGCCAGAAACCCAAATGCAAATCGTACCTCATCCAGAATTGGTTTTATTGCTTTATTTTTAAACCTTTCATAGCCGCCCGGAGAGACTAACAGTGGGATGAGTAGCATGCAAGCAAGCAAACGAACGAACGAACAAACAAATAAATATTATGTGTAATAATATCCTTCATTTACTGGAGGCCAACCACAACAGTCCCTAGGGAATGTAAGCTATTAAACGGTATTATTATTATTATTCTGCTAGCTAAATTGCGTAAGATGTTAGGATAATGTATTTGAGATCAATTATTAACCTTTTGAGAAGTCCCTTGGGATGTAAACGTAACAAAATATATGCATTATGTGTACATGTATTTGATTGTTCAGGGCTTTAGTTTCAATTACAGAGCTGTGGTTTAGGGAGCGTAGTTAATGAATGTATTCTTTAAAGCATCTCCATCTCTCTCTCTCTCTCTCTCTCTCTCTCTATATATATATATATATATATATGTATGTATGTATGTATGTATGTATGTATGTATGTATGTATGTATATGTATATGTATATGTATATGTATATGTATATGTATATGTATATGTATATGTATGTGTGTGTGTTGTCTCTGTGTGTGTGTTTTCTGAGGTTTTCGCGTTTGTATGTAGGTCTTTGGTTATTCGGGTCTTCTCCAGGAATTGCTCCTGGAAGCACGAAGCCGAGAACACCAGCCTGAAGATGACGAATGAGACTTCGTCGAAACGTTGCCAAGATACTTCCAATTTTACGCGAGAGAAGACCCGAATAGCCAAAGACCTACATATATATATATATACTCTCACCCTGTGGGAGTAGCCACCCACAGGGTGGGTGTGGCCAACTCAACATCACTCGAATCAGGGGTGCCTGTGGCGGTCCCAGGGGTGGGCTTCAGATCCTTTAGCAATGGGTTCACTGCCCCATTGTGGGCGGGTGTGGGCATGATGGGCATGGCCTAGGCAGCTGCCTGCACCACGGCGGGGGGGGGGGGGAGGGAAGCGCTTTTCCCCCCTCCCCAGGCTCCGGAGGCTTTCCTCCGGAGGCTTTCATTCTCTGATAAAGGTTATCTACGAACATTAAAAAAAAACAACCCATGTTGATGTTTACAGAGTGATGAATTTTTCCAGCGGTGAAATGTAAAATCCGTTACTACCAGTTCTGTGGGCGTGGCTTGGTGGTGGTAGTGGGGTAATGTGACTGGGTGGGCGTGGCCAACTTTTTTTTTTTCTTTTAAAACCATTTTTTTCTACAACCTCTTCGGCCGAAGAGGTTATAAAAACAAATGCTTTTAAAAGCCTCGGATGATCAGGCAACTCGGCTGGGATTGTCAGAGGCTTTTAAAAGCATTTTTTCTACAACCTCTTCGGCCGAGTGTTTTTTCTGCGGAAGAGGTTGTAGAAAAAAATGCTTTTAAAAATAAAATAAAATAAGCTTCTGCTGATTGCACGGCTCAGCTGGGGATGGGGGCGGGGGGGGGCAGGAATGTTTGCTACCAGTTCTCCGAACCACCTGCTTCCATCACTACCGGATCGGGCGATCCAGTCCGAACCAGGAGCATTTCACCCCTGAATTTTTCTTCCCCCCCCCCCTTTCTTATCCCTCTGATCAAAGGTTATATAACTGGCTGGAATCCCTAGATAAGTAATGAAGCTATCATCAGCTATCTTCAACTTAAGCACAACCAGAATAACAGATTTGGAAGGGACCTTGGAGGTCTTCTAGCCCAACCCCCTGCCTAGGCAGGAAACCCTGCACCACTTCAGACAAATGGTTGTCCAACCTCTTCTTAAAAACTTCCAGTGTTGGAGCATTCACAACTTCTGGAGGCATGTAGTTCCACTGGCTAATTGTTCTCACTGTCTGGAGATTTCTCCTTAGTTCTAAGTTGCTTCTCTCCTTGATTAGTTTTCACTCATTGCTTCTTGTCCTGACCTCAGGTGCTCTGGAGAATAGCTTGACTCCCTCTTCTTTGGGGCAGCCCCTGAGATATTGGAACACTCTTACTCCTTCTTTTCATCAGACTAGACATACTCAATTTCAGCAACCATTCTTACTACTTTTTAATGCTCAGGTAGGACCTTTACTCCTTTTGAAAGGGTGCAGTCTGAAACTCCTGAGGATCTTCCCAAATGTACTTTTCAAAAGGCATTTCGGCTTTCTTGTTTGTTTGTTTTTTTCCTTGAAAACATTTCACTTCTCATCCAAAGTCTTAAATTGGCAGAGCAAAAATGCCATTTATACCTTCTATCACCTTGGGAATGTTGCTGGTCTCCAGCCAACATAGTCTATTTGTCACTGCGTTTTTATATTTACCAGCAGAGCTATTATTTCTGAACTGTCAGACTTACCGTAGTTTGCCAAGTTTCTTATCAGTACCTACTGCACATGTCCTGCATTCTTTTCTTTTTCTGAAAACTTTCCTTTGTTCTCCAGCCAGGGAAGTTCATGGCTGGGAAAGATTCCAAGATGTAACTAATTAGATTAGTTAAGATGTCTTTATTTTCTTATAATAAACATGAGTTTAATTAGAAGATGTATTCCGGTTTTATTGATCAAAGTATACACAAGGAGAACATCACGATCCAACCCAAAATGAGGGCAATTACCCCACGCAAGGTAACGGGGCTGATTGCCGCTCTGACACTATTATCGAACAATGAAATCTGATAGACATACAAAACTAATACGAATAGCCTCAGTGTTAAATTTGTTTCTGATGATACCAACGAAAGAATGTTTTGCATGTTGACGGAATGTTCCAGAGATATTTAAACACGGTCTGGCTGTCAAACTCTTTTTTTTTTTTTTGAGGGAAGTGACAAATGGGTAGAGGGAAGCTCACTCCTAAGATATAGATCAATATTGTCCATTTGAATTGATATTTGTAAATTGGACAATGTCATCTTACAAACATCGATACATTTTAAAGATGCGAGGTGTGTAAACTTAAGAGTGATGAATGCAATTAGAATTCATTGTGATGGAGGGAAGAATTACAGATCGGTCAACCATGAAGGGGTAGGAAGCAAAGATGCTTTCCAGCATGGGGGAAAAAAATAGTTTGACCTCAGTTTTACATTCTTGGATCACAGAATTATGCTTACGTTTCATTTACGCGTTGTCTTGTTCCTGGCATAACGGAAAATGAATGAGTACTATTTCATATAGTCAAGGTTTAATGTTCTGCTCCCGAACAAGTCTGAATGATTTCTTACCTTCAATCTAATATAATTTTTGTTATTTATTTTTGTCTATTTCCTTTTGTGTATTTTTTTTTCACTTTTTTTTTTTGTGTGTGTGTGTGTGTGTGCACTAAATCAGCAATAAGAAAAAGAGAGTAAACCAAGCTGCAGGAACGTCCTACTTGTTTTGGCCGATTACTCAAGGTTTTGGCTCTTGATAGTTAGAATAGAATAGAATAACAGAGTTGGAAGGAAACATGGAGGTCTTCTAGTCCAGAGGTCTCCAACCTTGGCAACGTTAAGACCTGTGGACTTCAATTCCCAGAGTTGGTTGGCTGAAGAATTCTGGGAGTTGAAGTACACAAGTCTTAACGTTACCAAGTTTGGAGACCCCTGTTCTAGTCCAACCCACTGCTTAGGCAGGAAATCCTACACCATTTCAGACAAATGGTTACCCAACATCTTTAAAACTTCCATTGTTGGAGCATTCACAACATCCGGAGGCAAGTTCCAGTGATTAATTGTTCTAACTGTCAGGAAATTTCTCCTTCGTTCTAAATTGCTTCTCTCCTTGATTGGTTTCCACCCATTGCTTCTTAACCTGCCCTCAGTTGCTTTGGAGAATAGTTTGACACCCTCTTCTTTATGGCAGCCCCTGAGATACTGGACACATTGCTATCATGTCTCCCTAGTCCTTCTTTTCATTAAACTAGACTCAAGTCCAAAGGAGGTCAATATCTTCGAGAAGAAATAGGAGAAAGCGATGGGCCTGCAATCCCAGACACCAAACCATGATTTAAATTTCCACTGAGTCCTAAGCTTGAGCTGCAATGTAGACCTACTGAGGTTAGCTACAAGTGAATCTCACTGAGTAGACATGTTTCCAGTTTTGCATGGAATGCCCAAAAATAAAAATAGAGTTCTGGTGTAAGATTGAAGAATAACATACCCATGAGAAATATGATATTTTGTTCTTCATAACTGTGAGGGAGGAGGTTACGAAGTATTTACCCTCAAAACGACGCTATAGAGCACTGCACAGCAGAACAACTAGACACAATAACAGTTTTTCCCCTCAAACACCCTCACTCTGCTAAACAAATAATTCCCTCAACACTGTCAAACTAGTCACTAAGTCTGCACTACTATTAATCTTCTCATCGTTCCCACCACCCATTTCCTCCCACTTATGACTGTATGAGTGTAATTTTGTTGCTTGTATCCTTATGATTTATATCGATATTGTTTCCTGATTGCTTATTTGTACCCTATGACTATCATTAAGTGTTGTACCTTAGGATTCTTGATGAACGTATCTTTTCTTTTATGTACCCTGAGAGCATATGCACCAAGACAAATTCCTTGTGTGCCCAATCACACTTGGCCAATAAATTATTCTATTCTATTCTATTCTATTCTATTCTATTCTATTCTATTCTATTCTATTCTATTCTATTCTTATTTCTTGCTGGACTACCAGATTCTGTAATGTCTTTGTTCCCTATGAAATCCGTCTGGCAAACATGCAAGATTTGTTTTTCTCACCTTATACAGTAGTGGCCAAAATTGTGGAAACCTTTTGGGAAAAGTGTATTTTCTAAAATTAACTAATAGCACCATCTATTTATTTTTTTCGAATAGTAGCATAAAATTATATATCAATGGAAAGATTATTTAATCAAAAATGTCATGCAATAACTTTAATGAAGGATTTGCTATTAGAATAGCAGTTACAGTATAAAGAAGAAAAGTGAAACACGTAGGAAAAAACAAGATATACAAAAATGATCCTCATGTCAGTTAATCCTTCTTTGGGTAACCTTTAGCATGAATGACGGCCTTACAAGGTCTTCCCGTGGAGTGAACCAAGTCTTTTAGTTCTGCAGTTGTTATAATGTGAATGATGGCTTCTATTAACTGGGTTTTATTGCTGGGTCACTTCTGACTAACGGGTTCCTTTAGTTGGCTCCATAGATTTTTCAATTGGGTTAAGGTCTGAGCTATTCCCAGGCCATTCCAGCAGTGGAATAGGATTATCTTGAAACAAGGAAGGAAGGAAGGAAGGAAGGAAGGAAGGAAGGAAGGAAGGAAGGAAGGAAGGAAGGAAGGAAGGAAGGAAAAAAGAAAAAGAAGTGGTGTTATTAGTCATCAAACCTCAAAAATACACTTTTCCCAAAAGGTTTTCACAATTTTGGCCGCTACTGTACATGTATACATCTGAACTAGATCGCATTGTTTCTCTATGCCATATAATATATGTGAGTCTGTCCGTAATTTTTTATTTATTTATTTATATTCTCATGCCTATGTCGTGTATATCGGAGGGGGCGACCCTTCTGAGAGCTACATGCGTCGAAATTTTGTTTTAATGCATGCCGATTCGTGTACGTTCAAAGTGACAATAAAGTTATTCCAAGGCTAAGTCAAGCGGAAGAGCAGAGATTGGAGAAGTTCTCCAATCTTTCAGGCCCATGGAAAAAAAAAAAAAATCAGATTACCTCCCAGGAAAACATGTTTCAAATTTAGCTAGTGTTTAACGGGCTCTGCCAAAGTGAAAGCAATTTTGCTGCCTCTCTGTATTATAGAGAAGTACTGTTTACCCTACTACAGAGTGCATTCTGCTTTTTAAAGTTTAAATCTGAAGTGTGTGTGTGGGGGGGGGGGTGAATTTTACAGCCTGCAAGTCAAGCTGAACATGGCAATGCAGCATAAAAACTGCTCATCATCTTGACTTTTAGATGTTCAGGTAATAGACCAGTGATGGGTTGCTCCCAGTTTGCACTGGTTCATAAGAACCGATAGTAAAAATTTCTAGTAGTTCAGAGAACCGGTAATAACATTGGCTGGCCACGCCCCCCGGCCTGTTCGCCACTCACTTATCTCGCTCACGTCATCAGAAGCTTTTTTTTTAACTTTTAAAAGCATTTTTTCTACAACCTCTTCAGCCGAAAAAAATGCTTTTAAAAGTAAAAAAAAAAAAAAAAAAAAGCATCTGATGATTGTGGGGCTCAGCTGGGATCGTCAGAAGCTTCTAAAAGCATTTTTTTCTGCAACCTCTTCGGCTGAAGAGGTTGTAGGGGAAAAAATGCTTTTAAAAGCCTCTGGCGATCCCAACTGAGTTCCCTGATCATCAGAGGCTTCTAAAAGGGGTTTTTTGTTGGTTTTTTTTTGCAACCTCTTAAGGTTGTAGAAAAAGTGCTTTAAAATTTTTTTTTTTAAAAAAAAGTTGGCCACACCCACCCATTCACATTACTTCCCACCAAGCCATGCCCACAAAATAAGCCACTCCCACAGAACGGTAGTAAAATATTTAGACCCCACCCCTGTAATAGACCTTTTTGGCCCAATCTAGCCTATTTCATTAGAAATATTACAGGCTTCTCTGTTTTTCTTCTACATGAACTCACTCTAGCTAATAGTGTTGTATCAAAATTACCATTTTGGCTGAGAACATTACTATGATTGCTATCCCATAGTAGTGATGTTTAGTATCTGTACATCTTAGGTAAAGGTAAAGATTCCCCTTGCACATATGTGCTAGTTGCTCCTGACTCTAGTGGGCGGTGCTCATCTCCAATTCAAAGCTGAAGAGCCAGCGCTGTCCGAAGACATCTCCATGGTCATGTGGCCGGCATGACTCAATGCCAGAGGCGCACGGAACGCTCTTCCCTTCCCACCAAAGGTGGTCCCTATTTTTCTACTTGTATTTTTTACCTGCTTTCGAACTGCTAGGTTGGCAGAGGCTGGGACAAGGAACGGGAGCTCACCCCATCACGCGACACTAGGGATTCGAACCGCTGAACTGCCGACCTTTCGATTGACAAGCTCAGCGTCTTAGCCACTGAGCCACTGCGTCCCCTTGTACAGCTTAGAAAAAAAAAGGGGGGGGGTAACGATAAATAAGGAATTTATGTTCAGAGGTGAAGAAGGAAAACATTCCAGAGACTAGAAAGAGTGGACTTTTGAGATTGGCATACCACTAAACTGAAATTATTTAATATGTTCTGCTACCCCATTATTCTTATTTCCAAAACGTCTAAGGCAGCTCAGAAGTTCAAATACGTTCACGACATCAAAAACAAAAGATCAAAACAAAACACACACACACACACACAAAACACAGCCCGGAATTGAGACCACCCATTTGGTTCAGGAAGAACAACAAGGAACCAGAAGAATATGAGTCAAGAATAAAAAGCTTGTACAAACAACAGCCGCAAATCATTTCAACATCAGACATGAAAGGGGTCTTTTTTTTCAAAGAGCCAAGTGGATTGAAGATAAATTTATCCAGAATTACAGAATAACAGAGTGGGAAGGGTCCTTTGAGGTCTTCTAGTCCAACCCCCTGCTCAAACAGGAGACCCTATACCAGGGGTGAAATCTACTTACCTTCCTAACTGTTTTGGAAGCGCGCACCTGTGCATGCACAGAAGGTAAAAAAGACATTACTTCCTAGTTAAAACCAGGAAGGAATGACACCCGGGTGGGTGGGCGGAGCTTCACTCCACCATCGCTACCAGATCGCCGAACCACCGGCCAAGATCACTACTGAATCGAGCGATCCAGTCCGATCTGGGAGCATTTCACCCTTGCCCTATACCCATGGTGGAGAACCTATGGCTGTGATGGCGCATCTATGGCACGGATGCCACAGGTGGCATGCAGAGCCATTTTGGTGGGCACGTGAGTGTTGCCCTAATTCAGCTCCAGTGTGCCTGTGCGCACCAGCCAACTGATTTTCAGGCCTTCCAGTTCAACCGGAAGTTGGGAAACTGGCTGTTTCCGGCCTCCGGAAGGCCTCCAGGGGGGATGGGGAGGGCTGTTTTTGCCCTCCCCAGGCTCCTAGAAAACCTCTGGAGTCTGGGGAGGGGGAAAAGGAGGCCTATTGGGCCCAGTGTGTCAAAAGCAGGGGGAAGTGTGGGGGAGGTCATGAAGGTGGGAGAGTGGAGCGCATTGAATTATGGATGTGGGCACACACACCCGCGACCCACCACGCTGCCCCCACTTTTGGCATCCTAACAGCAAAAAGGTTAGCCATCATTGACCTATGGCATATGTGCCAGAGGAGGCACGCACAGCCCTCTCTGTGGGCACGCTAGCCATTGCCTCAGCTCAGCTCTACCACACATGCGCACACATCTCCCACCAGCCAGCTGGTCTTTGGGGCTCTGCAACACATGCGTGAGGGGAAGGGTACCTGCAGGGGACTGGGTGCGCATGCGCAGGGGGCAGGGCCAATACCGGGGGCGCATGAGCAGGGTGCATGTGGGAGCTGGCGCCCGCATGCACCAGGGGGCGCACACACATCGCATTTTGGGGGTTCACACGTGCGTGCATCCATTCGCGCTTTGGGCACTCGGTCTGGAAAAGTTTAGCCATCACTGCCCTCTACCATTTCAGACAAACACTTGTCCAGTCTCTTCTTAACAACCTCCTGTGTTGGATTACCCACAACTTCTGGAAGCAAATTGGGCCTGGTGGCTCAGCTGACTAAGCATTGTAATTAAAAGACCAGCTGTCTGCAATTACTGTAAGTTCAAATCTCACCAGGCTCAAAGTTGACTCAGCCTTCCATCCTTTCTAAGGTAGGTAAAATGAGGACCCAGTTTGTGGGGGCAATAAGCTGACTTTGTATAAATATACAAAAGTATGAAGGCTATTGCTTAACGCATTGTAAGCTGCCCTGAGTCTCCGGAGAAGGGCGGCATATAAATCAATTTTTTAAAAAAAAGTCGTTCCACTGATTAATTGTCCTCAGGAAAGTCTCTCCTTAATTCTAGGTTGCTTCTCTCCTTGATTAGTTTCCACCCGTGGCTTCCCAATTCTGTTCCATCCATTGCTATTTCACTGGCTCCTTGGTGAAAGAGATCTTTAAAAATAATGACTAACCATTTGACAATGCCGTAAAAAAGATACCACAGGTCATCCAGAAGTCACTCACGTTAGTGCAGTAGTTAAATCGCAGCTGACTTTTTGGAAACTTCAAAATGTGTTGGGGTTTTTTTTTTTTCCCTCCCAAAGTCGGGCGTGCCTAAAACTTTGCTAAAGTAAGCCAGTAATTAAGACACAAGTAAACACAGATAGAGCTAGATGGAATTGTTACGACAGCCAAGATGTTCTGGAGAATCACTGCAGCTCCGTTGTTTAGAAACGAGTCAATCCAACGACTCTGTCCAACTGGTAACTGAGTTTTGTTAGCGCAGCCTTAACCACAGTGGTGGGTTTCAACATTTTTTACTACCGGTTTTGTGGGCGTGGCATGGCTTGGTGGGCATGGCTTGGTGGGCATGGCAGGGGAAGGCTACTGTTAAATCTCCATTCCCACCCCACTCCAGGGGAAGGAAACTGTCTGTCTGTCTGTCTGTATCTATCTATCTATCTATCTATCTATCTATCTATCTATCTATCTATCTATCTATCTATCTATCTATCTATCTACTCTTAAATGGGTTTTCAATAGCTTTTGTCTACTTTAAGATTTACCTAAGCATTATATATATATGTGTGTGTGTAAAAAAAAAGCTGCAACGGTTGTTTTAAGTGTGAAAAAGTCACTTTTTTTCAGTACCATGAGCACTTCAAATGGTCACACAGTGAACTGTTTCATAAATGTAGCTTAAAATATTGGACTAGGCCACGGGGGGTTGGATTAGATGACCTCCAAGGCCCCTTCCAAATCTGTTAATCTAATATCATGTCAGCGTCAAATTGCTTTAAAAAGGAGAAACTTCCTGAAGTTTCTCCCACTGATTTTTCATCAACCAGTCAAGCACCTCGCCCCTGAGTGATTTTTTTAAAACACAGATTGGATTTTATCCGATAACAATATAATGTCGAGAGAATCCTTGAATGAAGATTTTACCATTTTTTCTTTTCTTTCTCTTTTTTTAAAATAAGTGTCTCCAGCTCCTCTCTATCAGAAACTTGGGAAAAAAATGCAATTTTTTTTCAGCTGCTCAGCCAAACTTCCTCTGGTTTCTTCACTCGCCAGGAAGGGCAGGGTAATATATCACAAATTATTTTCATATGTCTGGATTCTGTCTACATCCTCTGAGTTATTTCAAACAACAAAATAAATAATTCCCACCAAAGTTAATACCAAGCAATTCTGTAATCAAAGGGGAAAAGATTTAAACAGGATCTTGTTTGTTTGCTTTTTGTTTTCATTCATTCATTCATTCATTCATTCATTCATTCATTCATTCATGGCATGTTTATGCCCTTCTGTAATCCCGTCCTTAAAGGGGCTTACAAGAAGAATAAAAGCAGTTCCTTTACCTGCAAAATTTCTTGTAGTCGTGTCCCCTTTTGGAATGACTGTTTTTGTCTCCAAGGAAATGCAAAGAAGGTAATTCCAAATTCATCCATGCATGTTCAAAGGAGGTTTAAAAAAAAAAGAAATTAAAACTTCATTCCGAAAACGTTAGTTGTCATCAAAGGGCAGATCAAGAAATATGAGGCCCAGTAGTTTATGTCAACCCATCAATCAATCAATCAGAATAGAGAACCAGAAGGGACCTTAGAGGTCTTCTCTAAGAGGTCCAGCCCCCTGCTCAAGACCATTGCAGATAAGTGGCTGTCCAATCTTTTCTTAAAGACTTCCAGCGATAGAACACCCACTTCTGGTGACAAGCTGTTCCATTGTTCTCACTGTTAGGAAGTTTCTCGTTAATTCCAGATTGCTTCTCTTCTTGACTGGTTTCCATCAAAAGTTACATTCCTTGAATTAATTCAGATTCACAGCTTGGGCGTTTTCCAAGATTCTTCCCTAAACCTGGACAATCAGATCTCAATGATGGTTAGATGTGTGTCTGCATGGTGATGGATGAAGTGTCAGAAGAGCCCCAGTGGTGCAGTGGTTAGAATGCAGTATTGCAAGCTAACTCTGCCAGCTGCCAGCAATTCGATCCTGACTGGCTCAAGATTGACTCAGCCTTCCATCGAAGTTAGTAAAATGAAGACCCAGATTGTTGAGGGCCATAATACTGACTGTACAAACAGCTTAGAGAGGACTGTAAAGCACTGTGAAGCGGCATATAAGTGTTATTGCTATTGTTATTTAAGCTGTGGTGGCGCAGAGGTGAGAATACAGTATGCAGGCTAGTTCTGGAGACTGCCAGCAGTTCGATCCTGAACGGCTCAAAGTTGACTTCCATCTTTCTGAGGTCAGTAAAATGAGGGCCCCGGATTGTTGGGGGCCATAATGCTGACTCTTTAAACCGCTTAGAGAGGACTGTAAAGCACTGTGAAGGGGTATATACAGTAAGTCTAAGTGCTATTGCTCCAAGTGACATGGTGTCTCGGTGGTTAGAATGCAGCATTGCAGGTTAATTCTGCTGACTGCCAGTAGTTCGATCCTGTCCTGAGGTTGGTAAAATGAAGACCCAGATTATTGTGGACAACATGCTGACTCTGTAAACCTCTTACAGAGGCTCAAAAACAGCCTCCCTCCTCCCCCCAGAGGTCTTCTGGAGGCTGAAAACGTGCCATTTGACAACTTCTGGTAGTCCCAGTAATATGGCTATGCATGCCATCACGCACTTATACCTTTCCTCAACCTTGGCTTCAGAGATCGGTTTTATAGTCTTCAGTTCAACATGTCTGTATAATAAAGTGCCCCCTGGAGAAATAATCTCAGAGCAGTGAAGTTATTTTCCTTAAATGTATGAAAAGGATTGAGCTCCATCTCACATACCAGTTAAGAAATAAGCATATGTTTCTGGAAGGTTTTTTTTCTTTCCTTTTTTGGTTGGGTGGAGTATGCATTTTTCCCAGCAAGATTTCTATTATCCCCGTATCGGATTCATCTTGAAAACAAACTTGCACAGACTGTCCAAAAGTCTGCAATATTATTGAATATTCAGTTTCAGTCTGGAAAGCTTCTAAGACCATTGCAGATGAAGCAAAGAAACAATTGGATAATGGCCTAGATAACTATGATTTTTTAAAAATTATTATTACTGTTGTTGTTGTTGTTATTACATTACTGTCTTACCTTTGTGATGTTTCTGGTTTTAATGCTTACAAGCCATCCAGAGTCACCTCTGGACAAGAAGTGTGGTACACATAATATAAATCCTGTCTTTCTGTCTGTCTGTCTGTCTACATGCCTGCCTGCCTGCCTACCTACCTACCAGGAGTGGGTTTCAAATTTTTTTACTACCAGTTCTGTGGGCGTGGCTTGGTGGGCGTGACAGGAGAAGGATGCTGTAAAATCTCCATTCCCTTCCCAATCCAGGAGAAGGTTACTGCAAAATCCCCATTTCCTCTCGATTAGCTGGGACTTGGGAGACAGAGAATAGATGTGGGCAGGGCCGGTCAGAATTTTTACTACCGATTCTCTGAATTACTCAAAATTTCCGCTACCGGTTCTCCAGAACTGGTCAGAACCTGCTGAAACCCACCTCTGCTACCTCCCCACCTACATGCCTCCCTACCTGATTCCCTCCCTCCCTCCCTTCCTCCCTATCTACCTACCTGCCTGTCCGCCTGCCCGCCCACAGACCTACATCTGTCTGTGTGTCTGTCGGTCTGTCGGTCTGTCTATTTATCTATCTATCTATCTATCTATCTATCTATCTATCTATCTATCTATCTATCTATCTATCTATCATCTATCTCCCACCCTATACCATTTCAGAAAAATTGTTGTTGTCCAATCTCTTCTTAAAAATGTGGAGCATTCATGATTTCTGAAGGAAAGTTGTTCCACTGAATAATTGTCCTCACTGTTCAGGAAGTTTCTCCTTAGTTCTAAGTTGCTTCTCTCCTTGGTTAGTTTCCACCTGTTGCTTCTTGTCCTGCCCTCAGGTGTTTTGGAGAATCGCTTGACTCCCTCTTCTTTGGGGCAGCCCCTGAGATATTGGACACACTGCTATCATGTCTCCCCTAGTCCTTCTCCTCATTAAACTGGACATATCCAGTTCCTCCAACCATTCTTCATATGTTTTAGCCTCCGGTCCCCTAATCTTTTTGGTTGCTCTTCTCTACATTCTTTCCAGAGTATCAACATCTTTGGGGGTTTTTTGGTGATCTTTCAAAGTTACACAGCACTGGAAAAAAGTGTCTTATGACCAGTTTTCACATTGCAACCATTGCACGTCACGTGATCAAAATTCAGGAACTTGTCAACTGATTCATATTTCTGATGGTTACAGTCTGAGATGGTATTCAGCCGGTTCGGACCAATTCGGATGAACTGGTAGCTTTGTGCTCTATCAGCTGACCCCACCCACCTGTACCCGCCCTATCCTGTCCTTCATTTCCTGCTTTCTAGCTCATCTCAATTGAGTTGATTACACACACACACACACACACACACACACACACACACGGTCGCTGTTCTATTTACCGTTGCTGACTTGGAAGGTAAGCAGCTGAGCTTCTAAATGCCCCATTTTCAGTGCGCACACACTCACCAAACCGCCTGTTCAACCAGCAGAATCTCACCACTGGCTGCAGTGTTCCGGGGTCATGTAATCCCCTTTGGCAACCTTCGGACAAGCTGTTGTGACCTAGGTTCATGTAGCCATTACAAGACACAATTTAGGCTTAAAGGAACCTATTTTATTAGAACATTCATTCTCAGCTTAGTCCAAATTAATTCCAAAACAAGTCCTTCAGAAAAAGTCCTTGGGGCTTATCGCAAACTTTTATCTTCTTTGGCACCCTGCCGAAGGCCTTTCTTGGCAAAGCCCCATGAAGTTCAGAAATAAGTGATGCCAACTGGAAAACAGATTTAGCAACGTTGTTTTCCTACAAAGAGCCCAAGAGCCTTTGCTGCTCTTTTAAGCCTTATGGGAGGCGCCACTCGTCTCCTCGCCTTACTTTCAAGTTATCCTTTTTGCTTTAGTTGTTCTTGCCTTCTGGCAGCTTTGTGCATGTGTGTACTAGGAACAGGCTCCTTCTGTTCCTCTGCCTCTCTGCTGTCCAACTCTGGAGGCTCCAGAGTCCGCACATCACTCCCAGATGGCCCTGGCCCCATCTCTGCCTCCGATGCAGAGCCCTCATCCAGGTCCTCCCCAGACTCCAGGACTGGCCCATGTTCCTCCCCTAGCCTCCTCACTGTCCGACTCCGCTGCTAACTCCATGGGCTGCTGGCGGACCACAACACAAGCAAAGACAATAGGGAAGTCAGATTCACTTAACAACCATGTCACTAATTTACCAACTGCAATCATTCACTTAAGAACCGTCGTAAAACGGGACAAAATTCACTTAAGAGACGTCTCACTTAGCAACAGAAATTTTGGGCTTAGTTGCGGTCGTAAGTCGAGGACTACCTGTATCTCCTTAACTTTCAGACTTTGTTTTATTTATTAGCAAAATAATTACATTGAAGCGTACGGCCTTTGTCTAGCTTAAAAGCTGAATTTTGGACGTGCGTCCTTCTGAACCCTGTGTCCTCAATTTATGGTGGCAAAATCTCTTCCATTCCTTTGCCTCGGGACTGAGACTCAGAAAGAAGGCTTTTCACGAATCCTGAATAATTTAGATCGTCTTCCGTAGGTTGGAAAAGGATTGTTCATTTATTTTTAATTGTACCCGTTTTTGAATTAATGGTTAAAATTTAAAGCACAAGAACGATGTGGCTATTTTTTTTCTTCATCTTCTTCCTGAAGTTCGGATCGGCTAATTTATTTTTTAGCAACGGGAAGGAGAGTAATTGTGACTTGTAGTAGTAGTAAGCAGCATTTTTAAATTCCCAGGGGAGAGAACTCCGAGTACTTTGCTTCAAGAAGTTTCCTGTTCCAGATTTTTGTCTCGAATAAACCGATTACGAGAGAATTGTACTTGGTGAACGACAGTGAATTGAGGCCATCTTAGCTGTTGGCCTGAAAATAAACTCCTTTATCTCTGTTCCAGGCCTTCAAGAAACTTGTGAAAACTTTTCTGTTTAGTAGACTTTCAATTATTTTAGTACCCAGTGAAGTTAGATATAATATATGTATGTATGTATGTATGTATGTATGTATGTATGTATGCATGTATGTATTTATTTATTTATTTATTAGTTCAATTTATATGCCGCCCTTCTCCGGAGACTCAGGGCAGCTTACAATGCTTTAAGCAATAGCCTTCATACTTTTGTATATACCTGCTTAGTAGGGCTTTTGCCCCCCCCCCCTCCAAACAGGCGGTGTTCTTTTATATACAAAGCCAGCTTATTGCCATATTCAGCTTGCTGGATATGGTGTTCCATAATGAGACAGTCGAGATATTTATAATTCTAACATTGATGATGTTACTTAGTATAGTAATGAAACATTTGCAAGGAAACAAGCAAGCTCAGAGAACACCAAGGGACCCCTCATTTCAACTCCGAGCTACAAATATTCTCTTTTATTCATATTTATAATCCAGCCTGCTATTCAGATCTGTGCAATTGATCTGTGGTAAACTCTTTGTTAGACTTGAGCTACCTAAAAACGTAATGTAATTTGAGAGCACAACTCAGAGAAGAAGGTAGTCTTCAACTTACGACCACAATTGAGTCCAACATTTGTGTTGGTAAGTGAGAAATTGGACCATGGGGAAGCTACAACAGTGTGAAAAATGGTCATAAATTCATTTTTTTCCAGCGCCGTTGTAACTTTGAACAGGTCACTAAATGAACCGTTGTGAAGTCAATAAGGGAAGGACTCCCTGGTTTTCATTTTCTGGGTATAAACACATTTTCAGCAATGTTTGGGGAATTATATCTCCCCTCGCCTTGAATAACATTTTCCATCCTCTGCCACCCACAGCAACAGCAATGTAAGTTGAGTTAAGAGAGAGTAACTAGCCCAACAGTTACTCATCTGTGACTCAGGATAGACCTCAGTTTCCCTCTTTCCCCTGTCCACCACCACATACGCTCTCGTGAAAAATGTTCCTAAAAATGTATTTATAGAAGGAAATCCCAGATGAGCTGTAAGCTGCTTATCTTAAAAGAGAACAGAGGAATCAAAACCGTTCAAGCATCCCTCGTCAATTTTGCCGGAGAAGAACAGAGCCAAACTTCAGTTAATGGGAAAAGAGAATAAACCGATAGATAGATAGATGATAGATAGATAGATAGATAGATAGATAGATAGATAGATAGATAGATAGATAGATCGATAGAGAGATAGAGAGATATAAAGATATATATGTGTGTACAGGTAATATCTCAGGTTTCTTTCTGTGTAATTGTAAACATATCTTTAGAAGGATAGTAGCGACGTTTTGATGAAATCATATTCATCATCTTCTGTCTGATGTTCTCAGTTTGGTCCTTATGGGCAAACTGTGTGATCTTAACTTTTTAAGTTTGCCCATAAGGACCAAACCGAGAACATCAGCCAGAAGATGATGAATGTGATTTCATCGAAACGTCGCTACTATCCTTCTAAAGATATGTTTACAATTACATGGGAATAAACCCGAGATATTACCTGTACACACATATATACCTGTGAAAACTTACATAGACAGATATATATAGAGAGAGAGAGAGAGAAAGAGAGAAAGATACAGAGATATAGACATACTGAATATGTAGATATATATTTCTCTTTTCTAATCTAGTAGCCATCAAAATAGATCACAGCCACTTAAAAACAAATATTCTAATTCTGCCTTAACTGTTTGTTTTGTGCAACAAACAGTTATGCCTTTCTTTCTTTCTTTTTTTCTTTTTCTTTTTTTCTTTTTGCAATTTACTTCCTACCTGTTAATACCGATGTTTTAGTTCTGTTTATCTTGTAATCGAAATAGTTCGATCTCATTGTTTTGCCTCAAAAGTCACACCCATGGTTAATTTGTTTCCAGACTTCAGGTACTTCCGGTAGGCCCATTTTTCACCCTCCCAGAGCCTCCACGTGGGCCCTGCACTTACCTCGCATCCAAAATGGGCTGCGTGGAGACTCCTGGGAGGAGAAGAGCGGGGTGGGCAGGGCCAGCCAGCCCTTGCAACTACCAGTTCAGTGAACCAGATGTAAAAATTAGCATTCGATCCGAACCGGCTGAATCCCACCCCTGAACCTAGGAATGTTGATGATTCACAACGAATCCTATCTTGTTTAGAAAGCATTGACCATAATTCTCCATTTCACTGGTGATTTCTCGGTTCTCTGCTTTACATAAAAGACGAAAACAGCTGCAGAAGAGACACAGATGCTTGAACAAAGCTGGTTTATAACCTGGTTTATCATTGTCCAGTTCTGGTTAAAGCCAATGAAGGAATGGAGAAGAACGACTATAGATTGGAATGGAATGATTATGTGTGTCTCTTTCTGTCCTGAAGCCAAAAATGAATTCCCGGCCATATATTTCACTCCGGTAGAAGAAGCCCGTAAAAAAAAGGAACTGCGCATGGTATATAGTTATGCAATCAACATTTTTCAAAAGCACAATCAGTATCTTTCCGAGTTTGGAGCCAGCATGCATATATACTGTATATATTTGGTGATTACTTCCTTATTTTTATTTAGCTGCAGCTGTTATGATCAGATAAGGATGTTTTTTTTTTCTTTCAATTTTTAGATCAGGATGTTTACGAAAAGGATGTTTTCTGAAAACTGGAAGGAAGGGTTCTTTATTTTATTTTACATATACATTTTTGATACATTAAAAGCATCTTAAAATAGAAGTAGTGAATTATATATGTGTGTGAGAATGTGTATAAATACATATGTGTATGTACAATGTATGTACAGTGTGTATGTATGTATGTATATTTACATGTGGAGGCTTTAATCCTGCAGTGGATAGACAATAGCTAAAATGATGGTGATGAATGATGAAATGTATATGTACAGTATATATGTATATGTATGTGTATATATGTACATATATAGTACATCTTTCTCTCTTTTTTTTGCTTTCTTCTCTTGTCGTAGGTTTTTGTGTGTATATTTTTCTTCAGCCGGGTATTTTCCTACATAAACCAAGTTTCTCAGCTTGCAGCCATAGCTCAGTGAAATCACATCCACTATCCTAGGCTTTTTCAGACAGCAGGCAAGCAATCTTAGCCTCTACAGGGAGGGAACGTATGGTAAGGGTGTGGATAACTGATGAGGACCAATCAGTCTGAAATAGATCTATATTAGTCTCCCAATAGGCAGCAAAATGCTTGCTTGCTGTCTGAAAAAGCCTAGGATAGTGGATGTGATTTCACTGAGCTATGGCTGCAAGTTGAGAAACTTGGTTTATGTAGGAAAATACCCAGCTGAAGAAAAATATACATATAGTACATATATATATATATATGTACTATATGTACTATATATGTACTATATATAGTATATGTCTCCTGGTGATTGGCCCAAAGTCATCCAACTGGTTTTCATACCTAAGGCAGGACTAGAACCCATAGACTCAAATTTTCTAGCTTGATGCTTTAACCACTAGATCTGGCTCTCTACTGATTGGTTATCTACTAAATATGCATCCATCCTGAGTGTGTGTGTGTGGGGGGGGTCAATACCTCCATCTCCTATTCCCATTAATTGGAGAGAAGAAGAAGACAAGTTCTTACCAACTTATGAAGATTAGAATTTAATTGTGGATGTGGTTTACTTAAAAAGCTGTTTTTGTTAGAAAGAGAGCTGTGTTAGTCTATGGTAATCCCAAAATAAAAAGGCTGGCCCAAGCCAGTGTTGAAATTCAATTTTTTTTACTCCCGGTTCTGTGGGCGTAGCTTGATGGGCGTTGTGTGACTTGGTGGGTGTGGCTTGGTGGGCATGGCAGGGGAAGGATACTGCAAAATCTCCACTCCCACCCCACTCTGGGGCCAGTCAGAGGTGGTATTTGCCGGTTCTCCAAACTGCTCAAAATTTCCGCTACCGGTTCTCCAGAACCTGTCAGAACCTGCTGGATTTCACCTCTGGCCCTGAGCCCCTTTTCCAACCACTGATTTTATTAACAGACTCCTTTGTGAGCTCCAGTTTCCCTTCTTAGACAAGAAAAGAGGGAGTTTAATCTGATCTAGGATTTGAAAAGGCGATGAGAGTAGCCGGGAGGGAAGCGAGAGGCTGATTTATGCAAATGCCAGTTTTCATGTGTGAGACAAGATTACAAACCTCTCATCAACAAACAATTGTAATGTGTTAATAATTCGTTGGGTTTGTTAAGTTCTCCTTGGATGGTCTTTTTGATGTATGGGAGTTCAGTCATCTCTTGCTGTGCCATGCTGGCATCGTTTCTTTGTACTGAAATGTCAGTTTTGAAATCGGTATTTTAAGTGGCCCGGGAGATTAAAAGGCCGTGATATTAACTTCACCCTGGTTTGGAGTGTCAATCACAGACTTCTGCACATTGATTCTTCGATACGTACTGTGTTTTCCCAAAAATAAGACCTCCCCAGATAATAAGCCCAATTGGGCTTTTGAGCGTATGTGCTAAAATCCCCCCGAAAATAAGTCCTCCCTGAAAATAAGGCCCCTCAAAAAATATTTAAACACGTATGCATCCGGTCCCCACCATTTCCTCTGGTTAGGGTTAGGGAGACAGAGCTGGAAATCAGGTAAGACAGCAAGAGGAGCCCCATCTTGCTCCACGTGCCCCCCAAAAACACCTCCCCGAAAATAAGGCCAAGCGCTTATTTCAAGGTCCAAAAAAATATAAGACAGGATCTTATTACTGGGGAAACCCAGACGTTTGTCCTGCTTGGTAGTCCTCAACATACAAACACCATTGAGCCCCACATTTTGAAATGTATGTGAAGTGAGTTTACCTGCATTCAAAACGGGCCGCGTGTGGACTCCTGGGAGGGGAGAGGCAGGGCAGGGTGGGCGGGGACAGCCAGGAGTGGGAATTGGGGGGTTCACCAAACTGCACAGAATCTTAGCTAGAGGTTCTCCCGAACCCCTGTGAACTCCCAGCAGCCCCACCCCTGGACCAATCTAATTATTACCCAATATGGTACCTTAATTCATTCTGTCATTAAATGAAGCCATTTACAAGGCCGCGCATCTTATTCTCATGATGGATGGTGAATATGCTACATACATACATACATACATACATACATACATACATATATATATATATATATATATATATGTATATAAAATATGCAGCGTGCCAGAACCCAATAAAACATTTTTTTAACATTAATAAAGGAGAATATTTGTAGCTTGGGGTTGACCTGAGGGGTTCTTGGTGCAGTATTGAAATAGCATCCTTTCTTCCGTAAATATTTCAAGAATTGCGTTTGATGCTATAAATAATAGAAACCTAGTTTATTCGATGTGAAAATTAAAAAAAAAATAACAAATTCAGGTGGATTAGTAGACTCTTTTTTGAAGGGGGGGATTTTATATTTGATGAATTCAAGTCCTTGGTTTTCATTCTGGTAACTTCCTCTAATTGTTAATAAATGAGCAATGACTGCTCATCTACAAAGCTGACTGCCAATGCACTATTTATCATTCTTACTATAAGAATACGGAGTATTCAGTACTCATGTAGGCAGATTTGCATTATTAATTTGAGCAAAAATTTAGAGCTATTGCAGAAGTGTTAAAGCTCATTACTGAAAACAAGAAATGCTGTCACTCTCAATGGAAATTAAGTTTTTTACCTGAAATTCTATCAACGGCTACCAGAAGTGGGAAGGCATGCCCTTTAGATAAGGTAAAGGTAAAGGTTCCTCTCGTATATATGTGCTAATCATTCCCGACTCTAGGGGGCAGTGCCCATCTCTGTTTCAAAGCCGAAGAGCCAGCACTGTCCAAAGACGTCTCTGTGGTCATGTGGCCGGCATGACTCAACGCCAAAGGCGTACAGAACACTGTTCCCTTCCCACCAAAGGTGGTCCCTATTTTTCTACTTGCATTTTTTTACTTGCTTTTGAACTGCTAGGTTGGCAGAAGTTGGGACAAGTCACAGGAGCTCACCCCGTTACGTGGCACTAGGGATTCGAACCGCTGAACTGCCGACCTTTTGATTGACAAGCTCGGCATCTTAGCCACTGAGCCACCGTGTCCCTTTAGTTAAAAGATGCTAATAAATGTTAAGATAAAAGAAAAATCCATATACATAATCAAGTTTGAACAGCCTTTGTTTTTTATTTTGTTTGTGTGGGGAAAATTTTTGCAGCATGTTATATTGCCTGACTTTCCTAAGTAGTAAATATATAGAATTTATACAGAAACTAATTATTTCCTCAGCCTTTGTGTAGCAGACCCTTCTGGCACATGATCCATGTCTTTGATCAAATTAATTAATGTTGACAATGGAAGGGATCACTGTATAAACAAAACTCACAGAAATGCAATTGCCATGGAAAGAATGGATTTAATTTCCCTTGAATGTACTAGGTACATATAAGGTTATATATATAACCTTGTGTGTGTGTGTGTGTGTAGTTTTTCTATCAAAGCACCTGGTCTACCCCGTGTTTCACCTTTCAGCTCCAATCCAGAACCCTCAAGCAGTTTCATTCACAACAAACCATTTTATACCAAATTTCTATTTGCTGATAAAGAAATAAAGGGAGACTAGTGTAGATCTATTTCAAGCTATTTAGCTCTCATCAGCTAGCCCTACCCTTACTCGGATTCGAACTTGGGCTGCCTGCGTATTAGTCAGTTGTAATAACCTCTGAGCCACAAGTTCTCCTCCCTTTATCAGCTTGAGCCAGGGGAGAGATTAAGTGTTTTTTTTTTCTGTCGAAGCACCTGGTCTGCCCCAATATGGGAGGGAGCATACTGCTTTCCTTTCGCCTTTCAGCTCCGATCCAGGAGCCCTCAGGCAATCACTGTCATGACAGACTATTTTGTATCTAATTTATATTTGCTGATAAATAAAGGGAATCCGAGTAAGGGTATGGCTAGCTGATGAGAGCTAAATAGCTTGAAATAGATCTATACTAGTCTCCCTTTATTTCTTTATCAGCAAATAGAAATTTTATTTATAAAGGACTGGGATTAAGCCATAAACACAGATTTGCATTAATATCACACATACTTAAAATACCTTCATGCTACTGTGTTTCCCTGAAAATAAGACTTCCCCCCAAAGTAAGACCTCCTCCCCCCAAAATAAGCGCTCCCCAAAAATATTTTAATGCATGTGCACCCGGTCCCTGCCATTTCCTCTGGTTAGCGTTAGGGAGACAGAGCTGGAAATCAGGTAAGACAGCAAGAGGAGCCCCATCTTGCTCCATGCACCCCAAAATAATAAGACCCCCCCTGAAAATAAGGCCAAGCACTTAATTAAGGGCTCCAAAAAAAATATAAGACAGGGTTTTATTTTCGGGGAAATACAGTATCTGTAGAAACACTTTTGTATCACAACGGTCCCGTTTTGCCACGTTAAAAATTTGTATTGTTTATAGGTGCTTGTTATCATCCACATGTGGCCGTTGCGAATGATCATTAGAGGATTTGGAGAAAGGATTTATTAATATGCTAATCTGCTTTATCTCTTTGTTACATTTGAATCAGGAATGACTGTGGTGAGTTGGACGGAAGCCAAGCAATCAATCTGAATGAGGACGCCACTAAAATTTTGTAGGCAGACAATTTCAAAGATTTGCAGGATTTGACTCGTCTTACGTGTTCTGAATCGAGTTGTCAGTGACGGTGTCTTAAAATTGTTTTTTTTTTCCTAAGTATGGTTGGAGTCACTGTAGAGCAACATTCCCAGCGTCCAAGCAAGGGGAAAGCAGAGGAGAATGACAACAGTAACACAAAGCATTGTGTCAGCAAGCAGGATCAGTCTCCTTCCATCTGCGCCTCTCCAACAGGAAGTCATCCATTAAGGAACAATAATTCTGAATCGTTTGCAGAATGAAGGCTAACCTCATCGGGAAATGCAATTCCCAAAATGGGTGTTCATTTACATATAGGGGTTTTCTCTCCCCCCCCCATCTCCCACTGCCCCCAAAATTGCTTAACGCATTGTAAGCCGCCCTGAGTCTCCGGAGAAGGGCGGCATATAAATCAAATTAAAAAAAAAAAATACCAGGAGAACAATAGATTATAGAAGGCAGATCAATAAAGGAGAATATTTGTAACTCAGGGTTGAAATGAAGGGTCCTTGGTTCTCTGAGCTTGGTTGTTTTCTTAGGCATTTATTTCATTACCCAAGTAGGTAACTTCATCAGTGCTAGGAGGGAAGGGAGATTGCAAGGAGTGGACTGTAGGGTCCTTGGTGCTCTTTGAACTTGGTTCTTTTTTTGAAACGTTTCATCACCCAGCTAGGTAACATTATCAGTGCCAGGCACAGCTTTACCATTTTAAAGCCACCCTCGCTTTTGAATAAGCAGGTAGAGTGTGCATTACCAAGTCGGTTTTTCCTAGACATCCTAGCAGAATTGCCCAAGTCAACACTGCTTAAGATTCCTTCGGCGTTGTTGATGGCTTCTTCCCTCCTCTATCCCTCCCTCCCTCTCTCCTTATCTCAATTTTTAGAGATTACTTTGAAAATAATGACGGGGGGGGGGGGGTCTAAGCATTTACAGAATGTTAACATGAATCAGCTCAGTAATCTTTTCAACATTCAAACAAATAAACATAACCCTGTAACGTTGATGGCAACATTTTCAGACGGAGTGGTAAAGCTTGAAAGAGTCTTTCTTGCTTAAGGCTACTTAGTGAGCAAATAGAGATGTTTGAAACCGGAGACAAGTTGGAGAGTCGTGCCTACCACGCTTTGTTCCGGTCTCCCATGAGCAGCTCTGAATCGAGCAAATGCTGTGGGAGTAAGTGGAGTTTCAGTTCTGGGAAAGGTTGACTTATCTTTTGTTAATAAACAGATATGTGCCTGTGAGTTCCCAGACTGTCATTACTATATAACGCTCTATAAGCCACTCTGTCAGCACGTCAAGATGCGTTTATCCCAGTGCTGACATAAGAAGGAGAACGCAGGCATCTGCAATGGGACGGTTGCTTTTCACCTATTTATTTCTCTCTGGAGATAATGTCCCCTAGGAGAGGGATGGGAGGGGGGAAATTCTTTGAATTGGAGCAGCAGATTAGGGGTGAATGATTGGGAAGATGGCCAATTGAATGCAGAGGAGTGGGGGAAGGAAGAGGAGGGTTTTTGGATTAGCACGTCAGTGCTGGCTGCATAGAGTCACTGTAAAAGGCACCGTGCTTAATAAAATGGAAGTTTGTTTTATAAAAGACTTTGTTTGAGATACAATTTATTTGAAGACGGCCTGAAAACCTGACACACTCTTTATACCAGGAGTGTCAAACTCGATTTCATTGAGGACCACATCAGGGTTGTGTTTTATCTTGGGGAAGGGTGGGGGGAATGGCCAGGGGGGGTATGGCCAGCTCAGCGTCACTTATCAAGGCTCCGTTTTCAGCCGCAGCAGCTTCCTACAGCCCTCTGTCAGCGAAAATGGAGCCTGGGGGTTCTCGGGTGGCGCACCAGGGGTCCATTTTTGGCTGTGATGGCCTCCTGCAGCCCTCTGTCAGTAGAAACGGAGCTCTCCAATCAGGGGTGGGTTCTAAAATTTTTTACTACCGGTTCTGTGGGCGTGGCTTATTTTGTGGGCGTGGCTTGATGGTCATGTGACAATTCTTTAGGATTTAGCAGAGGTACTGGTCTACCAGGGTTTTAACTGCTTGCAGAGCTGTACTAGTCTACTCATTTGTTTTTCGAGGCACCGGTCTACCACCACACTGCCTTTTAACACTGATCAGCTGATCAGGGCAGTGGGTGGGGCCTCCTACCGGTTTTACAACCGATTCTTGCAAACCGGTCTGAACCAGGGGCAACGCATCACTGGAGTAAACATACATCCACGTTAATGAAGACTTAAAAGAAAGCATTCAATAGCCATGTGCTATAATTTAGACAGTGATGAGGTTTTATTATGTAACCAGTATCTACTTTATACTGATACCATGATTAGAATTTTTCATTTGGATGGATAGATGATAGATACATAGACAGATAGATAGATGGCTGCAAGGAAGGAAGGAAGGAAGGAAGGAAGGAAGGAAGGAAGGAAGGAAGGAAGGAAGGAAGGAAGGAAGGAAGGAAGGAAGATGGATCGGAGGGGGGAGGGAGGGAAGGAGGAAGGAAGGAAGGATGCATGCATGCATGGAAGGAAGAAGTGGAGTGGGAATGGAGATTTTGGAATATCCTTCCCCTGGAGTAGTGTGGGAATGGAGATTTTGCAGTATCCTTCCCCTTCCACACCCACCAAGCCACGCCCACCAAGCCACACCACGCCCACAGAACCAGTAGTTAAAAAAAAAATTGAATCCCATCACTCCTGCAGTCCCAACTACTTTGAAGAATATCAGCCTGTACAACTTTGCTCAGGGACAGAGAAGTTGGTTTTTAAAATTATTTTGAAAGTTACTCTTTTGGCTTGGTAGAAAAAGAGTTAAGAAGAGTTTAATGTTACGCGCTAATGAGCTCCGTACTTACAATTCTATATTTGATTTTGAAAAATATTGACAGTCCTTAAAACACTGTTCTTTTCCCTTTAATGATGTTCTACCATCCCTACTTATGCTTCTCCAGCTTCATTAAATGTGACGGGGGATATAGATTATTTTGGATTATGAGAGAGTTGTTACAAAATAGGTTAATCGTTACTGTTCCAGTGTAGCAATCCAACATAAAATCATTGCCAATGAATGATTGCTCTGCCATCTAATAACGTTGCCTTTAAGCTTCTGATAAATTCAATGGAGAGAAAAGTAAAGTCTTACACTTAGGCAAGGAAAACCAAAAGTACACATATAGACTGGGTGAAACCAGTCTCAATAACAAGTAACTGTGAGAGGGATCTTGGAGTCTTAGCGGACAACCAGTTAAATATGAGTTAATAGTGTGCGGTGGCAGCCAAAAAAGCCAATGCAATCCTAAATTGCATTAACAGAGGGATTCAATCAAGATCAAGTGAGGTACTAATACCACTCTATAAAGCCTTAGTAAGACCACACCTAGAATATGACATCCAGTTTTGGTCATCACACTGTAAAAAAAGATGTTGAGATTCTAGAAAGAGTGCAGAGAAGAGCAGCCAGGATGATGAGGGGACTGGAGGCTAAAACATACAATGAACGGATGCAGGAACTGGGCCTGGCTAGTCTAGTGAAGAGAAGAGAAGGACCAGGGGAGACAGGATAGCTGTCTTCCAATATTTATGGGGCTTCCCCGGAGAGGAAGGGGTCAAGTTATTTTCTAAAGCACCTGAAGGCCAGACAAGGAATAATGGATGGAAACTGAACAAGGAGAGATTCAACCTGGAAACAAGGAGAAATTTTCTGACAGTGAGAACAATCAACCCACAGAATGGAAGTTGCCTTCAGAAGTTGTGGGAGCTTGTCCATCTCATTTGTCTTTTTTTCCCCCTTTCCACATCATTATTATTGGATTGTGGTCTGCCCATACATGTATTCCAATATCAATTTCTTGTATTTTAGCTATTCATTCTGTTGACATCCACATCATGTCTCTTCTTGACCACGATAGATGTCTACTTGAGTAAAATGTGTACTGCTTTTCTTTTGGATGACTTCGCCTCCAAGCATCTTGTAGACTTCATTCATCTCTCATTGTGGAAAAAGTTTTTGGCAATGTTTTTCTTATTTTCTTATTTAATTTTGTAGGTTTATAGTCCAACTCATTGTCTATTATTGCATTGAAATCCCCTAATATACATATCTCTTCATATTCATATTCTATTGGACCAGATGACCTGCAAACTCCCTTCCAACTCTGTTAATCTGTTAAATTATTCCTTGTTTCCAATGCATTTTGTTATTTTATACCACTATTGCTAGTGATCCTTTGAGTCTTCCTTGAAATAAATGTGAACTTTATCTGTTAGGAATCCTGAAGAATGAACTGCATTCTATATGAAATTTTTGAACTCTGCCTTTGAACTCGTCTTTCATTTCAGCCACAGGCTGAGCTAATGCATGAAACTCAGCTTTATACTCTCACACCGACCTTCCTTCAGCGTGTCCTTGAAGTCTCTCCCAATAACTGGCTACTTGAAGCTAGGCCTAACCCTCAATTAGTGTAGATGTATTGCAGCATTGCTGCTGCTGCTTGAATCAGAAAGGGAGTTTGGCCTATTTTGTACTCCTTCAGTGTTAAGGCTAAGGATCAATTCTACTTTGAATGGGATCATCAGTTCACCTTCCGGAAAGAAACCAGTAAATTTGCTTGGATTCCCTTCATATTTTTTTTATGGAAGGAGCTGCTGTAAATTTTGGCTCTCTGTCTTAAATTCTGAAGACTCATGGGATTTCACAGATAGATAGATAGATAGATAGATAGATAGATAGATAGATAGATAGATAGATAGATAGATAGATAGATAGATAGATAGATAGATAGATGATGGGTGGGATGGATGGGTGGATGGATGGATGGACAAATTAGACAGATGATAGATGAATGGATGGGTGTATGGATAGATGGATAGATAGAGATGATAGATTAGATGATAGATAGATAGATAGATAGATAGATAGATAGATAGATAGATGATAGATAGATAGATAGATAGATAGATAGATAGATAGATAGATAGATAGATAGATAGATAGATAGATATAAAAGCTAAGGAATAATTTCTCTCCCCCCCCCACTCTCACTCACTCTCATCTCTCTCTCTCTCTCTCTCTCTCTCTCTCTCATACACACACACACACACACACACACACACACAAACACATCCAGGGTCAAGCTCGGGGGGGGGGGGGGGGGAGGCTTTTTTTTTTTTTTTGGCTAAACATAATGCATCACAAACTACTTTTTTCCTCCCCAAAAAAGTATTTGATGCTGATAAATTCAACCCATTGCAGAAAAGAAATATGGATGCCTCAGAGCCTGATCGTATCAGAAGAAAATTTTTAATCTTGTTTTTCATTAGTAACGAATCAGAGAACGTACAAAAGTGTGTGAATTTCTTTAAATCTTGACAGAATTAACATTTTGCCATTGGGCAAATTAATTGCACTGTAAGGAGATAGTTTATCTTTTTTTTTTTTTTTTAGTGAGAAGTTCCTCAGAGGGTGTATGGGAGACAAATATAAAGCTATGTTTCTTGGAAGTAAATCATACTGAAATAAAATTATCTTGACTGCTGGACAAAGTTGGGTGAGGTTAGAAAATATATTCAGTAAGCATTTCAAATATTTCTCCATAATCCCATCCCTTCTCTGCAGCGTTCATTAACAATTCATCCCAATTTCTTTTTTAAAAAATAAAAAAATATATAAAATAGCATAAGACTCTCTGAACTAAACATTTCATACTAGAGTTTAAGTTTGTTTATTTGTCAAGCATATATAAGATTACAGGTAAAAAGTATAAACATAATTTGGATACATGAAAAGAGTAAGTAAAAAGGAATATTAGGACAGGAATGGTAGTGCACTTATGCACGCCCCTTACAGACCTCTTAGGAATGGGGTGAGGTCAACAGTAGGCAGTTTAAAAGTTAAAGTTTTGGGGGTTTGGGGAAAAAACTACAGAGTCTGGTAGCGCATTCCAGGCATTGACCACTCTGTTACTGAAGTCATATTTTCTGCAATCAAGTTTGGAGCAGTTTACCTTGAGTTGGTGTCTATTGTTGTGGTTGAAGCTGAAGTAGTCATTGACAGGAAGGACATTGTGGCAGATAATTTTATGTACTACGCTTAGGTCAGACTGAAGTCGGCGTAGTTCTAGGTTGTCTAAGCCCAAAATTTGGAATCTGGTGGCAGAAGGTATTTTATTGCGGTTAGAGGAGTGGAGGACTCTTCTCATAAAATATCTCTGGACTCTCTTGATTGTATTTCTGTCCGATATGCAGTGCGGGTTCCAGAGAGATGAGCTGTATTCAAGAATTGGTCTAGCAAATGTTTTGTATGCTCCAGTTAGTAGTACAACATTACCAGAGAAGAAGCTACACAAGATTAGGTTAATGCCTTTTTGGCAATGTTGTTACAGTGGGCTCGGGTTTCTTAGATCTTTAGAAACAAATACTCCAAGGTCCTTGACAGAGTGAGGGTCATCTACAAGGCCATGTCCATCTAATTCGTATTTTATGTTTTGATTTTTTTTGCCAATGTGCAAGACAGAGCATTTGTTGGTTGAGAGATTTGAAGTTGCCCCTTGTTAGACCAATCTGACACAAAGTCAAGGTCTTTTTGAAGGGTAGTTGCATTGTCGGTGGTCTTGAATAGTTTAACAACATCAGCGAAGAGAACACAGTTGCTTTTAATATAATCACAAAGATCTTTTATTTTAGTTTGATTTGATTTGGTTTATTCAATTTGGATAACCCTTGACTCAAACCAACTCCGACTGAGTTTCAGATTTGGGGTTTAGAATCTGTGACACATGATTGATTGGAAGACAAACAAGAACTTAGAATAAGACGCTTATAGATTTCTTTGTGCCCGGTTTATTTGTTTTTAATGAGATTGAACTATCCCATTTCCCTTTCAGGATCACTCCACTCCTTCAAGTTGGATTATTGTTTTTCTCCCTGTGATATTGCCTCAGTATAAATTTATGTTTTCTACGTTTTCATGCAACTTATAATTGCATGATGTGACAGATTTGTATGGGAATACATTTTGTTCAGAATATATTTTTATGCAACAACTACAGTAGTATTCAGCCAGTAGATGGCAGTGTCTGCAAGTTTGGATCTATGGTTTATACTCTATGTTCTTTCATCCTAAGTAGAGTTTCCTGCTTGCTGCAGTTGAGCAGTAAAGCAGTAAAGCACATGGTGACTGTACTCCTTGTTTGGTCTATGGTGCTATACATAAACAGGATTTCTAACAACTTCTGCTTCATTTGGAGAATTCTAAATCTACAAACTATAGCTATACCTGGTCCTAGTCTCTCCATCTACCCTTCCAATTCATTGGGAAGAGCAGCTTCTTTTCACACATGACAGGGACTAGCTATGCTCTTATTGTCCAACATGCCCTCATATTTTTCATACACTGTACCAGGGAGAGAGAAATTTATGGTAGCACTTCAGAGGGGAGTTCTAGTTTCCTGAAAACATCACTAGCTTATGATCCAGATATACGAGTTTTCATTTGGAAATATTCCCACATAATTGGGGGGAAAAAAAGAACAACCCAATTTCAGTTCAGTCATTCACAAAGGAACATTTGAGAAATGGCCATAAATGCAAGGTATAAAGGAGGTTATGCCAGGTTTCACAAAATGGTGGATCTAGAACAAGGTCAGAAATCCAAGAATTTAGGATCAGTGCTTTTTTTTTATCAGGAAGTAATGAATCCTTGGAGGGACGCGGTGGCTTAGTGGCTAAAATGGTGAGCTTGTCGATTAAAAGATCAGCAGCAGTTCAGCGGTTCAAATCCCTACTGCCGCATAATGGGGTGAGCTCCTGTGACTTGTCCCAGCTTCTGCCAATCTAGAAGTTTGAAAGCACGTAAAAAATGAAAGTAGAAAAATAGGGACCACCTTTACCACCAACAATGTTGCATGCGCCTTTGGCATTTAGTCATGCCGGCCACATGACCACGGAGACGTCTTCGGACAGCGCTGGCTCTTCAGCTTTGAAACGGAGATGAGCACTGCCCCCTAGAGTCAGGAACGACTAATACATATGTGCAAGGGGAACCTTTACCTTTACTTAATGAATCTGTAAACAAAGCATTTCAGCCAGACAGTTTCTAGAACAAGGCTTATCTAGAAAACATATATTCAAATCCTCTTGTGTTTCCTTCTTCTTCCCACCTTATATAACAGGTTTTCTCCTTTTATCCAGCTGTCTTAAATCCATTTTCGCAACAGATTTACTACCAAGTGTGTTTTTCACCGAGTGTGTGAGAGACCGGTTAAAGATTCTGCCACTATAGTTTATTTCTCCTCTGTAACATGACTTATTGCCTTCAGTTAAGTACTTTTAGCCGATGCACTTGGGTATAGAGAACATTAATATGCATGGCACAATGTGGCATCTGAATAATGGAACCAGTTGTTCTTATTTAAAGTTAAATATAGTCTCAAATTAGTGAAGTATCATTGCTTTGTTCCATCTCTGTAAAGATCCCTCATCTTAGCTGTGCCTCTATGGATAACCCTCGACCTAAAACCATTCATTTAGTGGCCATACAAAGTTACGACGACACTAAAAAATGGTGTTTCCAAGAAAAGATTGGACACCCATTGGTCTGAAATGGTGTAGGGCAAGGTTTCTTGACCTTGGAAGCTTGAAGATGGGTGGACTTCAACTCCCAGAATCCCCCAGCCAGTGCTGCTGGGCTGGAGGATTCTGGGAGTTGAAGTCCACCCATCTTCAAGCTTCTCAACCATTCTCAAGGTTGAGAAACGCTGGTGTAGGGTCTCCTATTTGAGTAGGGGTCTGCACTAGAAGACCTGCAAGGTCCTCTCTAGCTCTATTCTGATTGATTGAAGAATATGGGTAGCCTTCAAGTTGGAACAATTCATTTAGCGACCGTTTGAAGTTACAACGGCACTGGAAAAAATGACTTAGGACCATTTCTCACACGGATGACCTTTGCAGCGTCCCCATGGTCAGAGGATGAAAAATTCAGATGCTTGGCGTCCAGTTCATATTTATGACGGTTGCAGTGTCCTGGAGTCACACAATCTTCTTTTGTGGCCTTCTGACAAGCCAAGTCAATAGGGGGAAGCCAAGTTCGCTTAATGACCGCATCACCCACTTAACAACTGGAGAGATTTGCCTAATGATTGTGGTTAAAAAAAAAATGGGTCAAAACTCACTTAGAAACTGCCTTGTGTAGCAATGGAAATGTTGGTCATAACCCAAGGACTATCATCTCTGGGTTCTTACATGTTCTTCAAAGTCCTTTCCCACTCTGTTATTCTGCTACTCTGTTCTACAGTTGGATTTTGAGGGAAATAAGGAATTATCTTCCCGTTAACAGCTGAAAGAAAAAGAGAGAGAGAGAGAGAGAGAGAGAGAGAGAGAGAGAAAGAGAGAAAAGGAAGGAAGGAAGGAAGGAAGGGAGGGAGGGAGGGAGGGAGGGAGGGAGGGAGGGAGGAGGGAAGGAAGGAGAGAGAGGGAGGGAAGGAAGGAGAGAGAGAGAGTGAAGGAAGGAAGGAAAGGATGAAAGGAAGGAAAGGAAGGAAGGAGAGAGAGAGAGAAAGGAAGGAAGGAAGGAAGGAAGGAAGGAAGGGAGGGAGGGAGGGAGGGAGGGAGGGAGGGAGGGAAGGAAGGAGAGAGAGGGAGGGAAGGAAGGAGAGAGAGAGAGTGAAGGAAGGAAGGAAAGGATGAAAGGAAGGAAAGGAAGGAAGGAGAGAGAGAGAGAAAGGAAGGAAGGAAGGAAGGAAGGAAGGAAGGAAGGAAGGAAGGAAGAAAGAAAGAAAGAAAGAAAGAGAGAGAGAGAGAGAGAAAGAAAGAAAGAAAGAAAGAAAGAAAGAAAGAAAGAGGATAACTGCACTCAGTTTTTAAGATAACTTCTCCCTTCATCCCTCTCAAATACAAACACAATTCAATTATTCAAAATTTCTTTTTTATTGATGAATGTTATACCTCTCCGTAGATTTATTTGCTGAAGTGCGATCTGTTGGCCGAAGCGTAAATGTAAATGGACGAAAAGTACTATTGCTGCTGACAGCTGTTCATTTCGTTTCCTTTGGTATCCCAGGGATTATTTTAGCAGGAAAGGTACAGATGAACGTTGGCTCAAAATGGATTATTAATATTATTATAATCATAGTGACAGATGGAAGACATCATCGTAATCAGCAATAATTTAGAGAATGAGGCATTTTGGCATTGCTTGCATTTATTCCTGAATAAACATGCAGATAATGGATAATAGGCAAAGATCCAGCTCTTCCTTCCTTCCCAGTGGTTACAATGCAGTATTGCAGGCTAATTCTGCTGACTGCCAGCAATTCAATTCTTGCTCGCTCAAGGTTGACTCAGCCTTCTGTCCTTCCGAGGTCGGTAAAATGAGGATCCAGATTGTTGGGAGCAACAGGCAGACTCTGTAAACCACTTAGAGAGGCATTGTTAAGCACTGTAAAGCAGTATATAAGTCTAAGTGCTATTGCTATCTTTATATTTAATAACATTTTAGAATGCGTGCATTTAAATAAACAGTCTTTTAGTTCTGCAGCTGTTATCATGTGAAACCAAGATTGAATGATGGCTTCTATTAACTGGGTTTTATTGCTGGGTCGCTTCCGATTAACAGGTTTCTTTAGTCGGCTCCATAGATTTTCAATTGGGTGAAGGTCTGGGTTATTCCCAGGCCATTCCACGATTATTAGTATTAACTGACGTGATCATTTTTGTATATCTCGTTTTTTTCTACGGTGATCATTTTTGTATCTCTCGTCTTTTCTACGTGTTTTCTTCTTTCTACCGTAACTGCTATTCTAATAGCAAATCCTTCATCAAAGTTATTGCATGACATTCTTGATTCAATTATCTTTCCATTGATATATCATTTTATGGTGCTACTCCCCAAAAAAGTTGTGTTATTAGCTTGTTTTAGAAAATACACTTTCCCCAAAAGTTCCCACAATTTTGGCCACGACTGTATTTTGTACAAACATTTCAGAATTAAACAGAGTCGGAAGACAAGAGGTAATCGGATTTTTATGAATAATTCAGACTACAGGCCCCATTTTAAGTGATTCATGGTAATAATATTTGGTCTCATCGGGCTCTTCAAACAATCAGAATGTTTCCCCAAAAATAAAGCCCTGTCTTACGTTTTTTTTGAACCCTGAAATAAGTGCTTGGCCTTATTGCCATGCACTCAAAAGCCTGATTGGGTTTATTATCAGGGGAATGTCTTATTTTGGGGGAAACAGGGTAAAAAAAGTCTCTTTTGTGATGTTTGGTTGGCCTCACAACATGAATTACGCGGAGTTGTAATTTTGGGTTGTTACAAATGAAGTTTGATATCTACTGTGATTCAATCCCCTATTGCAGGGGTGAAATGCTCCCGATTTGGACCAGATCGCCCGATCCGGTAGCGATAGCTCTGTGATATTACGATTTAACTTGAAATTGATTGTTTCCTGATTGCTTATTTGTACCCTATGACCAGGGGTGAAATGCTCCTGGTTCAGACCGGATCACCCGATCCGGTAGCGATGGAGGTGGGTATTTTGGAGAACCAGTAGCAAAAATCCCTGCCCACACCCCCCCATGCCCAGCTGAGCCACACAATCATTAGAAGCTTTTTTTTTTTTTTACTTTTAAAAGCATTTTTTCTACAACCTCTTCGGCCGAAAAAATGCTTTTAAAAGTAAAAAAAAAAAAAGCCTCTGATGGTCATGTGGCTCAGCTGGGATCATCAAAGGCTTTTAAAAGAAAAAAACCCCTTTTTTTTTCTTTTAAGTGCCTCTGATGATCCCAGATGAGTTGCCTGATCGTCAGAGGCATTTAAAAGAAAAAAGCCTCTGCCGATCAGGCAACTCAGTTGGGATCGTCAGAGCCTTTTGATAGCATTTTTTTACAACCTCTTTGCCAAAGAGGTTGTAGAAAAAATGCTTTTAAAAGTTAAAAAAAAGAAAAATTAGCCACGCCTACCCACTCACATTACCCCCACCACCACCAAGCCACGTCCACAGAACCGGTAGTAACAAATTTTAGATTTCTCCACTGTCCTATCGTTACTGAAGCTGAGATGAGGAAAGTCAGGAATTTAACAGCGGGCTTTGGAACAGTACGACAATTAAATCTGAGCAGGATTTTCAGGCATGTGAGCATATGCTGTTTTATACCTTTTATACATGTATAATGTAGTCTATTGTATAGTATAATAATACATGTATAGTATTTGTACTTTTCAAGCAGTAGATATTATTATTATCCAAGAATATATTTGGTTTTCAAACAATGAAGTCTCTTGAAAATGTACTTGAGCAGACATGAAAAGCAGGCCAAAAAGAAAAAAAGAAAAGAAAAAAAAAGAGTTTATGGCCGCAATTATTATACCGACATTCCATGTAAAAACTCCCTCGTTCTATCTGTAGCCAGAGATTAAAAGCCGCAGATATTTTGTTAAAATTTGGGAAATACCTTTGTTTTCCCTCAGGCTAAATTCCATGTAACATCTGTAATTATCATTTCTCCAAAACCATAATTTTATGTCCTTCAACTATGAGTCCTTGAAAGAAAATGCTGCAATGTTTTGGCAAAGTTAATCAGATTCCAGCTTTATGTTTCTCTACATGGGGCTCCCCTTGAAGAGCACTCGGAGGCTCCAACTGGTTCAGAATGCGGCCACGCGGGTGATTATGAGAGCGACTTGTCGCACCCATGTGACACCTCTCCTGCGCGAGCTGCACTGGCTCCCAGTGGTCTTCCGGGTGCAATTCAAGGTGCTGGTCACCACCTTTAAAGCGCTCCAGGGTTTAGGACATGGATATCTAAGAGACTGCCTTCTGCCATCGATGGCCTCCCATCGACCAATATGCTCCCACAGAGAGGGGCTCCTCAGGGTGCTGTCGACCAAGCAATGTCGACTGACGACCCCCAGGGGGAGAGCCTTCTCTGTGGGGGCACCCGCCCTCTGGAATGAACTGCCCCCGGGGATACGCATGATCTCCGACCTGCATACCTTCTGCTGTGCCCTTAAGACCCTATTTTTTCAACAAGCTGGACTAGCTTGACAAGAATCCAGAGTGGGTGTTTTAAATTCTCGGGTTTTTTAAAAATTGAGGAGCCAAAGTATTTAATTTGTATTAACTGTCTTTTAAATTTTGTATACTAGGTTATTTCAACGTGGCTGTGCACCGCTCTGAGTCCTTCGGGAGAAGGGCAGTATAGAAATTCAATTAAATAATAAATAAATAAATAAATAAACAAACAAACATCTCTAGCAGAGTGTTAGATTATATATGCTAGAACAGTGATGGCTAACCTTTTTGCCACCATGTGCCAAAGTGAGGGAAGCGTGGGGGGGGCATGTGTGCCCACTCCCATAATTCAATGTGCCCTCCTCCCACACATGCGCATGTGACCCCCTGTGCTCTCCCCCGCTTTTGGCACATGATGGCACAATGGGCCCCGTAGGCCCGTTTTTCGCTCTCCCCAGGCTCCAGAGGATTTCTAGGAGCTTGGGGAGTGCGAAAATGGCCTACCCTACCTTCTGGAGGCCGGAAACAATCTGTTTACCAACTTCTGGAAGGCCCGGAAATCAGCTGGCCGGTGTGCACATGCACGCTGGAGCTTAGTTAGGGCAATGCTCGCGTACCCACCGATATGGCTCCATGTGCCACCTGTGCCATAGGTTCGCCATAACGGCGCTAGAATCTCGGGCTGCCAAAATAATGGGAATTACGAAGAACCGATGACTTTTTGCGATTTGATTACTTTTTGGATCGGATCGGATTGGATTGCGTTACTCCTTTAATCGCAGCAAGTTGTTAACTCTTATTTAATCCGTTGCGTTTGGCTACTTCAGGTTTTTGAAGTCTCTGTGTTTGTTCTTAATTACTCTTAGATCTTCATAAGGTTCTAGAATATAGGTAGCCCTTGACTTACGACCACAATTGAGCCCAAAGTGAATGTTGTAAAGTGAATGTTTTACGACCTGTCTGGCCACAAATTGTTAAGGGAATCACTGTCGTTGTTAAATTAGTCACACCGTTGGTAAGTGAATCTAGCTTTCCCATTGATTTTGCTTGTCAGAAGATTGCAAAAGGGGATCCCTTGACCCCCGTACAATGCAACCGTCATTAACGTGAGTCCGTTGTCAAGCATCTGGAGGTAAATCACGTGATCACGGTCCTAAGTGTGAAAAATGGTCATAAATCACTTTTTTTCAGTGATGTTGTAACTTCGAATAGCCCCTAAGCGAATTGTTGTAAGTCGAGGGCTACCTGCATAGATAGGTAGTCCTCGACTTACAACAGCTCATTTAGTGACCATTCAAAGTTATAACATCACTAGAAAAAATGACTTACGGCCATTTTTCACCCTTACAACCGTTGCAGCGTTCTCCGTGGTCACGTGATCAAAATTCAGGCAACCTTGGTAACCGACTCTTATTTATGACGGCCACAGGGTCATGTGATCCCCTTTTGCAACCTTCTGGCAAGCAAAAACAAGGAGGAAACCTTGATTCACTTAGCAACTATGTGACTAACTTATCAACGGCAGCGGTTCACTTAATAACAGCGGCAAGGGAGGTTGTAAAATGGATCAAAGCTCCCTTAAGAAATGTCTCGCTTAGCAACATAAATTTTGGGCTCAATTGTGGTCATAACCCGAGGACAACCTGTAGTTGCAACGTCAAGTCGTCATTTTTGTAAATTCGTATAGTGGGGCCTGAATGCTACACCTTTTTTCCCCATTCTAGTGATTATTTTTATCTTCCAGGTGCAAATTTCTTCCTTTATGATGGGTGGAGTTTAACCAGGGGTGGGATTCTATCAATTTGGACCTGTTCCAGCAAACCGGTAGCTCTGACGATTGGCTGGGAGAGTACCGGTTCTCTCTGACGATCCTCTCGGCCTGCCCGCCCGACACTGCGCTTAACCTACTTTTATCTTCATAGATGATTAGCGCGGCAAAACGAATTGCCACATCTCAGCTGTTTTAATTCCCTCGCACAAACACGGAAGGTGATATTTTGTTGAACTGTGCACGGGCATGCAGCGTGTGTCTGGTGTCGATGCGCAATCACCGAACAGTTGTTTAACCGGAAGGATCCCACCGAGTTTAATTTTGGTTATGGCAGAACTTATCCATGTATTGAGCACTATGCATTACAAGAAAGCTAAGATGTTTGTGCTTATTTCATGGAGCTTTGAGTTGGGATTATGCTTGAGCCTGTATCATGAAACTCCCTAAACATGGTCTTATGGACACCAGTCCTTCCAATATTTTTCCAGTCTTATCTGTATTTTTCCAGGTGGAAAACGCAGGATAACAGCCCTCTTCCAGCCCTCGGAAGTCCTGAGCAGTGGTAAGGCTCCCTATCTAATAATATATTTTTTTTGTTTCGTGTTGAATAAATGAGATATCCAATATGGGGAGAGAATAGCCATCCTAACTTATCTTTAATTGTCAAGCTTTTATGTTACTCCACCTGGTCCTTTTCTGAGTATCAAGGTCGCTAAGAAAATTCAAACATGCCCACATCGGATGACCCAAATTCGATCTTGCATCATTATCCTCAGACACGTATATTTGCCTTCGCACCCACCTCTGTTCTTTAACTGTCCGACAATCTCATGTTCATAAAATTTTATGACAGAAGCAGGCCAACTCACTTAGAAATTAATAAAGAGGTACAGACAGTGGTGAGTTTCAAATAATATAACAACTGGTTTGCTCAGGGTCAGGTTGGCTGTCGTGGGAGGTATGGCCTGTCCCCGTTGTCAGGGTTCCAATGGATGCCCTAATTAATTCATGAGCTTTGAGCCAGATTTCAAAAGAAATCCAATTATTTATTAGGAGCAACATGGCATGTACCCAAGTGAAGTCAGCTCTGCCCCACATAATTTACGGCCCAACTATGACCCTGTTTCCCCCCTCCTCCCAGGTTGTGTCATAAATCACATTCTCCAACAGAGCACTTTTGCGGGCTGTAGAAAACACACCTCTCCTGCTGGCTCTGGTAACCTGGGATACAATCTGGAAAAAGGTATGCGTGGAATGCTCTTCTGGTTGTTGCAGCTGAGCTGCTCAATCAGTTCCTCTCCCCTCTTGCCTATGGCAATGCTTTACGAGTTGACATCCGTCCTCCAGCTCTGTCGCACATGCAGGATGAGCCTCCCACAACCGCCAACCTGACCCTCGGTGAACTGGTTGTTCAATTTTCATCTTTTGCCAAAAGGCTATTTCCAAAGATGCTTGTCTGTATGTTGGTCTCACAGCTGTTTCAGTCTTCTGGATGTGGCTCCTTTAAGAGACAAGGTTCTCGAGGAATGAGGATGGGGGGGGGGGGATAGCCATAGAGACAAAGAGTTGATGCTCCTGAGACCTCATGCGGGAAGGTGAAGAATTGCGTGGAAGTGGAGGGAGGGATTCCTCCCCCCTGTGGAGCTGCATGCAGGGGGTTTTAGTCAACCGGAGGGCAAAAGTGAGAGGGCAGAGGAATTAAGTTGGTAGCACAATTGAAGCTGGGCCCAGTGTAGGGGAGACTTTGGGGTTAGTTTGGCCCGGAAAATTATTACCACTATCACCACCTGCTATCAAAGTGGATCCTGGGCACTGCGCTGCAATGGAAAAATGGGCAACAGAGCGGCTGGCATGAGGAAAGGAGGAGGGAAATCTGCCTTCTCCTTCCCTCGTGCTGGCCACTCCGTTGCCCGTTTCCTCATTGCAGTGCAGCGCAGCACACAGGATCAATTTTGATAGCAGGGTGGATGAGTAGGTAATTTAACAATCAGTTCTCTCAAACCGGTGCGAACCGGCTGAAACCCACCACTGGATACGTAAGCATAAAGCATTCATGTAGGTAGTCCTCGACTTCTGACCACAATTGTGCCCAAAATTTATCATGCGAAGCGAGACATTTGTTCGGTGAGTTTGGCCCCATCTTGCGACCTTTCTTACCACGGTTGTTAAGTGAATCACTGCAGATCTTAAATGAGCAAAATGGTTGCTAAGTGAATCTGGCTTCTCCCGTGACTTTGTTTGTCTGAAGTTTTTTAGCTGTTTAATTATTGATGAGATTGATGTCCTGGGCACTTTTAATTGAACTGTCTTAATTGTTTTAATTACATTTTGTTCTGTGGTTTTCTGTAAGAAATGGTTACAGCAGATATTTATTCTTTAATATTTTATCATGCAATATAATATTGGCCCATTGCTTCGATTGCACTGCTTAATTGCTTTCTTTACCCATCTGGTTATTTAAACGATAGCTTGCTTACTCACACGTTTTTCATCTTTCTCAGACTTCTCGCTTCTATTTTTCATGTTAAATAAACTGGTATCCCAAATTAAAAAGATATACTGCAGGGCCTTAAATGCATGACTAACATATTGCTTCCAATCGTGTATCTGGATTCATAGATCTTGATTCTTTTCATAAATATTGTTTGAAATAGATTTGGGTTTTGTGGAAGATGCTTAATATGCCAAAAAAAGCTACTGATTAAAGTTAGGAAGCTTAATAAAATTTTACAGGGTTACATACAATTATCTATTTTCCAAATGTGATACATAACAGATGCATTTTATTTTGGGGGACCTTCTTCATTTTCTAACCATATTAAAATAATCCCCAAGATTTTAATATACATATAACGCTTTAAACAGAGAATTTTCTCTAAATTTTGGAATTCTATACAGGTAACTGATGCAAATAATTTATGGTTTACTACAGTGCTGAAATCCATTTTTTTTTACTACCAGTTCTGTGGGCGTGGCTTGGTGGTCATGGCAGATTTTACAAAATCTCCATTCCCATCCCACTCCAGGGGAAGGATACTGCAAAATCCCCATTCCCTCCTCACTCCTGGTGGAAGGATATTGTGAAATATCCATTCCCACCCCGCTCTGGGACCAGCCAGAGGTGGTATTCGCCAAACTACTAGAAATTTCCACTACCAGTTCTCCAGAACCTGTCAGAACCTGCTGGATTTCATCCCTGGTTTACTAGTCATATCAGAAATCTTCCCCATCAGTTTCTTCTGCTTAATTATCATCTTCTCCAAATAACTTTTCCTCATCTATCAAATTTACATGTTATTTTGCCTTTCTGATTTGGTTTAATCGTGATGTTACCTTGATGTGTATTGAACAATTACACAATTTCAGGACTGTCACTAAATGTTCTTTTCCTCAGTTTAGGTGGTTTGGGGATAAGTTTGCTTCCATAGTACAAATGCCATCCATTCCCAAGGGAAATAAATCCCCTGATATAACTGAGTCCCCCCGGGGAGAAGGGTGGTATATAAGTTGAAATATATAAGTTGAAATAAAATAACTACAACCTCGGTACTCATTGTTAATTGATTCTGGGAAGTAAAATGAGTATCAAAAATGATGAGTAACAAACAATTTTTTTCTCATAAGGAATAATGTAGTGAGTATGTGAGTCACAAGGCAGCCAACATCGAGAAGTTCTGGCTTGTGGGTTTAGTACTAAACAAATGATGAGTATCGGGGTTAAAATTTTGTGTCAATATGCATTGAGTACCAAATTTGATGAGTTTTAAAGCTGTTCAGTTCCAAGGTACCACTGTAGAGGGTGGATGCAGAATTTCCCTGGATTAATTATTTGTGAGGCAAAAATTATTTCTGATCGGATTAACATTTGATAGTAAAATATGCCTGTATGTGGATCTTTTTAAAATATTTCACCAACTTTGTTTTTAGCCATAATGAGGAAATCAGAGCAAGATCATTTTTGGCTTCCATCTTGGTGATTGTTTTTTTTTTTTACCGTATCTCGAAAACGCCATTATAATTGTTGTCAAAGCATCATTTTTCCATAATACAGGTAGTCCTCAATTTACAACAGTTCATTTAGTGACCATTTGGAGTTACAATGGCAATGGAAAAAGTAACTTATGACCATTTTTCACACTTATGACCATTGCGGCATCCGCATGTTTACGTGATTTACATTCGGATGCTTGGCAACCGACTCACATTTATGACCGTTGCGGTATCCTGAGGTCACCTGATCCCTTTTTGCGACTTTCTTGCCAAGTCAATGGAGAGCGCAGATTCACTTAACGTCCATGTTACTGTTCTGCCCCAGCTACAGACCCCAAAGAATGCAGCACACACAAAGTCCGTTCAAACCTTAGTTTACTGAATAAACCAGTCTTTTATAACAACGGCTGTTAATTAATTGCATTAACAGCCGCCAAGAATTCAAAAAATAATAACTGAAAGCTTGCCCAGAAGCTATTTGCAGAAAGCTGATATGATAAGCAAGACAAGACACGAAGGTATGGGAACTAAGTTGTTCTCTGCAAATTGCTTCAGTCGGTGTTCCTCCTTAAATAGGCTAAGAGTGGCCAATTAGCCCCAAGCCTTACTCTCGAGAGACCTCCTCCTGAGGAGCCACTCCTGCCTTTTGGTAGCTCTGTGTGCCCGTGCATTGAGAAGAGGCTCCTCCTCTTCATCCTCTTCACTTATGGGAGGTTCTGAAGGCCCTGGCTGAATCCCCACCTCTGGCACCACATCTTTTCCAGCCTCCTCATTGTCCAACTCGAGGGCCAGCTGCACAGGCTGTTGGTGCAGCACCACACCAGCCTCCTCGCTGTCTGAATCAGCTATTAGCTGCACAGGCCACAAACGGGCCACAACAGTTACTAATTTAAGAACTGCAGCAGTTCACTTAACAAACGTGGCGAGAAAAGTCATAAAATGGGGCAAAATTCCCTTAAAAAATTTCTCTCTTAGCAAGAGAAATGTTGGGCTTTCAGCTGTCTGAAAGAGAGCGGCTTCTGATTCTTTTCTTAGTAATTTTCAAACTAGGATAAACAAACTCTTTTTTTTTTTTTGACTGACGGAACCTTTATTGAAAACAATTGCTTCCTTAGCAAATAATATATTAAGAGCTGAGGTGGCGCAGTGGTTAGAGTGCTGTCATGCAGCTACTTCAGCTGACTGCTAGTTCAGCAGATTAGCGGATCAAATCTCACCGGCTCAAGGTTGACTCAGCCTTCCATCCTTCTGAGGTGGGTAAAATGAGGACCCAGATTGTTGGGGGCAATATGCTATTTAGTATACTGTTGATTGTTGTAAGCCTCCCAGAGTCCTCGGAGAGTGGGCGGCATAGAAATATGAATAATAATAATAATAATAATAATAATAATAATAATAATAATAATAATAATAATAATAGTACAAATGACAAAATGTATAGATTCCCTGTCTTTAAACTCTGCTAACAACAGAGACAAGGAGGGAGAAGTATGAACTAATGTTGCCGTTGTGTTATTTATCAGATTCGTACATGGTGAAATTCCTCACCTGGAAAAATTGTGGTTCTTTTTCTGTTTGGACAGTTCATCAACCTGCCAAGTTTTGCAATATCTTTCTTAACACATTTGTGCCTTCTGGGGCTGATATAAAGGAGAGACAGTCCAAAAAAACCCCATACATCTTCGACAGATGTTTCGAAAACCTGTGACAAATGTTTACCGTCTTCCTTCTGTATTCCACCCGGATCAGGTTTTTTTTTTCTTTTTTTGAAAAATTACTCACAGAGAGGAACTCAACCATTCCTAGAAATAATGAAGCTCATTATTTAAGTCCTTTTGTTATTTTCTGTGCATTAACGTAGCCTGATTGTAAACACTTTTCCTTCAGTACTTCTGGCTAGAAAACACAAAAAGGATGGCCCACTCATAACAATGTCCTTGAGGCTCAGGAGAAGGTAGGAACTGAGCAAACTGTTCTTCTGCCTTGCCAGTTTTATACAGAACCTGGAAATGCTCTAATTACCCCACTCCTGACTAGAAAAACAGGATGCAACCACAGACAGCATAAGCCATTTCTATTTTCTGACATCGCCCCTGAAATAACACAAGAGGTGGCCAGATTTTGCTTGGCGGCAGCACAAGATCAGGCAAAGAACAATTCAAAGCAATTGAACCTACTGTGGTGGCCAAAAATTGTGGAAACCTTTTGAGAAACGTATATTTTCTAAAACTACTAATAACACTACTTTTTTTTTGGGGGGGGGGGTAGTACCATAAAACTATATATCAATGGAAAGATAATTGAATCAAGAATGTCAAGCCATAACTTTTATGAAGGATTTGCTATTAGAGTAGCAGTTATAGTATAAAGAAGAAAAGTGAAAAACGTAGAAAAAACGAGACATACAAAAATGATCACCGTAGAAAAAATGAGATATACAAAAATGATCCCCATGTCAGTTAATCCTTCGTTGGGTCACCTTTAGCATGAATGACGGCCTTACAACGTCTTCCCATGGAGTGAACCAAGTCTTTAAGTTCTGCAGCTGTTCTCATGTGAAACCAAGATTGAAGGATGGCTTCTATTAACTGGGTTTTATTGCTGGGTCACTTCTGACTAACCAGTTTCTTTTGTCAGCTCCATAGATTTTCCATTGGGTTAAGAAGGTCTGGGCTATTCCCAGGCCATTCCAGCAGTGGAATAGGATTCTCTTGAAACTCAAAAAAAAAAAAAAAAAAGTGGTGTTATTAGCCATCAAACCTCAAAAATACACTTTTCCCAAAAGGTTTCCACAATTTTGGCTACTACTGTAACCTAAGGATGAATAGCCTTTTGGGCAACCAACATCATTGGTGATTCTTAATTTATCTTACTTATTTCTTTCATTTATTTGCTTGCCTGCCTGCCAGCCAAATCACAGTCATCCTTCCAAGAAAACTCTCCATATTCAGAAATCAACAAAATACAAAATCTGGTTTGAATCAGAGGTGGAAAATACAGTGGTGATTATTGTAGTCTACCTTGTTTGTTTGTAGAGAGTCTCTGTTGTGACCTGGGCTTACTGAGTCATTACAATACACAATTAGTCCCCCAAAAAACCTATTTTATTGTAACAGCTGTGAATTACATTCATTCCAAGCTGAGTCCCAATTAGTTGCAAAACAAGTCCTTTGGAAGAAGTCCTTTGGGATAATCACCAATCTTTATCTTCTTTGACACTCTGCCAAAGGCCTTACTTGGCAAAGCCCCATGAAGTTCAGAAACAAACAAGAGATGCTGACTGGAAACAGAATTAGCAACATTGCTTTCCTGCAAAAGGCCCAAGTTTCTCTTTGTTTCTCTTTTAAGCCTTATCATCTCCCGGCCTTACTCCCAAGTCGTCCCTTTTTCTTTAGCTGCTCTTGCCTTCTGGCAGCTCTGCACATGCGTGGACTAGGAACGGGCTCCTCTTGTTCCTCTGCCTCTCTGCTGTCCAACTCTGGGGGCTTCAGAGTCCATGCATCATTCCCAGATGGCCCTGGTCCCATTTCTGCCTCTGACTCAGAGCCCTCATCTGAGCCTTCCCCAGACTCCAGGACTGGTCCACGTTCCTCCCCAGCCTCCTCACTGTCTGACTCTGCTTCCAGCTCCGCAGGCGGCTGGTGGACCACAACATTCTCAGTCATCCAGATCATGCTTGTCTCAAAAGTGCTTTTTCAGGAGGCAACTGGACTTTCTTGTTTTTTTTCTTTTGAAGATGTTTCACTTCTCATCCAAGAAGCTTCTTCAGTTCTGACAGGGGGGAATGGAAGGATGAAAAAAGCATCCTTTTTGGGGGGGGTCTACCTTGATGTTCTTCCGTCACTAAGTCTTGTCCAACTCAGAGTAGAGTAAAGTAGAGTAGAGTAGAGTAGAGTAGAGTGGAGTGGAGTGGAATGGAATGGAATGGAATGGAATGGAATGGAATGGAATGGAATAGAATAGAATAGAATAGAATAGAATAGAATAGAATAGAATAGAATAGAATAGAATAGAATAGAATAGAATAGAATTCTTTATTGGCCAAGTGTGATTGGACACAGAAGGAAATTGTCTTTGGTGCATATTCTCTCAATGTACATAAAAAGACAAGATACACTTGTCAAGAATCACAAGGCACAACACCCAGTGACAGTCATACATAACAATAAGCAATCGAATTACAGACCCCTATGGACCATAGCATGCTAGGCTGCCGTGTCTTCCTCTGTTTCCCTGAGTCTGCCCAAATCCACGTTCCTTGGGTTGATGACACCATCTAAACATCTCCTCCTCTGCTGTCCCCTTCTCCTTCTGCCTTCCATCTTTCCCAACATCTGGCTCTTCTCCAAGGAGCTCTCTCTTCTCATTTGGTGGCCAAAGTCTTCTAGCTACTGTATCTGTAGTCTACTTAAGGGCCTATAATTCCAACCTTAGAGACCATCAAAATCCTAACTGCAGAAGTATCTCGGACGCAACAATTTCACATTCAGGGTGATGGTGGCTTTTGAATTGGTTGAATTTTGTCCTTTGGTGAAAATTCAGAGTGAAAATTCACTTCCCATCGCTTCAACTTTCCTTTCTCCTGCCACTTGTAATAAATTTTTGTACCCATATTGGATTAGACTTCAGTTCCAGGAAGGAAAGACGCAAGTCTTATTTTTAAAAGAGTATGATTTATGTTATACTATTATTATTATGTTATTGTAAAAGCTTGTTTACTGTGAATTATAATATGCTATGTTAGATATAATTACTATTTTGTGTACTGTCGTTCTGAGGAACTTTTGTTAACTTTCTTAAATGCAACACATACATTACTTATCTTTGATTTAATTCCATCCTGTTGCTGTTTTCAATTTGAATACTCTTCTCTCTCTGTCTCTCTCTCTCTCTCTCTCTCTCTCTCTCTCTCTCTCTCTCTCTCTCTCTTTCTTTCTTTCTCTCTGTCTCTCTCCATCTCTGTCTGTCTGACTCTCTCTCTCTGTGTCTCTTTCTCTCTGTCTCTCTCTGTGTGTCTGAGTCTCTTTCTCTTTCTCTCTTTCTCTCTCTCTCTGTTTGTCTGACTCTCTCTCTCTCTTTCTCTCTCTCTCTTCCTCCCTCCCTCCCTCTCTCTCTCTCTCTGTGTCTCTGTCTCTCTCTCTGAAAGGTTTGAATGATTGTTGTCTTTCTTGCCCTAAATCTTTCCCACTAACTCCTTAATTTTCCATTTCTGAAACAGCCTGTCACTACATTGCACTTCTTAACAAATATCAATTTAGATTTGTAATGCTTATGCTGAATCCTGCTGTTTGTGGCACATTAGCATTATTGTAAAATACAGTAAATTACGTGCTGTGTTTTTAGATTTTAGAGCTAAGTAGTAAATGGGAGAAACGAGTCTAATTATCCTTTATTGCTGGAACATATTAAATTACCTAACAGTCTGGTAAACTGGGAGCTGAAATAAACCTCTTCTCTTCTCTTCTCTTCTCTTCTCTTCTCTTCTCTTCTCTTCTCTTCTCTTCTCTTCTCTTCTCTTCTCTTCTCTTCTCCTCTCCTCTCCTCTCCTCTCCTCTCCTCTCCTCTCCTCTCTTCCTTCTCCACTCCACTCCTCTCCTCTCCTTCTCTTTCCTTTTTCCTTTCTTTCACTTCCTCCTCTCCTTTTTTCCCTTCCTCCTCCTCTCCTCTCTCTCCCTCTCTCCCTTTCTTTCTCTGTCTCTTATATTCATCATGATAAGCCTAGAGAAATTTACATCTTGTTATAAGAGTTTTAGAGTTCATTTAGAAAAAAATTCAAATGAATTGTTGTCATCATTATTTAATTTTCCAACCTTACCTGGAATGGGGGAATCATGCTAAAGAGGCTCATGCCTTCATCACTACCGGCTTAGATTACTGCAATGTGATTGACGTGGGGCTGCCTTTGAAAATCACTCAGAAGTTGTATTTGGTTCAGAGTGCACCATCTGATAGGCATTCACAATAGGGAGCAGAGGATGCTAATCCTGTAGGCTGGGTGAGTTGCAGCAGGATTCTGAGTGTATTTTAGGTTAGGTAGAACTTGCCCAAATTGTGATCAATGTCTTGGCATCTAGTTATCTGCAGGACCTTTGGTGTCAGGGTTCCAACAGATGCCCTAATTAAACCATGAGCCTCGAGCCAAGCTTCAAAAGAAATCATTATTTATTAGGAGCAACATGGTATGTACCCAAGTGAATGGGGTAGGGAATTAGGTAGGGCAATCAGCTTTGCCCTACCTAATTTACGGCACAACTATGACCCTGTTTCCCCCCCTCCTCCCAGGGTGAGTCATAAATCACATTCTCCAATGGAGCACTTTCGCAGGCTGTAGAGATCACAACTCTCCGGCTGGTTTCAGTAACCTGGGATATAGCCTTGAGAAAGGTATGCATGGAATGTCCTTTTGGTTGTGGCTGCTGTGCTGCTCCGTCATTTTTCCCCCCTCCTGCCTATAGCAACTCAAGGAATGCTTTACGAGTTGACATATGGGACATATTGATCTACCTGGAAAAACTAAGATAGTCCTTGACTTACGACCACAATTGAGCCCAAAATTTCTGTTGCTAAGTGAGACGTTTCTTAAGTGAGTTCCCCCCCCCCCATTTTATGACCTTTCTTGCCACGTTGTTAAGTAAATCTGGCTTCTCCATGGATTTTGCTTGTCAGAAGGTGGCCAAAGGGGATTGTGTGACCTCGGGACACTGCAACCATCATAAATACGAGATAGTTGCCAAGCATCTGAATTTTGATCAGGTGACCATGGGGATGCTGCAACGGCCGTAAGTGTGAAAAACGGTCATAAGTCTTTTTTTTTTCAGTGCCGCTGTATCTTTGAGCGATAACCAAACCAACTGTTGTAAGTCAAGGTCTACCTATATTATCAATGCTCTGCTAATTTAGGCAGGTGAATTTAGAGAAATGAGGCAGACAAAGCTCAACGGTGCTATTTTTCAGAGAAGTATGTTAGAGATGCTGTGGCTAAGACGCTAAGCTCGTCGATCGAAAGGTTGGCAGTTCAGCGGTTCGAATCCCTAGTGCCGCGTAACGGGCTGAGCTCCCGTGACTTGTCCCAGCTTCTGCCAACCTAGCAGTTCGAAAGCACGTAAAAAATGCAAGTAGAAAAATAGGGACCACCTTTGGTGGGAAGGGAACAGCGTTCTGTGCGCCTGTGGCATTGAATCATGCTGGCCACATGACCACGGAGACGTCTTCGGACAGCGCTGGCTCTTCGGCTTTGAAACGGAGATGAGCACCGCCCCCTAGAGTTGGGAACGACTAGCACACATATGCGAGGGGAACCTTTACCTTTATGTTAAATAAAAAAAGATTATTCCATGAAGGCTGATTAATTTATATGTACCTGGTAGGAAATGTTTAAAAATTGTAATGTTTTATTATCCAAAGGAGGGGAAATACCAGCTGTGAAGTATTCTTACATAGTTCTCAGCTATCTACATTTCAATTCAGTCCTGTTAGGAGACATCCATCAAATTTTTACCCCATGTTTTATTTATCGCAGATCTTTTATCGTATTCATATTTGACAGACTATGAATGACAGTCTCAGATACCAAGAACCCTGATACAGGAATTATATGTTCATCCATCACTAGTTTCGTAGAAGTCAAATCTGCAAGATCGGCTCTGACTGATTGAAAAAAAATGTCTCGAAATGTAGTTTTAACAATCCGCTTTTAAGATGATGCAGAAACATGCTTAATTAACTAATTAGGTCAAAGTAAAAGGGGAAATTGTTCAGTCTGGCCAGAAGAAGGCAGGGATATTCTCAAACCAAGAATAAAAAAGCAAATGAAGAAGAAAGTAAAAAAAAATAAAAATTCTGTATTTCAGGATTTCAGTGGTGAAATCCTGCCAGTTTTGTCCGGCTCGCGTGAGCTGGTAGTGCCGGTGGCACATAGTTCGGCGAACTGGTAGCGCCGGAAGCCCGGATGTTGTTACTTCCTGGTTTTAACCCTCTGCACATGCACAAAGCCTTCTGTGCATGCCCAGAGGGTCAAAAATAGGACGTGATGATGGTGCATGCACTTCCGAACCGGTAGGGAAGGTAAGTAGAGTTCACCCCTGTTCTGTACCCTGATATATCATATAGAATAGAATAATAACTTTATTGTCACTTTGAATGTACACTAATCGGCATATATTAAAGTGATGTTTCATTATATACAGCTCCAATATACACTACATAATATAACAGAATAAATAGATAAATACAGAAAAATACAGAGTCCAGTTCAGATATATACCTGTACATGGCGAGTTTACCAGATGGATGGCATGGGGAACAAAGCTATTTCAGAATCGGGTAGTCCTTCTACAAATACATCGAAACCTCCTCCCAAAGGGGAGCAACAGAAACAGGCCATAATTTGGATGTGGGGGGGGATCTCTAACAATGCTTCAAGGTCTAAGCACATTGCACTTATAAGCAGTATCCTGAATAACTGGAAGTGAGCTTCCTATGAGCTTCTCGGTTGTCCTAACCACTCTCTGTAGGGACTTTCTATCTGAGGTACTGCTACCACCAAACCAGACAGTGATATGTCACATAACAAAGCAAACTCTTAAGTATCAGAATACAGCTTGTAATGGGGAAGAAATTGAGGGAAAGCAGTAATTAGAAGCAATTTGAACATTTATAAATATTTTTCTGTAATCGTTGGTTGGGAACAAAGGGGCAGATTTAAGAGCTCAGCATTGTTCTTACTGATTTTTTCCCCAATTTTTCTTTATTTATTTTTTTTAAAAAAAATGGTTTTTTCTTTCACTTTACATGATGTTATGCGTTTATTTTTTGGAAAATGACAAATAGTGCTGACATCAATTTCAATATTGAAATTTAGGTTATGACTGAGATTTTTAGTTCTTTCTTAAGATGATATAATGAAACTAGCTCTCTAGTACAATTTAATTGATGAATTGACAAAATTCCAAAATACATATTTAATTGATAAATTGACAACATTCCATAATACATATTTAATTGATGAATTGACAACATTCTATAATACATATTTAATTGATGAATTGACAACATGTATTGCATGGTACTTTATATATTATGAGCTGCGGTTGCAACAATAAAACTAACATAACATAGCTAACTTACATTTATTAGCATAAATGTTATGATACTTATGAATCCGTTGCTTATTTATTGATATTAAATTCTTCATCCAAGAAAATTTTCTACTTTCTTTTTATTCTTTAATGTAGTTACTTATCCTGTTTTTTAAACTATTAAACATAATTAAAATTTAATTAAACAATTAACTAAAATATTTATGTAAACATACCTGCTAATACTATCAGGGCAAAAGATGATCACAAAGACAATTACGGAGGTGCTTTTGAACTGAGTATTCTTCAATAGCGGCCAAAATTGTTGAAACCTTTTGGGAAAAGTGTATTATTGAGGTTTGATGGGTAATAACACCACTTTTTCCTTCCTTCCTTCCTTCCTTCCTTCCTTCCTTCCTTCTTTCTTTCTTTCTTTCTTTCTTTCTCCCTTCCTCCCATCCATCTTCCCTCCCTCTTCTCTCTCTTCTTTCCTTCCTCTCCCCTCCTCCCTCCCTCCCTCCCTCCCTCCTTCCCTCCTTTCTTTCTTTCTTTCTTTCTTTCTTTCTTTCTTTCTTTCTTTCTTTCTTTCTTTCTTTCTTTCTTTCTTTCTTTCTTTCTTTCTTTCTTTCTTTCTTTCTTTCTTTCTTTCTTTCTGAGTTTCAAGATAATCCTATTCCACTGCTAGAATGGCCTGGGAATAGCCCAGACCTTCACCCAATTGAAAATCTATGGACCCGACAAAAGAAATTTGTTAGTCAGAAGGGACCCAGCAATAAAATCCAGTTAATAGAAAGAAACTTTCAATCTTGGTTTCACATGATAACAGCTGCAGAACTAAAAGACTTGGTTCCCTCCATGGGAAGACGTTATAAGGCCGTCATTCATGCTAAAGGTTACCCAACGAAGTAATAACTGACCTGATGATAATTTTTGTATCTCTCGTTTTTTTCTACATGTTTCACTTTTCCTCTTTATACTGTAACGGCTACTCTAATAGCAAATCCTTCCTAAAAGTTATTGTATTACATTCTTGATTCAATTATCTTTCCATGGATATATAATTTTATGGTACTACTCCAAAAAAAAATTGGTGCTATTAGCTAATTTTAGAAAATACACTTTTCCCAAAAGATTTCCACAATTTTGGCCACTACTGTATGTAGATGTGCTGATATTGGCTTTTTACCAGCATAAATCTCAAAGCTAGTCAGATGAAGCTCCCAATTATGGATGCAGTAATTACATTCAGAAAACAGAGGTTATTGATGATGATAAGCAAGAAACTTCATCCACCCTAGAATGCCAGTAGTTCTGAAAGGCAATCCGACTTGGGTACCACATTTGCTCCACTTAATTGTTTAAGGTCATTTTTAAGTGCTTTCAAAGCCTTGGGTAATTTAGGAACTTGTGAATCTATTTATTATGGATCAGTTCGGAAGCTCTATTTCTTGGATAACGTTTATGTGGTGGTTACATTTTCCATTATGTTTTCCATTGACGGACGTGGTGGCTCAGTGGCTAAAATGCTGAGCTTGTCCATTGAAAGGTCGGCAGTTCAGCGGTTCGAATCCCTAGTACCACGTAACAGGGTGAGCTCCCGTGACTTGTCCCAGCTTCGGCCAACCTAGCTGTTTGAAAGCCCGTAAAAAATGCAAGTAGAAAAACAGGGACCACCTTTGGTGGGAAGAGAACAGCGTTCTGTGTGCCTTTGGCGTTGAGTCACGCCGGCCACATGACCACGGAGACGTCTTCGGACAGCACTGGCTCTTTGGCCTTGAAACGGAGATGAGCACCGCCCCCTGGAGTTAGGAACGACTAGCACGTATGTGTGAGGTGAACCTACATTTTCCAGCACTAGAGAAGGCTCTGCTGTATTTTTATTTGGTATAAAAATCTCTATTCACCCTAAGGACCTGAGAAAAGGGCACTTAAACAAACATATTAGCAATACATAAAGTGATTTTTTTCCCCAGAAATAGATGTTTGCAATGTTGTCTTAATTAAAATTCCATCCCGAATGATCCTGTGTAAAATTACAGTTCTTGGCTCCTTGGAACGAGTACAAGAACATGCTGATTGGGATGGCTAAATCTGGAGACCGAATAACCTCTGTCCACACAATTTTTAGGCTATAGAAAATACAATAAATACATAAGTAAAGTAAAGTAATTGTTGTCCTCAGGTTGCACTGAAAGGCAAATCCAGCTTTGCACGACAACATTTGAGGCAAATGTTTAAAAATGTTTTAAAAAGATTTAATTTAAGACTTGGCTTGAATTTATTGTAAAATCACTGTATATATCAAGTATTTTTCTGTCAAAGCACCTGGTCTGTCCCAATATGAGAGGGAGCATACTGCTTCCTTTTCGCCTTTCAGCTCCAATCCAGGAGCCCTCAAGCAGTCGTATTCACGACAAACCATTTTTATACCAAATTTATATTTTGCTGATGAAGAAAGAAAGGGAGACTAGCATAGATCTATTTCAAGCTATTTAGCTCTCATCAGCTAGCCCTACCCTTACTCGGATTCGAACTGCCTGCATATTCGAGCTGCATTGGCTACCTGTGGACTTCCGGGTGCGTTTCAAGGTGTTGGTGACCACCTTTAAAGCGCTCCATGGCTTAGGACCAGGGTACTTACGGGACCGCCTTCTGCCGCCAATAGCCTCCCACCGGCCGGTGCGTTCCCACAGTGAGGGTCTCCTCAGGGTGCCGTCAGCCAGACAATGCCGGCTGGCGACCCCCAGGGGGAGGGCCTTCTCTGTGGCAGCCCCTACCCTCTGGAATGATCTTCCTCCAAAACTGAGAACAATTGCTGACCTCCGGACTTTTCGTCGGGCCCTGAAAACTCATCTCTTTCAGCTTGCTGGTCTAGCCTGACCCCGCTGAATTTTTAAGATCTGTATTATAGGGTTGGGTATTTTAAATATTTAATGGTTAATGGTTTTAATTTTTAGCCAAAGTTATATACTTTTTTAAAGAAATTGTTTAACTTTTGTGTACTATTTTATTTGGCTGTTCACCGCCCTGAGTCCGCAAGGAGAAGGGCGGTATACAAATCTAAACAAATAAATAAATAAATAAATAAATATTAGGCAGTTGTATTAACTTCTGGTTTGTCATGAATGCGACTGCTTGAGGTGAAGCTGAAAGGCGAAAGGGAAGCAATATGATCCCTCCCATATTGGGGTAGACCAGATGCTTCAACAGAAAGAACAATCTCTCCCCTGGCTCAAGCTGATAAAGGGAGGAGAACTTGTGGCTCAGAGATTAATACAACTGCCTAATATGCAGGCAGCCCAAGTTTGAATCCGAGTAAGGATATAGCTAGCTGATGAGAGCTAAATAGCTTGAAGTAGGTACATACATAATCTGGCTCAACCTAAAATAAAATACTGCTCAAAAATTCTAAGCATGTATGGCTCCCATTTAAATTTCTGGTGGATGCTGCGTGCCTATTTAAAAGTGTTTGCAAAGCTAGTGTCTTCCAGAGTAAATAATTTAGCTCCTTATAAGAAGCTATTAAAATCCTTTCCTAATAGAAAGTCAGCACATTTGAATCAATATCTCCAGTTTAAGCCTTAGTCAACACCTATTTCTAAAACAAGCCACTGCCTCTTTCCTGATAAAATGATGTGCCAGGTATAAAGTGATGGATATGCCAGGATAAAGGGACGCACCAGATCAAGCCAGGTAAACTTACTTTCAGTGCCATTTTTTTTCACTGCCATTTTTAATAGGTTTCTAAATCTTTGCTGTCTAGATTTGGCAAAAGCAAATTTAGCTCATATATGCACACACCCATCATGCTCTTTCCTTGGGTAAAGCATAATGCAAACTGCCAAGAGGGACTAAGAAATGCCAAATCGAAGAAATTAGAAAGATAAGGTAATTAAAGGAAATCTAAATAAAATCTAATTTATAGTAACACCGTTTCGTGTAATTCTCTGCGCTTACAAACTATCCTATTTTGCATCATGTCCATATGTGTTTTCAATCATATAATAGAATAACAGAGTTGGAAGGGAACCTGGAGGTCTTCTAGTCCAACCCCTTTCTCAAACAGGAGACCTTATACATCACATAAGTTTGACTTACCCCCCTTCTTGCTGATGAATTAAAGATTTCTTTCTTCTCACGTGCTTGAGGGAGAGTGGCAGTTATTAAATGAGTTTAGGAATCATTTCAATTATATCCTGGTTAAAAAAAGATGAACATACCTAAAATTTCAGGTCAAATTTTACTTGGTCCTCCATATGAAAAGATTGTTCATAAAAGTTGGTGAGCAATTTATCTTATAGGGTATTTTCTTCAGGAATCTTGCTATATATTTTCCTTTCCTTTCCTTTCCTTTCCTTTCCTTTCCTTTCCTTTCCTTTCCTTTCCTTTCCTTTCCTTTCCTTTCCTTTCCTTTCCTTTCCTTTCCTTTCCTTTCCTTTCCCTTCCTCTTTTCCTTCTTCCTTCCCTTCCCTTTCCCCTTCCCCTTTCCTTTCCTTTCCTTTCCTTTCCTTTCCTTTCCTTTCCTTTCCTTTCCTTCCCTTCCCTTCCCTTCCCTTCCCTTCCCTTCCCTTCCCTTCCCTTCTTTTTTTTTTAAAATTTGATTTATATGCCGCCCTTCTCTGGAGACTCAGGGCGGCTTACAATGCGTTAAGCAATAGCCTTCATACTTTTGTATAATTTATACAAAGTCAGCTTATTGCCCCCACAAACTGGGTCCTCAATTTACCTACCTTAGAAAGGATGGAAGGCTGAGTCAACCTTGAGCCTGGTGAGATTCAAACTTACAGTAATTGCAGACAGCTGGAGTTAATCACAATGCACAATGCATTAGTCTGCTGAGCTATCCAGGCTCTTTTTCCCTTCTCCCTTTCCTTTCCTTTCCTTTCCTTTCCTTTCCTTTCCTTTCTTTCCTTTCCTTTCCTTTCCTTTCCTTTCCTTTCCTTTTCTCCCCTCACCTCCCCTCCCCTCCCCTCCCCTTCCCCTTTCCTTTCCATTCCCTTGTCTTCCCTTCTTTCCTTTCCTTTCCTTTCCTTTCCTTTCCTTTCCTTTCCTTTCCTTTCCTTTCCTTTCCTTTCCTTTTCTCCCCTCCCCTTCCCCTTTCCTTTCCTTTCCATTCCCTTGTCTTCCCTTCTTCCTTTCCTTTCCTTTCCTTCCCTTCCCTTCCCTTCCCTTCCCTTTCCTTTCCTTTCCTTTCCTTTCCTGTCGATCCATTTCCATTTCACTTTAGTCATTGAATGTCACCTAGGAGATCCTTGCAGTCTCTCTCTACACAGAGGGATGACTGTATGATGAGTGCTGCGGCTAGTGTTGTTTTAGAGGAGATTTTAGCAAGCTTGCCAGTTCCTCAACCAGAAGTTCTCAGGTGACACCTCATTAGCTGAATATTTCTTCTGATGAATGTGACACTTGTAAAGAACAATCGATCATGGCATATTCACCCACAATTTAACGAGGCCTTTGTGTATTTTGAAACTTCAGTTTTTCCTGTTCAATAGATTTACCCAGAGAAGAAATATTGTTCCCCCCTGCTATGTTGCTACTATGTTCTCGAGACTTCAACCTGACATTCATCCCTAGACATTCTAGTGGTACATCTCCATCCTTAGGTTATCTACCAGACAACAGTATTCAATGGGTACATTTGGCACCTTACAGCTTGTTTTCTAAGATAACACCTTTTGCTAAGATGAATTCATTGCCCTTCTGGAGAAAAGAAAGCTCCAATTTAGCTTTACTAAACTGGTTTACGAGTTTCCTTCCTTAACGGTTTGGTCCAGATCCAGGAAAAAAAAAAGAGAATCCATTTCGGCTTTGTTTTTCAATCTGGGAGAAAGATTGATTTAATCAGACCAAAACATCAAGTCCCTCAAGGCCAACAGTCAGTAATCTGCAGCTCTGGAGCCTCATGTGACTCTTTCACCCCTCTGCTGCAGCTCCCTGTGACTCAAAATATGGGTCAACCGCCGACACGCAATTTATTGAGCTTTTCAACCCCTGGTAGGCCAACCATGGATAAATGCAAGAAAAGAAACTTTTCAGAAGAAAACAGAATATTTAATTCAACTACGTATGCTAGTTTTGTGGCCGCTCAAGATGTAGCCAGGCATGGGAAGGGTTTTGTGGCTCCCGGTGTTTTTCTTTTCTGTGTGGAAATGGGTCCAAATGACTCTTTGAGTATTTAAGGTTGCAGACCCCCTGCTCAAGATCTACCTGGATACTTCATCTGACCTGTGGGTTCCAGGGGGCCGGAAAGATTTTGCGATGGCTCCCTTACTGGGGTTTAACATTGTCTTCCCTGTTTCGTGTGCCTTTTTATCGCCATTTTTAATTGTGACTGTTTTATATGTGTCTATATATATATATATATATATATATATATATATATATATATATATATATATATATATATATATATATATATATATATATTTTCAGTACATTGCCCAGAGTCACTTTCTTGGGAGGTATTCAGCTACACAAATATGAAAATAAACCAGTGAATAAACAAACATTTGCTGGAGACCAAGTGAGGGGATAAGGATCTTTCTGGCCACAGGCAGAGACAGGGAGTTTCCATTTTCTGGGAGATTTTAGTGAAAATGGTTTCTCTGAAGTTAATCAGAAGAAATCCACCCTAGCGTGCACCGCCCTGAGTCCTGCAGGAGAAGGGCGGTATGGAAATATAATTAAATAAATAAATAAAAGAAAAGAAATAATAAGTACGGATGTGAGAATAAGTGACAGTGTTTTGTGATGTGTACTTATTGCAATCTCTAATGAGTAGCAGACCAGGTGGGATATTCTGCTTAGATTTGCAATTTCCAAGAAAAAAATAGCCAAGATGTTTGGCAAACTGAAGTTTATTTATGGTTATTTAGTAGCGGTTTATAACTGCTGTAAGTAATTAAATATAATTTTAAAACTACATCGGTTAAGCGGCACATAGCAATATTCTATACTTAAATCCGTTCATATTCATAGCCTGTCCTCATGCATTTAGTTTGTTAAGCTCTGCTAAAAGACAAACCACAGATCCAGCTGTTCTGAAAGAATGGAAGAATATATCTTATTTTATATATCGCCTCATAATCAGGAGGCTGTGAGTTCGATCCTAGGTAGAGGTAGATATTTCTCTTTCCGGACATGTTGAGAATATATCTGCTGAATATAACTCCGCATTGGTGACAGGAAGGGCATCTGGCCAGTAAACACTCAGCTCCATTCAGCTGCCTAAACTCTACGCCGCAAGGGATTATGGGGTTGTTAGAAGGAGAAGGAGAAGAAGGAGGACGGGAGGAGGAGGAGGAGGAGGAGGAGGAGGAGGAGGAGGAGGAGGAGGAGTGTGTGTGTGTGTATGTGTGTGTCAGTGGTGGCTTGCTACCGGTTCTACCCAGATCGGGCGAACTGGTAGCGGCGGCGGCAGGAGGCTCCATCCACCCAGCTGGACACATCTGTGCATGCACAGAAGCGGCAGGCGTGCACAGAAGTGCACGCGCCTGAGCAAACCAGTAGCAAACTAAATTGAAACTCACTACTGGTGTATGTGTGTGTATGTATGTATGTATATGTGTGTATATATGTATATGAGTCACCACGTGCTAGTGGGAGGCAATATAAATTTTCTAAATAAATAAAATAAAATATATGCATATTATTTGGTATCTACTTTAGACTTTAGATGGAATAACAGCATATAATAAAACTGGCTGCCCTCCGACACAAATCCACAGTGTTCTCTCTCTCTCCCTCCCTCCCTCCCTCCTTCCCTCTCTCTCTCTCTCTCTCTATCTATATTCTCAGCTGGTTTTAATCAAATCTCTTTTCCAGAATATAAACTCAATGCGATCCATTTCTGATTAAACATGCAACAAATTGCAGTTTTAAACCTCTTTAGGATAATATTCAAGGACTATAAGGGTGCATTAACATTCCTTTGGTGAGAGAATGTAAGAGAACTTCATTTTTGAAGGAGAAAAAATTAGATTGGATTTCTCTCTGGTGCCATCCACATGAGGAGATACATTAAGAGGCTTAGCTGAGTACATGTTCAAGAGAGGTTGGGATCTTCAGGATCTAATTCTAGCTTTCTGTCGTATTTCTTAAAGCACAAAGAGATTTGGGCAAGCCATAACTTGGTATTTATAAATTTTACTTCCATCGTTGATAATAGGTAGGACTTAATTGGGGGGGAAAAATGGTTCAGGAAGTTAAGAAGACCAAAAAGTAACTTTTTAAAAGATACGGTATGTAAATGTAGTCACTGGAACCGTAAACCGTACAATGGGCCAGAACACAGAGTTGTAATTGATTGATTGAAGAGTGCATGAGGTGATTCACGCCGTGATTGGTTGCTGGATGTAAAGTGGGCGTTTCCCTTTTTTCCCGCCTTTTTCTTCTGTGTGCGCTGTTTTACGATTTACCTCATTGATTTACCTCATGATATTGCTAATATCTTGTCTGCTGTAACTATAGAAAGTGAAATATATTTATTTATAGATAAAATTACAAATTCGTCAGCATCTCTGACTTCACTTGGACACCGGCTGCACAAATCCCTGACGTCGTATTTCTTAAAAATGCAAAAAATATTTGGACAAGCCTTAATCCTGGGCTTTATAAATTTCCTTCCATTGTTCATAATACGTAATAATATATCATAGTTACAATAATATGTAATTGAAAAAAAGAGGTTCAGAAGTGAAAGAAGACAAAAATTTAATTTTTTTTAGATAGGAGATGCTGATGATAGTGAAGTTCTAATGAAAACAGTGGCTTAAATAATTCATCTAGGAAGGCATTCTCTTATTTATCTGGCATCCAATTTACAACAGATGAAAACTGGCCATTTATGATATGGCGAGCGTATAAAATAAAATACACTTACAACAGTCCATTTAGTGACTGTTCGAAGTTACAAAGCTACTGAAAAAAGTGACTTATGACCATTTTTCCCCACTTATGACTGTGGCCACATGATCAAAAGTCAATACACTTGGCAACTGACTCACATTTATGATGGTTACGGTGTCCCAGGGATCATTTTTTGTGACCTTCTGACAGGCGAAGACAATGGGGAAGCCAAATTCACTTAACAACCATGTTACTAACTTAATAACTGCGGTGATTCCCTTAATAAATATGGCAAGAAAGGTCGTAAAATGGGGCAAAACACACTTAACCAATGTCTCAGTTAGCAACCTAAATGTTGGGCTTGATTGTGGTCACAAAAAGAGGACTATCTGTACAGCACTTCAAACTTCTCGATATTTCTCCTGCTCACTTTTAATACTTCGCGAAGATTTATCATGTCTTTAATGCTTGCCTAAGTAATACCTTTTCATGGTATCTCCTGCTTAATTTATTTCACAGAGTTTACAAATCAACATCCATTTACAAGCATAGATAAAATGGAAATGTTAGATTGCTCATGGGGAACTGAATCATCCTTTTTACAGTAGTGGCCAAAATTGTGGAAACCTTTCAGGAAAAGTATATTTTCCAAAACTAGCTAATAACGCCCCCCTTTTTATGGAGTAGTATCATAAATTTATATATCAATGGAAAGATAATTGAATCAAGAATGTCATGCCATAACTTTTATGAAGGATTTGCTATTAGAATAGCAGTTACAGTAGAAAGAAGAAAAGTGAAACTCGTAGAAAAAACGAGAGATACAAAAATTATCACCGTAGAGAAAACGAGATATACAAAAATTATTTCTGTTAGATCGGCGCAGGAAAGAAGAAGTGACCAGCAGGGTTCAATTAACAGGTTTAATAACAAGAACTGAACCGCTTGTGCGCTGCCGGAGCTCTCCTTATATACACTCCGGCAGACGCACCGCCCACTGACAGGGATTCAAAACTCCTGCCGAAAGGATCTTCAGCCAATCCCAGGCGGATGTCCTTATAAGGACATAACAATTTCCATATCAGTTAATACTTAGTTGGGTAACCCTTTAGCATGAATTATGGATTTACAACGTCTTCCCATGGAGTGTACCAAGTCTTTGAGTTTTGCAGCTGTTCTAATGTGAAACCAAGATTGAAGGATTACTTCTATTAACTGTGTTTTATTGCTGGGTCACTTTTTTAAAAAAAATTTGATTTATATGCCGCCCTTCTCCGGATACTCAGGGCAGCTTACAATGCGTTAAGAGATAGCCTTCATACTTTTGTGTGTGTGTGTGTATATATATATATATGTTTTTAATATTTTTGCTGATAATACTATAAATAAAGGGAGGCTGTTATAGATCTATTTCGAGCTTATTTGCTCTCATCAGACAGTCATACCCTTACTGGGATTTGAACCTGGGCCGTCTGCCTCAAATCCCAGTAAGGGTATGACTGTCTGATGAGAGCAAATAAGCTCGAAATAGATCTATAACAGCCTCCCTTTATTTATAGTATTATCAGCAAAAATATTAAAAACATAGAAAAATAGCTTGTCGGCTATATGATACTGTCTGGATGGCCCATGAGATTGGGCTGAAAGGCAAAAATTGGAGATTTGTGATATCTCCTCCATTCGTGGTAATCCAGGATGACTTAATACAAAAAACATATATATATACATACATACATATACACACACACACACACATACATACATACATACATACATACATACATACATACATACACAAAATCAGCTTATTGCCCCCACAAACTGGGTCCTCAATTTACCTACCTTAGAAAGGATGGAAGGCTGAGTCAACCTTGAGCTTGGTGAGATTTGAATTTACAGTAATTGCAGACAGCTGGTGTTAATCACAATGCTTTTAGTTTTTGGAGCTATCCAGACTTTTGACTAACAAGTTTCTTTAGTCGCTTCCATAGATTTGCAACTGGATTAAGGTCTGGGCTATTCCCAGGCCATTCCAACAGTGGAATAGGATTATTTTGAAACTCCAAAAAAAAGTGGAGTTATTCACTATCAAACCTCAAAAATACACTTTTCCCAAAAGGTTTCCACAATTTTGGCCACTACTGTACACGAGTCCAATTGGCTAAGAATATGTGATGCCAATTATATATAGTCTTCGTTCTCTAAAAATGTGCATAACTCATCAATTGTCATGGGATATTAACAAGGATTATAATTTGCCCACTGAGTCCAAAACAGTATAGGGAAATAATTCTATCTCCCTGTTCCAAATTCAGAATGTCATTATTGTATTATCTCTGTTTGATTAGCTAGGTTTGTCTTATTGAATGCATAATCATTATTTTCCTCCTTTACTTGAAAGATCATTTAAATTGCTGAGGGGAAAAAAAAAACACCTAGGAAATTTAATGAAAAGCAAAATGCTTTTAGGTCCAGACTAAAAGAATTTGGAATGGGTTGTTTGGAAAATAGATGGTTTTTCTTCTTTTTTTTTTTTAAGCAAAGCATGAACAATATTCCTTGAAGTGCTTTTAAGCTTTTTCATGCCGATATATCGCTGAAATGAAATGCCCGATTGACTTTTAGGGTAGAAATTATAGTGTAACGTTCTCAAAAATTGAGCTATATGTTCATAGAAAAGGTAGTTATTGATCCCTGCCAAAGTCTTAAGATTTTGTTCATTTCTCTGTTAAAATCTATGATGTTTAAAGGCCAGGGGTGGGTTTTAATTTTTTTTACTACTGGGTCTGTGGGCGTGGCTTATTTTGTGGGCATGGTTTGATGGTCATATGACAAACAGTTCTTTAGGATTTAACAGAGGTACTGGTCTACCAGGCTTTTAACTGCTTGCAGAGCTGTTCCTGTCTACCAATTTGTTTTTGGAGCATACTGGTCTACCACCACACTGCCTTTTAATGCTGATCAGCTGTAGGGCGGCCTTTTGAAGTGCCTGTTGTGACTCCAACCCACGAGCCTGTCTTATCAGAGAGAGAGGACTCAGAAGGTGAAGGAGGGGATTTGGCAAGGCCTCCCTCTCCAGGACCCTCCTCTCTGGCAATGCCTCAGGTGTCCTCCAAAGGCCAAGAGATATGCCAGGAGCAAGGCACTTCAGAGCAGCCGCAGATAGAGAGCAACGGGGATGAGTTTTGGCTGGATCCTCAACAGCGTCGGAAGGATAAGCGCGTGCAGCTGAGAAAGAGGCATGGACGGGCCAGAGATTGAGCTGAGTCACTGGACCACACCCCACAAGGGATAAAAGGGGATGTGTCGGCTATTCAGGCCTTGTGATGGACAAATTGAAAAGCTCGGAAGTCATATCGCATTTCTAGAACCCTGTTATAAGCTCTTTTTTGATTTCTTTGGACTGGACTTGGACAATTCTTTGCATTGTGGAGTATCAGACTGAGGAGAAAAAACCCTCCCTTAGTGAGTAAAATCTTTTGGCAGGCAGTTTATGTTTTGCTGCCAAGCCTGTTATCTTAAAGGAATTCCTGACTGTTTGATTCATTAACTCCTGGCTGTCTGTTTGTGTGTGTGTGTGCATGCGACGGGGACAGAACAGCACCGTGGCAAGAGTTTAAACAGTTTTTTGCCACTCTGCCACCACCGAGAGCATAGGAAACCGCTTTCAGGCAGTTTGGCGCCAATTTCCAATCTACCACCACAGAGCAGCTTACAGGGAGCGGATCGGTTCTAGCCAATCAGTTGGGAGGCTTCTTGACTTCTCAATTTAAAGCTACGGTGTCTTGTTTTTTCTCTCTCTCTCTCTCTTCTTTCTCAAGTGAGCCCTGATTTTTTTCCTTCTAGCTCATCAGCTGGGACTCAGGAGGCAGCGAATAAATTGGGGGCGGAGCCAGTCAGAGGTGGTATTTCCGGTTCTCTGAACTACTCAAAATTCCCACTACCGGTTCGCAAGAAGAACAGGTAGCAACCCACCACTGGTAAACGCTCTGACTTTTATATAGTTTACAAAGTAGCGCAGCTGCAACAATTCTTCAGAAGAAGAATTCAGTCTTTTTAAAGCTTATCTTGACACTCAAATTCATTACTGAGTCTCCGCAGAAGGTCGGCATATAAATCGAACCAATAAATACATAAATAAATACTTTTTTTAGAAATTGAATATAGCCTTAAGGGTTTTTCTTAGAGATGCTGGTGTTAAAAAAAAAAAAACAACAACAACAGCCAACCCACTCTGGAGGAAGGACTCCAGAATCAAACCAGGAAGAACACATTCATTCATTCATTCATTCATTCAATCAATGAATCAATCAGAATAGAGCTGGAAGGGACCTTTGATGTCTTCTTCTAGTCCAACCTCCTGCTGAAGCAGGAGATCTTGTACCTAGTGGCTGCCCAGTCACCTCTTAAAGACCTCCAGTGATGAAGCACCCACAACTTCTGAAGGCAAGTCCTTCCACTGGTTAATTGTCCTCACTGTTAGGAAGTTTCTTCTTAATTCCAGGTGTCAGCATTCCAGAAAACCCCAACTCTGAGTAAAGATGTGGAAGCAAGCATTTTCCAAAGTTCTCTTTACCAGAATAGGTAAACTGGCACATCTGGGAAAACCCGAATCTGAGAGGTCTGGGTTTTCCCTCAGTAAATCAAAAACCCCCAAACCATCCCCTCACTCCTCAGTCGATCACATGCTCCAATCAACGTCCGTCCCATCTCGACTCAGCACTCTGACCACTCCTTGTCCAGATGCAGGATCACCCTGACCTTGACCAACAGGAAGAATGCTACAATGTCTACCAACAGCCTCTCTACTAAATCTCCCCCTCCTATACACGAGAAGGTGGCAGCATGGAAGCTTCCGGCCTAATATGGCTTCCAAAGCTGACATCAGGTTGCTTCTCTCCTTGATGAGTTTCCATCCATTGTTTCTTGTCCTGCCTTCAGGTGCTTTGGAGAATAGCTTGACTCCCTCTTCTTTGTGGCAGCCCTATAAATATTGGAATACTGCTATCATGTCACCCCTAGTCCTTCTTTTCTCTAGACTAGCCATATCCAGTTCCTGCAACCGTTCTTCATATGTTTTAGTAGGCCTTTAATCATCTTAACTGCTCTTCTCAGCACTTCTTCCAAACATCTCAACATCTTCTTTTTTTTGTAATGTGGTGACCTAAACTGATACAGTATTCCAGATACGATCTTACTGCACTCTTATCGAGAAAGCCATTCAGATAAGCTTGACGTGAAGACATTTCTCTAGTCTCTTATTTCCCATCTTATTTTGTACCGCCTCATTTTGACTCTAACACGCTAACAAGCCTTCCCCCCACACATCATTTTATGATACAGAAAACGACCATAACCGTAAAACAAACGCCAAATTGCAAACTAGTCTAATGATCATAAAAACATAACCGTAAAATTATCACAGAATAATTCAGCACTAATTGTTTTATCATTCTAATTCCTCAGTCTATTGGAATTAGCCTAATTCCTGAGGCTAATTCATGCCTCAATTTATGACTTGGCTGGGTTAAGCCTTCAGGATATCTCATTCCTGATGTTGACATATAAGGAAAGGAAAAGGAACACGGCATCCAACTGATCGGAAGAGGTCAATCTACATTCCAGCTCCAGAAAAAAAAATAAAAAATTAATGGAGGTGCAAACTATTGTACAGTATCCTTAATTTCACTTGCTACCGAAATGGTGTTTAAGATGCAGATTAGAGCTCCTGCACAGTCAAAGAGATGCCAGATGTTCAATCTGGCTTTAGAAAACAACAACAACAACATGATGAACATCTAAAAAAAAAATCCTGGAAACTTTGCATGGACTTTAGGAAAAAAATGAATTGATGATTTTGAGATTTGAGGATTTAAAAGGAGGATGAAGACATTGGGAGTGTCAGGCAACATAAATAGACTCTTTGTGTAGACATCAGTAGCAAAATCAGATCTTTAGGGACTTCACCAGAATTTCTTTTTGCCCAGATCAGTTGGTTCATCTCTGAGGTAAAATATGCTGGAGAAACAAAAAGGAATTTAATTCAAGGATGAAGGCAATAATAAACTTAGATTTCCATGACGACAAAGATCAGAATAGTTAAACCAGGGGACTTCACTGTGCTAATGCAAAAAAGCTAGACTCTTGTGAACTAGTCAGAAAACGACAGACGCCTCGAGTGATTCACTCAACAACGGTGGCCGTAAAAAGGGGCAAGATTCCCTTAACAAATGCCTCGCTTAGCAACAGAAATTCTGGGCTCAATTGTGGTCGTAAATCGAGGACTACCTGTATACTCTTTTCAAGAATTCAGTGAGAAATTTCATCCTAATACATCCAGCTGTTTTTGTGTTTTTTTAAAAAATCCGTGCTGTGGAGTTGGTATTTTTAATAATAGTTCATCTCATTCAAGGTGCTGATTCAGCCAAAGCTTCCTTGGGAAAAATGTCATTCTTGTGCTGGTAACTGGGAGGAGGTGTTAACCAGTGGTGGGATGCTGCCGGTTTAACAACTGGTTCGGTGATGGCGCGATTCGCGTGTGTGCACATCGCACGCACGCACGCACACACACACACATTTTTACAAATATTTTCTGTGTTACCACTTAGGAGTAACACAGCTGAGGCACAGCAATCTGCTCTGCCGTGCCAATCAGCTGAGAAGTAAAGCACAGGTGGGCAGGCCGACCTGACCATTGGAACTACAGGTTCGATCCGAACTGGTAGAATCCCACCCCTGGTGTTAACCCTCTGAGGGGAACTGTCTTTCTATCTCAGTGATGGAAATGTCTCACCGAAATGTCATGCACACATGCTCATCGGGGCCGCACTCTGGAAAGGCCAAACTTCTTTTCAGCTGGCCGGTGTGCATACACAGCCCAGTTTTTGGCACTGCCGCCTGCTCAAAGGGATCACGCTCCGGAAAAGTTGAACTTTCGGGTTCTGGCACGCAAGTGTGCCCGAAGATCAGCTGGCCGGCACGCATGCGCTGGCTGGTTTTCGGCACTGCCGCGTGCACAAAGGACAGCTGATTGTCACACTCACCAGAAATCCAGAAGACAAACAGGCAAGGCCGTGCATGCCGGGCGACATGGCTTCACGTGCCACTTTTGGGCACGGGTGTCATAGGTTTGCCATCACGGAATTTAGCTTATAATGGGAAGCAATCACAGATGTGAATAGAACAGAGGTGGGTTTCAGCAGGTTCTGACCAATTCTGGAGAACCGGTAGCGGAAATTTTGAGTAGTTCGGAGAACCGGTAAATACCACCTCTGACTGGCCCTGCCTCCATCTATTCTCTGCCTCCCGAGTCCCAGCTGATCGGGAGGAAATGGGGATTTTGCAGTAACCTTCCCCTGGAGTGGGGAAGGAATGGAGATTATACAGTATCCTTCCCCTGCCACACCCACCAATCCATGCCCACCAAGCCACGCCCACAGAACCGGTAGTAAAAAAAAATTTGAAACCCACCACTGGAATAGAAATGTGTGAATGAGCCTGAGTAGCGTAGGGGAGTAATGCCTCCTACAAAGGCAGCATTTAAGATCCAGCTGCTGCAATTACTTGCGAGTTCAATCCCAGGCAGGCTCAAGGTCGACTCAGCCTTCCATCCTTTATAAGTGGGTAAATTGAGGACCCAGTTTGTTGGGGGCAATAAGCTGACTTTGTATAAATATAAAATATACAAAAGTATGAAGGCTATTGCTTAACGCATTGTAAGCCGCCCTGAGTCTCCGGAGAAGGGCGGCATATAAATCAAATTTAAAAAAAAAAAAAAAAACAGGAGGAGAGAGGAGGAGGCCTATTTGAATGAGATAGAGAAGCTTGTCTGTAGATGGCAAGCAACCAACCAGATGCATTTTTAATGCAGGGGAGGTAAGAATATCAAAAAGGCAGGTAGGATTACTCTCGGAGGGCAATCTTGCAATTCCAGCCATGCCCATCCTGCTCTCCCAACAGCACTTTTTTGCTCCTGATCTCATAACTCTTAATTAGATTTTAGTTCGGCTGCGACAGCTGCACCGCTCTGCCTAACCACGTTCAAAAAACCCTGTAACTGTTATAGTATTTTATGGCAGCAAAAGCTGCTGGAGAATCTTAACACAACATTAAGCTGTGCAAGGAAAATTCTTCCTACTGTTGAATCTACCCTTAATGAATTATTCTCACGGGAAGGCAGGGGGAAAAAATATATTCTGCTTTTGGGCCCCCATTTTTTTTTTATCAATTTATATCCTCGTCTTCCCTCCCCTCATCCTCAAAATAGTACTTCTAAAAGGGAAATAACCCCTAAGATTTTTTAATCATTTTGCCAATCCTTTTAGATGCTTTTTTTTCTCCCAGGTTTGCAATCTTCCGATTCAGAAGCAAGAACCGGTTTTCAGCAGCAAGGACCTTTTTATTCAGCTCCTCTTGTCGTCGTCGTCTTCTTCTTCTTCTTCTTCTTCTTCTTCTTCTTCTTCTTCTTCTTCTTCTTCTTCTTCTTCTTCTTCTTCTTCTTCTTCTTCTTCTTCTTCTTCTTCTCCTCCTCCTCCTCCTCCTCCTCCTCCTCCTCCTCTTTTTCTTTCTCTTCCTCCTCCTTCCTCTTCCTCTTCTTGTTTTTCCTCTTCCTTCTTTCTCCTCCTCCTCTTATCCCATCTCTCCTTCTTCCTCTTCCTCTTCTTCCTTTTTCTCTTCCTTCTTTCTCCTCCTCCACTTACCCCATCTCTCCTTCTTCCTCTTCCTCTTCTTCCTTTTCCTCTTCCTTCTTTCTCATCCTCCTCCTCCCCTTACTCCCATCTCTCCTTCTCCTTCTCTTTTTCCTCATTCTTCCTTCTCCTCCTCCCCATCATGCAACTGAAATACATAAATTGGTCATTTACTGACCTACTTTTCCCTCCTGGTGAAGTTCTTTAGACTGCAGTCTGAGGTCCCTTCAGGAGAAGGCTCTGTATGGTCATTACCCATGATCTGAAGCCTGCTCCAGTGCTTCCATGCCAACTGGAAGAAATCAAAAAAGGCTCAAGGATTGCAATCTAGGCCTCTTCTAGCTAATGGAACTTCCAGAACCATCTCTCTCTCTCTCCAATTGAGAAGTTAGAAGGCCGTGAAAGGAAAGCACTCTTGGAAGCTTTATATAGCTCTAATCTTCTTTGCTAACTTAAAATTGCTTTTCAGATAATTCCTTGGTTAATTGGTTTTTCCTGCACATTGCAGGAGGTTGAACTGGATGATCCTCCTGATTGTTTCCAATTCCACAGTTCTCTGGTTCTATGATTATCACTTCGGATGATGTGAATATTAGTTGACTGGATGGGATTTATAGCTCTCTTTTACTCTAGATCAGGGGAGTAGTGGGATTCAAATCCCGTCGCTACCAGTTCGCTCGTGGGCGTGTGTGTGATGCTTCTGCACATGTGCAGAGATGTCCGAGTGGGTGGGCGGAGCTTCCCGCCGCCACTCCTACCGGTTTGCCTGATCCGGGGCGAACTGGTAGCAACCAACCACTGGATCAGGAGTGTCAAACTCAATTTCATTGTGGGCTGCATCACAGTTGTATTTGACCTTGGTGGGGCCCAAGGGGGTGCGGTCAAGGTGGGTGTGACCAGATCAACATCACTTATGTCGGGGACACCTGTGGCGACCTGGGTGGGAGTGGGGGGATCCTTCCTTCCTTCCTTCCTTCCTTCCTTCCTTCCTTCCTTCCTTCCTTCCTTCCTTCCTTCCTTCCTTCCCTTCCCTTCCCTTCCCTTCCCTTCCCTTCCCTTCCCTTCTCTTCTTCCTTTCTCTCTTTCTTTTCTTTTCTTTTCCCTTTTCTCTTTTTCCTTCCTTCCTTCCTTTTCTTCTTTTTCCTTCCCTCTTCATTCTCCTTTCTTCTTCCTTCCCCTTTTTCCTTCTTTTTCCTTCCTTGCTCTCTTCTCATATTTCCTTCATTTTCTTTCATTTTCCCTTTCTCCTTTTCTGTCCCCCTCAGGCCCTGTTTTCACTGGCAGAGGGCTGCAGGAGGCCATCACGGGAAGGCCGTTATCACTGGCAGAGGCACTGCGAGCCAATCCTTCACTGTTTTCAGGGTGATCCTGCAGGCCAGATCTAACCACTCCGCAGGCTGGATCGGCCCACGGGATTTGAGTGACACCCCTGCTCTAGGTGCTCATGTCAAATGACTTTTCCCCTCTTCTTGTGTTTTCTCTGTAACTTCAATCTCTTGAAGTAGTTTGGGCACAACTTGGTCATTTAGGAAATGATGTGATTGCTAAGTCAATGAGTATATGAGGTGACTTGTAATTCTGTGGTGCAACGGCAGGACATTCAGATAGTTTCAGTTAAAAAAAAATAATTATTTTGTTTTGCTCCCCGATGGGTCATGCAAATTGAAAGCATGCGTGCAGTTTCATTGTTCTCCCTGGGATTTAAATTCATTTTGCAGGCCAATAATGAACAAATGTTTGACCATCATTTTTCCCGGAACAAATTATTACCATGAAATTACTGAGCGAGAACTGCAAATGGAGTATAGGAATTCTAAAATTATAAAAATTTTAAGTCGTCAATTGGCTGTTGGTAGCTGTTGGTAACTGGGGGGACACGGTGGCTCAGTGCCTAAGACACTGAGCTTGTCAATCAGAAAGATCAGCAGTTTGGTGGTTCGAATCCCTAGTACCGTGTAATGGGGTGAGCTCCCGTGACTTGTCCCAGCTTCTGCCAACCTAGCAGTTCGAAAGCAGGTAAAAAATGCAAGTAGAAAAAATAGGGACCACGTTTGGTAGGAAGGTCACAGCATTCCGTGCGCCTTTGGCATTGAGTCATGCCAGCCACATGACCACGGAGACGTCTTCGGACAGCGCTGGCTCTTTGGCTTTGAAACGGAGATGAGCACCGCCCCCTAGAGTCAGGAACAACTAGCACATATGTGCGAGGGGAACCTTTACCTTTTTATGCCATTTTATAGCTAAGCTCTGGCTTTTAGCCTTTAGCTGTTGGTAGTCCTCGGTTTACCATCATAATTGAGCCCTAAATTTCCGTTGCTAAGCGAGACCTTTGTTAAGTGAGTTTTGCCCCATTTTACCACCTCATAAATACGAGTCAGTTGCAAAAATGTCTGAATTTTGATCACATGATCATAGAGAGGTCGTAAGCGTGAAAAATAGTCACAAGTCATTTATTTTTTCAGCGCCTTTTGTAACTTTGACCGATCCCTAAACAAGCTGTTGTCTAGAACTATCTGTAAAGAAATCTAGACCAAGTTCTCTCCGGATTTGCATCGTTACTATTACAAATGTAAACCAAAAGTTTAATTAATATAGGATTTATGCAGCTAAATTTGCGGTAGGGATTATTTGGGGCCGTCACTTTGCAGAAGATGGCTCTTTTTCTTGACAGATACATCCAACTGAAATCAAACTTGGAAGAAAAAATGTGGGAGTTAATTTGTTCTCATTCCAGCTTTTTTTAAATTTAAACTCTCTTATCTGGTAACGAAGACATGCTGTTCTTCTGCATCTTATGCTCCTAAAATAATAACCATTGTTAGTATTTTATTCCAATTTTGTGAAGACATTCTATTTGTGAGTTTCTCCTTGATCCAGACCCGTTTTTTATTTATTATTTATGTATTAGTTCAATTTATATGCCGCCCTTCTCCGGAGACTCAGGGTGGCTTACAATGCATTAAGCAATAGCCTTCATACTTTTGTATATACCTGCTTAGTAGGGCTTTCGGCCCCCCCAAGCGGTGATCTTTTTATATATATACAAAGTCAGCTTATTGTCCCCACAATCCGGGTCCTCATTTTACCTACCTCAGAAGGATGGAAGGCTGAGTCAACCTTGAGCCTGGTGAGATTTGAACTTGCAGTAATTGCAGGCAGCTGGCAGCTAAGTGCTACTTTAACAGCACTTAGTCCGCTGTGCCACTAGGCTCATTTGTAGACTACCACAACCACAATTGAACACAAAGATTTCCATTGCTAAGCAAGGCAGTGAAGTGAATTGTGCTCCATTTTACGATCTTTCTTGACACTGTTCTTAAAGGAACCACTGCCGTTGTTAAGTTAGTAACATCGTTGTTAACTGAATTGGGATTCCCAATGGACTTCGCTTGTCGGAAGGTCAGAAATGTGATCGCGTGACCCTGGGACACTGCCACCGTCATAAATGTGAGTCAGTTGCCCCGTGTCTGAATTTTGATCCTGTGACCATGGGGATGCTGCAATAAGTGTGAAAAGCAGTCATGTCACTTTTTTCTAGTTTGCTGTTGTAACTTCAAATGACCCCTCAATGAATGGCTGTAAACTGAGAACTACTCTAGAAGAAATTCAATAACTATATCATTATATAGTGGGGATTTTTGTGTGTATAATATATATATATATATATATCTCAGTGGTGAAATCCAAATTTTGTTACTATCAGTTCTGTGGGTGTGGCTTGGTGGGCATGGTGTGGCTTGGTGGGCGTGGCTTGGTGGATTGGCAGGGGAAGGATGCTGCAAAATCTCCATTTCTACTCCACTCCAGGGGAAGGATACTGCAAAATCCCCATTCCCTTCCCACTCCTGGAGGAATGATATTGCAAAATCTCCATTCCCACCCCACTCCAGGGGAAGAATACTGCAAAATCTCCATTCCCACCCCACTCCTGGGGCCAGCCAGAGGTGGTATTTGCCGGTTCTCCAAACTGCTCAAAATTTCTGCTACTGGCTCTCCAGCACCTGTCAGAACCTGCTGGATTTCACCCTTCATATATATATTTGTTTTCACCCTTCATATATATATTTGTTTTCTTTCCTTTCCATAGGCTTTATGTGTATTTCTCTTTAGCCAGGTTCTTCCGACGTAAACCAAGATCTTTATGCAGCCCTAGTTCAGTGAAATCACAATCCACTAGTTTCTAGGCTTGTTTTTCCGGCAACCAGCAAACACTCTGCTGCCCATTGGGAGACTAAGGGGACTAAGATAGATCTATTTTGGGCTTATAAACCCGAATCAGTTAGCCACACCCTCATCCCATGTATCCTCCCTGTAAAGGTACAGTATTGGTGGCTAAAGAGAAATACACATAAATCCTACGAAAAGGAAAGAAAACAAATATTGTACCTTTACAGGGAAGATACATGGGATGAGGGTGTGGCTAACTGATTCAGGTTTATAAGCCCTCATCAGTTAGCCACACCCTCATCCCATGTATCCTCCCTGTAAAGGTACAGTATTGGTGGCTAAAGAGAAATACACATAAAGCCTATGAAAAGGAAAGAAAACAAATACTGTACCTTTACAGGGAGGATACATGGGATGAGGGTGTGGCTAACTGATGAGGGCTTATAAGCCTGAAATAGATCTATCTTACTCTCCTTAGTCTCCCAATGGGCAGCAGAGAGTTTGCTGCCAGAAAAAAAAGCCTAGAAGCTAGTGGATTGTGATTTCACTGAACTAGGGCTGCATTAAAATCTTGGTTTACATAGGAAGAACCTGGCTAAAGAGAAATACACATAGATGTATAGATGTATAGAAGTATAGAAGTATAGATGTATAGATGCATAGTTGTATAGTATGTGAATATGTATATATATGTGTATATGTAAAAATATAGGGAGAATTTTATAAAAATAAAAGAGACATGAATGAGCCTGGATAGCTCGACAGACTAAAAAGCCTGTTATTAGCATTCAGTTGTCTGCAATTATTGCAAGTTCGAATCTCAAGGCTCAAGGTTGACTCAGCCTTGCATCCTTTTTAAAGTAGGTAAATTGAGGACCCAGTTTGTGGGGGCAATAAACTGACTTTGTATAAAAATATACAAAAGTATGAAGGCGATTGCTTAACGCATTGTAAGCCGCCCTGAGTCTCCGGAGAAGGGCGGCATATAAATCTAATTTTTTTAAAAAATGTAATGGATCCAGGAGAAAATTCTCCCTGTATTTTTACCCTAAAGCAATCAAACAAAACAACATTTTGGTGGGGAATTGGATTGGACAATCTTGCCTTCTTGTCTGCAATGAAAGCCCACATTTCATAAAGAAGCGAGGAGCATTTTGAAGCAACTTTCTGTCCGTTGGCACAAGCACCGTCAGCCGGATAAAAAAGACCCAGATTCTAAGCAGCAGATGTTTTCGTCAAAAATGAACATGACAGCTGCTCTTGCAGAATTATATTTCCTTCCTTATGCTCCAGTCACAGTCCAGATTGGCAGTTGCAATATTTCCAGCCGCGGGGGCTCCTTACTACTAGTAGTTGACCAATTTATAAAGGCCACAAGTTGCTCCTAAAAGCCTGCTGTATTTGCAACAATATTAGGAAAACTCGGCTCAGCTTTTCTGCTGGTAATCCCAATTATGTATTATTGGAAGAAAACTATCACATTTTCTGATAATGCTGTTGTTCAGTTGTAGTTAGAGAGAAGGACTAGAATTACCTGGAGTGAATCCAGCACTCGTGAACTCTCTCAGATATGCAGGTTCTCTCTTTGTTGGGTGAACAAGCAGTATTTTTTTTTCAGGGGTGAGAGTATTTGTACAGCATAAATTCTGTCATCGCTTTAAGCTTAGCAACAATTTGCTTGCCCCTTGTTAGCCGTATCCAGAGCTATTTATTTATTTATAGCAATAGCACTTAGATTTATATACTGCTTCACAGTGCTTTACAGCCTCTCTAAGCAGTTTACAGAGTCAGCCTGTTGCCCTCAACAATCTGGGTCCTCATTTTATCCGCCTCGGAAGTATGGAAGGATAATTCAACTTTGAACTGAACAGAATCGAACTGCTGGCAATGAGCATTGAGTTAGCCTGCAGTACTGCTTTCCAACCACTCTGCCACAAGGGAGGGCGGGAGGGAGGGAGGGAGGGAGGGAGGAAGGAAGGAAGGAAGGAAGGAAGGAAGGAAGGAAGGAAGGAAGGAAGGAAGGACTGACTAGCAAGAGCACTTAGATTTATAAACCACTCCATAGTGGTTTACAGCCCTCTCTAAGCAATTTACATAGTCAGCCTATTGCCCCCAACAATCTGGGTCCTCATTTTACTGACCTCGGAAGGATGGAAGGCGGAGTCAACTTTGAGCTGGTCGGAATCAAACTCCTAGCAATGAGCAGTGAGTTAGCCCACAGTACTGCACCTCCACGGCTCTTAGCAAAATTAATAATTATTATCTTACAATATATTGGCTGCCCATCTTATCCCAAGATAACTCTGGGCAGCTTGCAATGATGCTATCCACATCTGTTCTGTGTCACCACTTTGTGAAGGCGTGCACAGATGTGGTTTGAAGAATTGCTTCAAAGGGTTGGTGAATGCATAAACGGGCTTGTTAAAAGCAGCAATTTCAGAGGAGAGATTTTGCAAATTCACCTTGTGTGAAGCGATTCGCAAATCTGAATTTGTATATGGTTGTACCGTGTTTCCCCGAAAATAAGACATCCCCGATAATATCCCCGATGGGCTTTTGAGCCCATGCACTCAAATAAGCCCCCCCAAATTAAGTCCCCCCAAATTAAGTCCCCCCAAATTAAGCCCTCTCCGAAAATAAGACCTCTCCAAAAATAAGCCCTCCCTGAAAATATTTAAACACATGCGCAGCTGGTCCCCACCATTTCCTTAAGGAGACAGAACTGGAAATCAGTTAAGACAGCAAGAGGAGCTCAGGGAGAGAGAGAGAGAGAGAGAGAGAGAGAGAGAGAGAAGGAAGAATGAAAGGAAAAGTATCACCTGTGATACTTTAAGTATATGGAAAAGTTCATCCAGCTGGAAACCCATAAGCAAATTTCCCTTTCTTCCGTGCTCTTCTGCTAATTATTGCCTTTTGTGAAAGGAAACACAAGTTCAATTCTGTGTCTTCCCTAAAATGGAAAATTATTTCTATACCCGCCCACACCATGGCATAAAAAGAAACTAAAAGGGTTTTTTTTCAGCTAGATCCTGGCCAGACTTAAATTGCCACATATCTTTGCTATTTCCTTATTTCTCCAACACATTCTGGTCACAAATGAACAATGTAGTTGCTCCTTAATATAATAGTAAGGCTTTCTTTCTTAACGTTTAATGTTCATTTTTCTTTTGTTCTAGAAAAAAACAAATGTTAGGGTTGAATGAATCATTCCTATCTCCAGCTCATTTAAATGTCATATTGGACCAAGCTATAGATTGGAACAAATACCGTATTTTTCAGACTATAAGATGCACCTAAATTTAGAAGAGGAAAACAATAAAGGGTTTTGGCCTCTGCATGCCCCATTTTCAGCCCTTCTTTTGGCCCTTTTCCAGCCCATTTGTGGACCTTTTTTGGCCTGTTTTTGAGGCTTTTTTCGGCCTATTTTCAAGGTGTTTTTTTCAGCCCATTTTTGAGGGGTTTTTTGCCCATTTTCAAGGCTTTTTTCACCCATTTTTTTCCAAAAAAAGGCCCAAAAAAGCCTCAAAAATGGGCTGAAAAAAAAGCTTCAAAAATGGGCCAAAAAGCCTCAAAAATTGGCTGAAAAAGCCTCAAAAATGGGCCAAAAAGCTTCAAAATGGGCTGAAAAAAAAAAAACCTCAAAAATGGGCCAAAAAGCCTCAAAAACGGCGGAAAAAAGCCTCAAAAACAGGCTGAAAAAAGCCCTGAAAATGGGCAAAAAAAAGGCCTTGAAAAGGCCGAAAAAAGGTCCGAAAACAGGGCGTGCAGAGACCAAAAATGGCCGGTGGGTGGGTGGGGCTTCGGCAATGTTTGGTCTATAAGACACACAGACATTTTTACCCCTTTTGGGAGCAAAAAAAGTGCATCTTATAGTCCGAAAAATACAGTAACTATATATGGGTTTATGTAGATTTCTTAATCACTTGATTTTATCCTATGATTTGAACATTTTTACTTGCTTTTTTCTGTCACGGATCTGGTTGAAATGTGGTTTTCTGTTATAAACAACGATTTATAAAATTCATTACATGACTTTACAACAGCACTGGAAAAAGTGGTTTATGACCGTTTTTTCACACTTATGACCGTTGCAGCCTCCCCATGATCACGTGATCAAAATTCAGACACCTGGCAACTGACTCATAGTTATGACAGTTGCAGTGCTCCTGAGACACGTGATCCTCTTTTGCGACCTTCGGACAAGCAGAGTCAACGGCGAAGCCAGAATCGCTTAAAAACCGTGTTAGTAACTTCACAACTGCAGTGATACACTTAACCTCAAATAGCTCAACAGGCTAGATAGCCTGTTATTAAAATCCAGCTGTCTGCAATTATTGTAAGTTCGAGGCTCAAGGTTGACTCAGCCTTCCATCCTTTCTAAGGTAGGTCAAATGAGGACCCAGTTTGTGGGGGCCATAAGCTGACTTTGTATAGAATATACAAAAGTATGAAGGCTGTTGCTTAACGTATTGTAAGCCGCCCTGAGTCTCCGGAGAAGGGCGGCATATAAATCTAATTAAAAAAAACAACTGTGACAAGAAAGGTAAAAATATGACGAGATTCACTTCACAAGTTTCTCACTTAGCAACATTAATTCTGGGCTCAGTTGTGGTTATAAGTTGAGGACTGCCTGAACAGGAGGGGTGAAATGCTCCCGGTTCGGACTGGTAGCGATGGCAGCCAGTGGTTCGGAGAAATGGTAGTGATGACAGCGTGTGGCTCCACCCACCTGCCCGGTTGTCAATATTTCCTGGTTTTAACCAAGAAGTAACCTATTTTTTTACCCTCTGCATATGTGCAGAGCGTCCGTGCGTGCACTTCCGAACCGGTTGGGAAGGTAAGTAGATTTCACCCCTGCTGCACAGTATACTCACTGAGTTGTATTTAATTTGGAGGAAGATACATGTAGCATGGATAAGCTATTTGTGAAAGCTTTGAAGCTGTATTTGTTTTGATATCAAATAAAACCTTGAAAAGCAGTAGTTTTTCCATCTTGCGTGGAAGATTGTTTTCTTCTGCTTCTGATTTGGTTTTAATGGCCTGTGTGCTTGCTCACAAATTAAATATCGGAAAATATTCCTTTATAACATATTCTTATACACCAACAGTAGCCCCAGGTCCTCATACATTGGATGTTTCTGAAACGTCTACTTTTTTTTTTGATGCAATCGTGGTCTATCCATCTCGGGACGAAAAGTAACCCAAAAACTGTCTAGCATTAATGGCAATGGCAGGGGTGAAAATATTGCATGGTGCATATCATATGATGCAGTTTGCAGTAGAAATAGGGAAGGGAAGCTTCTGGTTTCCTCATAGATGGATATGAAGAACGGTTGCAGGAACTGGGTATGTCTAGTTTAATGAAAAAGAGGACCAGGGGTGATATAATAGCAGCATTCCAATGTCTCAGGGGCTGCCACATAGAAGCTATTCTCCAAAGCACTTGAGGGCAGGACAAGAAGCAATGGGTGGAAACTAATCAAGGAGAGAAGCAACTTAGAACTAAGAAGAAAATTCCTGACAGTGAGAACAATTAACAAGCGGAACAACTTGCCTCCAGAAATTGTGAATGCTCCAACACTGGAAGTTTTTAAGAAGGTGTTAGATAACCGTTTGTCTGAAGTGTTGTAGGGTTTCCTGCCTAAGCAGCAAGAAGAAACAGCCATACCCTTACTTGAAAGCCCAAGTTCGAATCCGAGTAAGGGTATGGCTAGCTGATGAGAGCTAAATAGCTTGAAATAGATCTATACTAGTCTCCTTTTATTTCTTTACCAAATATAAATTTGGTATATATATAGTTGCAAAGAAAGATCTTTATTCCTCATTTTGGCAGGAAGCTGAGTTATAATAATGTGAATCTGTATAACTTGTTTATATCAAACATCTGATGAAAAATTATCAGAAATGGCTTCTTACTCTCCGTCTGTTGGAATCACAAACTTTTTCAGACTGTCACAGCTGCAGAAAGCCGCAAAGCGACAGATTGTTGCAAGATCCATCAGGGAGACCCAGCACAGGGCAGTAATTGTAAGAGGAATCTAGATTGCTGAAAATTGTACAAATGGCAGTTTACCAAATGAAAACATATTTCATTCGGTAAAAACATATTGCACCTGAAACTCATGAGTTGTTGTCAATGTGGATATTTATTTTGGATTTTACAACGATTCTAAGGCATCATTTTATAAATGGAAGAGTATCGTTTATGGCAGATATTTATCTGCAAGCATAAAGGAGCACAGGTGGCTGACATGGTTAGTATGCTGGGTTGGAGATTAGCAAGCCCATGTTTGAGACCCAACTGCTACCATGGGGCGGGGTTGAGTTCCCGTCCTTGTTGTGGTCCGCCAGCAGCCTGTGGAGCTGGCAGTGGAGTCAGACAGTGAGGAGGCTGAGGAAGAACAATGGCCAGTCCTGGAGGCTGGGGAAGATCCGGATGAGGGCTCTGCGTCAGAGGCAGAGATGGGGCCAGGGCCATCGGGGAGTGATGTGCAGATTCCGGAGCCTCCAGAGGCTGACAGCAGAGAGGCAGAGGAACAGGAGGAGCCTGTTCCTAGTGCACACATGAGAAGAGCTGCCAGAAGGCAAGAGCAGCTAAAGCAAAAAGGACGACTCGGGAGTAAGGCCAAGAGATGATTGACCCCTCCCATAAGGCTTAAAAGACCAGCAACGGCTCTTGGGCTCTTTGTCAGAAAACAACGTTGATAGATTTGTTTCTTGTCTTGCTGCATTTCTTTCTTGTCAGCATCTTCTGCTACTGAACTTTTGCCAAGACAAGCCTTTGGCAGGTTGCCTAATTAGACCAAGGTTGGCGATAAGGCTGAAGAATTGTGTTATGAAGAATTTGTTTTGAATTAGTTTGGACTACGCTGAGAAAGAGTTAATTCTCAGCTGTTCTAATAAAGTCTGTTTGTTTTCAAACTGATTGCGTCTGATAATACCTACTTGGGCCTGGGTCACAACAGTCCTTTGCTCTAGCTCAGGGGTCTCCAACCTTGGCAACTTTAAGGCTGGCAGATTTCAACTCCTCCAGGCTTAAAGTTGCCAAGGTTGGAGACTCCTGCTCTAGCTCCTGCCAGGGACAAGAAAGAACCTCACATCTGGGAAACTATAATGTCACCAACTAATCCTTTCAGCCAGGGGTGGGCTTCAAAAATTTTAGCAAGGGGTTGTCTGCCTGGTTGCTGGATGGGCATGGGCATGATGGGCATGGCCTAATCAACCTCCTACACCACAGTGGGGAGGCATTTTTGCCCTCCCTGGGCTCCAGCAGCTTTCCTCGAGCCTCTGGGAGGGCGAAAATGGCCTCTCCAGTTTCCAGAGGCCCTCTGGAAGCCAGAAATCCAAACTTCCAGTAGGCCCATTTTTCGCCCGAGCCTCTACGCATGCCCTGCACTTATATGCATCCAAAACAGCCCGTGTGGGGATTCCTGGGTGGGATAGGGTGGGCAGGGTTAGGGTCCAAAAGATTTAAACCATTTCATTCCCTTTGCAAATCATCAGAACTGTACAAAAGAACAACAACAACATGACTAGTAGACAAATATTAGTGAGATGTAAACCATCTAAGAAAAGAAATCAATCTGGAAGGGTGGAGTTGCAAGGTGACTCTTGGGAACATTGAAATACACAGAAGTGATATTCAGCCGGTTTGTACCGGTTCGGGTGAATCGGTAGCGGAGATCACGGGTGGGCCCATCCAGTGATGGGATTCAGTCGGTTCGCACCACTTCGGGAGAACCGGTTGTTAACTTTCTGAGCAGTTTGGTGAACTGGTTGTTGGAAGAAATCATTAGGGCAGAGAACCGGTTGTTAAATTATTTGAATCCCGCCACTGGGCCCGTCCCCCCATCCTCCTGCCCCCCGCCTCCCACCCACCCCCACCCTGGCTCTATGACAGCCTATATAAGCATGTTTTCGAGACCGGGCACATGCGTGGAAGGCACGCAAGTGAGCAATTACATGTACAGAAGGTGCGCACATACGGCGAACTGGTGGTAAGAATATTGGAAACCCACCGCTGGAAGTACAGGTAGTCCTCGACTTATGACAGTTCATTTAGTGACCATTCAAAGTTGCAACGGCACTGAAAAGAGTGACTTATGACCATTCCATTCCATTCCTTTCCTAATGCAACTTCCATTATTATTATATATTTTTTTCTTTTTCATTTTGGGAGTGTCACTTACTGGTGTGTTTGTATGTTTCTGTACATGGAAATGGCTGCCCTGACTGAGAAAAATCATGGATATATGCAGATAGGGAAGAATTTGTGTTATTCAGGATATTTTACACTATGGAAAAAGATATTTTTAATATTTTTTTTAGAAGTCAATAAGAAATCTTGGTTCCATCTCACATTTGCTGAACGAGTTTAAACTCTGTTTAGAAATGTGGCTGTTTGTATGACAATTATTAGCAGTCTTTTAAACAGCCTGTGGAGTGCAGCAAAGAGCTTTCATTCCAACCCAAATGTCATAAAATCCGGTTTGGGTCTCGTTTTCCTTTCATTGGAAAAGTGATATGTTGCGAATCAAATAAAACTTTTACGGCGGACAGTTAAGGGGCTCAAAGAATATTGTCAATGGGGTAGGATGGCTGGAATTAAACCTTGAATCTGGGCAAAAGAAATTTAGCAGATCAATATAGAGATTCAGTGATGTGACAAACTTTATGTAGGGCTCTGACCTCCGAGTTTATAAGCAATTTATTAGAAAATAGACATTTAATGGAGTCTTAAGAGACCCACGGATAGGTCACAATGGAGTTTCAAGACAAAAACAGTAGATATTAAGTAGTTTCAAGACAAAACCAGTAGATATTACTTGCTTTGTACTGACTTCTTTGAAAAAAACGAAAAAAGGGATGTATTTTAACACAGGTAAAAAGGGTAAAGATAAAGGTTCCCTTCGCACATACGGGCTAGTCATTCCCAACTCTAGGGGGCGGTGCTCATCTCCGTTTCAAAGCCGAAGAGCCAGCGCTGTACAAAGATATCACCGTGGTCATGTGGCCGGCATGACTCAACGCCAAAGGCGCACAGAACGCTGTTCCCTTCCCATCGAAGGTGGTCCCTATTTTTCTACTTGCATTTTTTATGTGCTTTCAAACTGCTAGGTTGGCAGAAGCTGGGACAAGTCACGGGAGCTCACCCTGTTATGCGGCGCTAGGGATAACATATAACAATGATGGCTAACCTTTTCTGGACCGAGTACCCAAAGCACACATGTGTGCCCGAACCCCCAAAATGCAATGCACCTGTGGCCTCTGGCCCTGCATATGCATGCACCCCCTGCATGCACCTTCCCCTGGGCATGCATGTACGGTGCCCTGCACATACGCATGTACCCCCACATGCACTCCATGCTCTGCACATACGTGTCCCCCATACATACTCATGCATGTACACACCCCTCACGTGCCCCGTACCCCAAGCATGCATGGCAGAGACCCAAAGACGAACTGGCCAGCAGAAAGCATGCGTGCATGTATGGCAGAGCTGAACTCTGGCGACGGCTCATGTGCCCACAGAAAGGGTGCTGCGTGCCACCTCTGGCTCATGTGCCATAGATTCGCCATCCCGAGTCTATAATTTGAATTAAGAACTTGTTTTTTTGGAAAGGATTAAACATAATAGATTTTTACAACGATTTTTCAGCACTTCTAACAGTAGAATACATGTCTTTATAGAGTTTGCACAGTTTTGAGTTACCGTATTTTTCGGAGTATAAGACGCACCTTAGTTTTTGGGGAGGAAAATAAGAAAAAAACTGATTGGTGGGGGGATCGGCCTCCTGGAATACCCCCAATCAGCTGTTCCCAGAGGTGAATTTTAGCAACAGGTTCCTTAGTTGTGAACTCTGTGCCTTGCTCTTTTTTTTTGCTTTATTTTCTGCCTCTGAAACTTCTGAAACTCCATTTCAGAAAAAAACTTTTTTTCTGCCTCTGAAAGCCTCCGAAACAGAGCTTCAGAAAAAAAAACCTCTGAAGCTCTGTTTGGCGGCTTTTTTTCTGAAGTTTCATTTCTGATGCTTTTTTCAGCCTCTGAAACGTCCGTTTGAGAAGCTGGATGGGGCTACATTCAGAGTATAAGACACACCCAGATTTTCACCCTCTTTTCTGGGGGGGGGGAAAGGGTGCGTCTTATACTCTGAAAAAAAGGTAGGTTTTTTGTTGTTGTTGTTTTACAAATCGTTGTTATTTGAATTTTTGTTTTTCATAAAATGCAATGGCTCAGTGAACGAAATCGCAGGGCTAGGGGGCCAGTGAGAATTGGATGGTAATATTTAATAAATCCATTATGTTACGGAATTAATTTTTCTTTTTTTAAAAAAGCTTCCTTATTATAACGAGAAGCTTTAGCAATTGTATATATGCATGACTTTTTCAGAAACTCATCTAAAGGTAGATAACAGAACCATTTTCTCTTTAAAAGATAACTGTTGGACTTTAATTTTATTATTTTTTGATAAAATGTCTCCCCAAAAGGTTCTTACACTGGAACAACGGCATCAGAAACGGAGACAAAATCCTTTTTCATTTAGTATCTCTACCAATTTGGGAAGATACTACTATATGCAAGTACTCCTCGATTTACGGCCACAATGGAGTCCAAAATTTCCATCGCTAAGCAAGACATAAGTAAATTTTACAACCTTCCTGGCCACTGTTGTTAAATGAATCACTGCGGGGGTTAAATTAGTCACACGGTTGTTAAGTGAACTGGGATTCCCCTTGACTTTGCTTGTCAAAAGGTCGCAAAAGGGGAATCATGTGGAACCCTCCCCCCCCGGACACTGCGACTGTCATAAATACGAGACAGTTGCCAAGGGTCTGAATTTTGATCACATGATTCTGGGGAGGCTGGAACAGTTTTCACAGTGTGAAAACAGGTCCTAAGTCACATTTTCTTAGTATTTCTTAATACCGTTGTGACTTTGAACAGTCACTAAATGAATGGTTGTAAATCAAGGATTACCTTTATTCAATGAACAAGATTTGTGCCTGAAGTTGCAGCACTTTTGACTGCTTGAGACTTGATTCCTGATCCATTTCCCGTCGAGACATTTAACGTATTTTCATAGCATCATTTAGCTCAGGGGTGTCAAATTTCAAAGCCTGCGGACCGGATTCGGCCCGTGGGGATGCTTAGATGTGGGCCACAGGGCCACCCTGGAACAAGCAAAGGACTGGCCCACAGTGCCTCTGCTGGTGAAAACGGAGCTTGGGAGAGTCGCGTGCGCTCCTCCCAAGCTCTGTTTTCACTGGCAGAGGATTGCAGGAGGCCGTCACAGCTGAAAACGGAGCTCAGGAGCCTGTTTTTGCTGACAGAAGCTTTCAAGTCACCACCTGCGCCCCCAACACGAGTGACGTCGAGCTGGCCACGCCCACCCTGACCACACCCATCCCAGCCCCCTGAAGTGAAACATAACCCTGATGTGGCCCTCAATGAAATTGAGTTTCACATCCCCTGATTCTAGCTTTCTTTGAGGCGACGTAAAGCTGTCCTGTTGTTTGGTACAAGTTATTAGTAAAGATCGTGCCGTAATCAATCACAGTAATTGTGTGTTCCTTTGTGGGTTGTAGGCAGAAGTGGGCTGCTGCCATTTCAGACCAGTTCAGGCCGGTTTCGGTTGCAACCTGTGGGTTGGGCCCACCACGCCCATCGGCCCCAGTGCTATGTCATCCTATTTAACCACATTTTTTAAGCCGTACACATGCGTGCAAGTTGCACGTGAGAGCAAAGTGTGCACGGAATGCCCCACGCACTAACATTTTCAATGCTGGGCTAACCGGTTGTTAATTCATGTGCCCTCCATCTCTGGTTGTGGGAATTAATAGCTGGTTAGCAATTTTTGGAATTATAATCCCAACGGATCTTGAAGGAGAATATTGATAGAAGCTCTACTGATATACAGAATGGTCTATATTTAAAAAGAAAGATGCACAAAGAGCTTTATTTGCTAAAGGGGAAATTCTTTTATTCAGATTCTGTGCTGTTTCCTGAGGGCATTTAAATAAAGACCTAGGAGTAAGGTTGTTAGTGTTCAATTTTTACTGTAGCACAAATAATTCTGATAACTCTTTTATGTGAATCCTGGCAAATGAGTCAGTCAGTTACACTTCTGAAAGTTTCGTTAACTTTTACAAAACCGATGACGGTTCGTCGTGCATTCCAAGAGGTTTTATTTATTTATTATTGATTTATTTTGTCGCATTTCTATGCCACCCCACTCCCAAGGGACTCTGGGCGGCTTACAACAGAGAATAAAACAATGCAACAATATCCCATACATTATTTTATGCTTTTTAATCTACTAAATCTGAAGAGCGCCTTACCGAATGATAAATTGCTTTTGATATTTTTTTGGTAACCGAAAGGTGGAATATATATATATATGTAAAGGTAGAATATATAAAGAGAGAGGTGGAATATATATATTAAGTCTCACAATAGACAGCAAAATGATGGTTTGATGTCTGATAAAGCCTAGAAACTAGTGAATGGGATTTCACTGAACTATGGCTGTATAAAGATCTTGATTTACGAAGGAAAAAACTTGGCTGAGAGAAATATATATATATATGTTCTCTGAGGTTTTCACGGGTGTTTGTATGTAGGTCTTTGGTTGTTCGGGTCTTCTCCCACGTAGAATTGGAAGTATCTTGGCGACGTTTCGATGAAGTCTCATTCGTCATCTTCAGGCTGGTGTTCTCGGCACGAAGCCGAGAACACCAGCCTGAAGATGACGAATGAGACATCGTCGAAACGTCGCCAAGATACTTTCAATTCTACGCGGGAGAAAACCCGAATAACCAAAGACACACACACACACACACACACACACACACACACACACACACACACACACACACACACACACACACATACATACATATATATATATATATATATATATATATATATATATGTTCACATGTGAAAGAGTATGAAAGAGTGATTTATTTCATTGGGAAGTTGTCAGCTTTTGCCCTTACGGGATGATGAAAAAGGATTTGTGATGTATAAAGGCCCTTGTTTATTTTTCCTTTAATTGAATATCGAACAGGTGTGGGCCAAGCAACAGTATCTACAGGTAAAATCTACCTAGGAGTAAAATAGCTTTTCTCAGAAATAGGAAAAAGAAAATAAACTTTGGTTTTGCTTTTTATGGTGCTTTCTATGATTTTTTTTTTCACTCCTGCAAAGATCAGTGAGGCCAGGAGTCTAGTTTGTTCATTTCTTTTGCTCCATTTTAATAATCTTGGTCTCCTTAATATATATGGCTTTTGGAAAATTATTCAGATTTCCATTTTTTTTTCCAGGTTGGTGGGGAACGTTGTTATTGCTATGGAAGCTTTATTTGTCTTCATTTATTCACATTATGTAGCATGATAATCTACGCTAAGCCTTGTTGTAGACTTGGAAAATATATTCAATTCAGTAAATTCAAGGTTCAAATGCAATAAAGAATATTCAATGGATGTAGAAACAACAACAGCTCCAGTTTCTGGTGTTTTGTCAAAATAATAAAATGTGTATCTTGATGTCACAGGAGAAGCTGTGTGTCAGGGTTCCAACGGATGCCCTAATTAAATCATGAGCCTCGAGCCAAGCTTCAAAAGACATCCAGTTATTTATTAGGAGCTCCATGTTCCCAAATAAAGCCAACTCTGACCCCATGTAATTTACAGCCCTAATCATTTCCCCCCACCCCTCAGGGTGTGTCATCAATCACATTCACCAACAGAGCAATTTCATGGGTTGTACAGACCACTCCCCTCTGGCCGCTGTGGGTAACCCTGGGAGACAGCCTTGAGACAGATATGTCTGGAATGCACTCCTGTCTTTGGCTGCCGGTTGCTTCGTCAGTTTCCCATCTCCCTTGCCTATGGCAACTCAAAAGTAGGCAAGGGATGCCTTGTGAGTTGAAACTCTGTACATGATCTCATCATGCATATTCCAAAGAGTACTAGGTTTACATGGTGCATATGTTATGTGATATGAAGGCATATAGAAGATAATAGAGGATTTCCCTTGTCCAAACTCAGTCTACAAGTTTCATGGATCAAGAATTTTTAATCAGAAACGCGACAATATAAACGCGGCAACTGGTCATAAATATGAGCCAGTTGTCAAGCATCCGAATGTAAATCACGTGACCATGGGGATGCTGCAATGGTCGTAAGTGTGAAAAATAGTCGTAAATCCATGTCAACAATCCCAGATTGTTGGGGGCAACAGGCTGACTCTGTAAATCACTTAGAGAGGGCTGTAAAACATTGCAAAGCAATATATAAGTCTAAGTGCTACTGCTATAAGTAACTTTTTTTCCAGTGCCATTTTAACTTCAAATGGTCACTAAACGAATGATTGTAAATTGAGGATTGCCTGTATTAAGCTTCCCCTTTCTTCTAATTTCATTTCCATTTTCCAGGTTTCTATTCTTAATTTGGTAAAGCAGTGTCTTTATTTAGCTTGTGGGATATTTGAACTGTTGTTCAAAGGGAGGAAAAAAAAAGGAGGGGATCTCCAGATTTTGTTTTAATCCTCTTTTTTTTCCTTTTTGCTTCAAAAACTTCTAGAACCATAAAAAACGAAAGAGATGATTTTAGCGCCAGTTTCATGCATGCCCTCTTCTGCTTGAAACAATATCGGGTTACATGTCTAAATGCATACACACATAACCATTGGCGCTGTTCTCTTTAGAGATAAAAGATAAAAAGCCATTCTCTTTACGGATAATGAAAGTGCAGAAGAAACTGAAAGCAAAAAAATTAAAGGCGTGAGATCAAAAGAAAAGGGAATTATAGCTTAAATTAATATATACCAACCTCATTTCTTTTACATCTCTGTAACCTTCTTCCATACAACATCTTTTTATTATTATTATTATCATGTTCTCACTTCGCAACTTGGATTATATTTAATGTTTTCCCTCTCTTGTCTTTGAAGATCTCATCAGCTCAAGCTAACTTTTTTCAGTCTTCGTTTTTTTTCTTTTCTTTTAATGCATTTATTCTTCCTTTGATATTTTCTATTTATTCCACATCAACCGATTCTTCTTATAGTGATCCACTCATATTTCGGTCCTGTCTACATTCATTCAGAACGTTATCATTCGGGATCGTTCCTCTTCTTGTTTTACTACTAATTAAAACTCCTACTACTTGTTTTACTACTACTCTTCTCGCTTTACTACGTCCTAGGGAATTCATTCCCTGTTGCATTCAACTTTTACACCACTCACTTCTGTAGTATGAAACCAGTAAGTATATACCTGTTACACACAGCTGTTTGCATTCGTTCACAAGCATTCGTGCTCTGTCCATTTGCTCATCTTTAGTAAATATCCTACAACAAATCTGATTTGTTTTTATTTAATGGCTGTGTTAATCCCCTCTTGAACTTTCAACTGAACAGAGTCCCTGGATCGTAGGGAAATAATCTAAGTTTTTCTCAAAGGCTTGAATTTTGAAGCTCCCTCACTCCCCCTTAACCAGGGGTGGGTTTGCAGGGGTTCGTGAGAACCTCTAGCTAAGATTCTGTGCAGTTTGTAGAACCCCCAAATCCCACTCCTGGCTGGGCCCACCCACTCCACCCCACCCCTCCCAGGAGTCCACATGCAGCCTGTTTTGGATTCAGGTAAGTGCAGGGATGTGCAGAGGCTCAGGAAGGGTGAAAAATGGGCCTACTGCAAGTTTAGAAAGGCCAGAAATGGGCCCGTTTTTGGCCTCCAGAGAGCCTCGGGAGCCTGGGGAGGCCATTTTCACCTTCCTGAAGGCTCGAGGAAAATCTCCGGAACCCTGGGAGGCCAACAACACCCCCGAGGCCACCATGGTGCAGGAGGCCAACTAGGCCACGCCCACCATGGCCACGCCCACCCAGCAACCAGTCAGGGAACCCCTTGCTTAAATTTTTGAAGCCCACCCCTGCCCTTAACCATAGTTTATTGGGCATGGAGAGTCCTACTGATGTAATGAGAGTATCCTCTTATTTTTTTTTTAATTTGATTTATATGCCGCCCTTCTCCAGAGACTCAGGGCGGCTTACAGTGCGTTAAGCACTGGCCTTCATACTTTTGTATATTTATACAAAGTCAGCTTATTGCCCCCACAAACTGGGTCCTCAATTTACCCACCTTAGAAAGGATGGAAGGCTGAGTCAACCTTGAGCCTGGCTAGGATTGAACTCGCAGAAATTACAGGCAGCTGGATGTTAATTGCTGCCTTTAGTAGGAGGCATTAGCCCCCTACGCTACTCAGGCTCCTGAGGGCACTGCCCTGACTTCTCCCTTCCCTTCTCTCTAAAAGGGGATCTATTAAAGAGCTAATCATGTTTCTTTCTTTATAGCTCTGAATTAACAAGGGAGGTGGATGGTATCAGCTTTCCCAGGGATTGTATTTATTATACTGTAATTTGATTTACGTAGCTGTGTCGTTTTTGCACTTGAAGCAAAATAGAGGATTTTTTTTTTAAGTTGGCTGTAATGGAGACCTTGCAGCTTCAGCAACTTTTTGGGTTTTTTTTTCATAACTATGCCAACTCTTCCTGTTTAGCTTTCTTTAAAAGAACAAACATACACAACACAAAACTAGCAAACAAAAGAACATCTGCATCAAAGTACTTGCTGCTAATCACAATTCAGAATAGAATGATAGGGCACATATTATGTTTCCTATCATTCTTTATTCCATTCCATTCCAGTCCAGTCCAATCCAGTCCATATTCTATTCTCTATTCTCTATTCCATTCTATTCTGTTCCATATTTTCTTTATTCTATTCCATTCCATAGTCTATTCTCTAGTCTCTATTCCATTCCTTTCAATTCCATATTTTCTTTATTCCATTCCATATTCTATTCTCTATTCCGTTCTATTCCATTCCATATTTTCTTCATTCCATTCCATTCCATTCCATTCCATTCCATTCCATTCCATATTCTATTCTCTATTCCGTTCCATTCTGTTCCATTCTTTATTCTATTCCATTCCATAGTCTATTCTCTAGTCTCTATTCTTCCTTTCAATTCCATTCCGTATTTTCTTTATTCTATTCTATTCCATTCCATTCCATTCCATATTCTATTCTCTATTCTCTATTCCATTCCATTCTGTTCCATATTTTCTTTATTCTATTCCATTCCATTCCATTCCATAGTCTATTCTCTATTCCTTTCCTTTCAATTCCATTCCGTATTTTCTTTATTCCATTCCATTCCATTCCATATTCTATTCTCTATTCTCTATTCCATTTCTTTCCATTCCATTCCATATTTTCTTTATTCTATTCCATTCCATTCCATTCTTCATTTGTAATTTGGTGAAAAACCTTTGCTGCAGAGTCTTTGGCTTCCTCTTTGTGCATGCTCTGGAAACCCTGATAAAAAGAATAATCAGAGCAATTGACATAAAACATCCCAATGATAAGATTGTTTCCCAACATGCATGGTTGATTTACTACTCCTAGGTAGCTAATAGGTGAACTCTTAAGTACTTCAGAAAATGCTGGCTTTACATGCTTCCATTTGTTGTTGAGGAAAACTACAATTTTGTTGCTTCCGGATACAAAAGAAGATTGCCAACAAGTAACTCAACTGAAAGGCTTAATTGGTAGGTTTGTACCAAACTTGTCAGTTTGAAAGTCTGCCTTTTTGTTCATAAGGTATATTAGTTGTGGCTAAAGTATATAGTTTGTGAAGCTTCACCATGAAAATAGTATTAATAAATGTCCTTCAGAAATGCTTGGCTTGAGTGATGTTGGAGCAACGAAGAGTTACACGAATTGATTTATGGCATTGCTTCTTTCCATAGTTCTTAGACTTAACTGCAGTGGCCTAGCTATACATGTTTATGCGATGTTACTTCATTTTTTTTCAAATTTATAAAAAAAGAGGGAGGGGGAGGGAGGAAGGACATTTCTGTCCAATATGAGAAAAGAAGGAAGGAAGGACATTTCCATCCAATGGGGAGAAAGGAGGGGGGGAAGAAGGGAGGGAGGGAGGGAGGGAGGGAAGGAAGGAAGGAAGGAAGGAAGGAAGGAAGGAAGGAAGGAAGGAAGGAAGGAAGGAAAGGACATTTCTGTCCAATGGGAGAAAGGAGGGAGGGAGGGAGGGAGGACATTTCTGTCCAATGGGAGGGAGGAAGGGAGGGAGGGAGGGAAGGAAGGAAGGAAGGAAGGAAGGAAGGAAGGAAGGAAGGAAGGACATTTCTGTCCAATGGGAGAAAGGAGCGGAGGGGAGGAAGGGAGGGAGGGAGGGAGGGAGGGAGGGAAGGAAGGAAGGAAGGAAGGAAGGAAGGAAGGAAGGAAGGAAGGAAGGAAGAAGAAAGGAAGGAAGGAAGGAAGGAAAGGACATTTCTGTCCAATGGGAGAAAGGAGGGAGGGAGGAAGGAAGGACATTTCTGTCCAATGGGAGGGAGGAAGGGAGGGAGGGAAGGAAGGAAGGAAGGAAGGAAGGAAGGAAGGAAGGAAGGAAGGAAGGAAGGAAGGAATTTCTCTCCAATGGGAGAAAGGAGGGAGGGAGGAAGGGAGGACATTTCTGTCCAATGGGAGAAAGGAGGGAGGAGAAGGAAGGAAGGACATTTCTGTCCAATGAGGGGAGGGAGGGAGGGAGGGAGGAAGGAAGGAAGGAAGGAAGGAAGGAAGGAAGGAAGGAAGGGGCATAACTTGGAAATAACCGCTATCTCTTTCAAACAGTTGGAGATGAAAAATAAGATGACAAAAAATCAAAGTAAGGGGTAATAGCAAAACCCGCTTTCTTAGTCTCCTCTTGGAGGTCCAACATCCAGACTCTTGTGATTGAAAAGGTCTACAGAAACACTGCCAAATAAATGAATCAAAGGGGGAAAATTGCTCATTTGTTCAGACCAAGATTTTCTACACAGAATAGTTCTCTCATTTGGCTAAGATTAGGGACAAACCGATTATCATTTGAGCCAAACTAGAACGGTTTACCTAACCCTGAACCTGAGAAATACAATTTTGTAGAACAAACCGTAGCACTATCTAAAAGAAGGGGCCTAGATGAAGGTAAGAGTTATGGAGTTACTTATGGAGTTACTTGCTAAGTATTCTGACAGAGAAGAGATTTACCTTAAGCTTTCTCCAATCATCTTCTCAGGATAATATTTACAGTCCCCCCCCCCCCCCATTATCTGCAGAGCAAGGTTTTTTAAAGGACAGTGGGTGATTGCTCACACCTGATCTTGAAGTTCCTACTTAATGTCAGTTATTAAGTCTTGCATGAGCCATGACAAAATAACACAAAAATCCTTGTGTGTCCTAAGGTTGACCTTTGGCTTTCCCTCCCTCCCTCCCTCCCTTGTCTTTTCTTATCTCTCCTTTTCCTTCCATCCTTCCTTCCTTCCTTCCTTCCTTCCTTCCATCCTTCCTTCCTCCCTCCCTCTCTCCCTCCCTCCCTTCTTTCCTTGTCTTTCCTTGTCTATCCTTCTTCTTCCTTCCTCCCTCCCTCTCTTCTTTCCCCTCCTTACTTCCTTTCTTCCTCTCTCCCTCCCTTCTTTTCCTTGTCTTTCCTTGTCTTTCCTCCCTCCCTCCCTCCCTTCCTTCCTCCTTCCCTCCCTCCCTCGCTCTCTTCTTTCCTCCTTTCCTTCCTTTCTTCCTCCCTCCTTTCTCCCTTCTTTCCTTGTCTTTCCTCGCTTCCTCCCTCCCTTCCTCCCTCCCTCCCTCTCTTCTTTCCTCCCTCCCTTCCTTTCTTCCTCCCTCCCTTCTTTCCTTGTCTTTCCTTGTCTTTCCTACCTCCCTTCCTTCCTTCCTCCCTCTCTTCTTTCCTCCCTCCCTTCCTTTCTTCCTCCCTCCCTTTCTCCCTTCTTTCCTTTGTCTTTTCTTGTCTTTCCTCCCTTCCTCCCTTCCTTCCTCCCTCCCTCCCTCCCTCTCTTCTTTCCGCCCTCCCTTCCTTTCTTCCTCCCTCCCTCCCTTCTTTCCTTGTCTTTCCTTGTCTTTTCTTGTCTTTCCTCCCTTCCTCCTTCCTTCCTCCCTCCCTCCCTCCCTCCCTTCTTTCCTTGTCTTTCCTTGTCTTTCTTGTCTTTCCTACCTCCCTTCCTTCCTTCCTCCCTCCCTCTCTTCTTTCCTCCCTCCCTTCCTTTCTTCCGCCCTCCCTTTCTCCCTTCTTTCCTTGTCTTTCTTTGTCTTTCCTCCCTTCCTCCCTTCCTTCCTCCCCTCCCTCCCTCTCTTCTTTCCGCCTCCCTTCCTTTCTTCCTCCACTCCCTCCCTTCTTTCCTTGTCTTTCCTTGTCTTTCCTACCTCCCTTCCTTCCTTCCTCCCTCCCTCTCTTCTTTCCTCCCTCCCTTCCTTTCTTCTTCCTCCCTCCCTTCTCCCTTCTTTCCTTGTCTTTTCCTTGTCTTTCCTCCCTTCCTCCCTTCCTTCCTCCCTCCCTCCCTCTCTTCTTTCCGCCCTCCCTTCCTTTCTTCCTCCCTCCCTCCCTTCTTTCCTTGTCTTTCCTTCTCCTTCCTCCTCCCTCCCTCCCTCCCTTCTTTCTTCTTTTCTTGTCTCTACTTCTCCTTCCCTCCCTCCCTCCCTCCCTCTCTCCCTTCTTTCATTGTCTTCCTTGTCTCTCCTTCTCCCTTCCTTCCTCTCCTTCCTCCTCCCTCCCCCTCCCCTCTCTTTCCTTCCTTCCTTCCTTCCTTTCCTCCTCTCCCTCCTCCCTCCCTCCCTTTCCTTGTCTCTCCTTCCCTTCCTTCCTTCCTTCCTTCCTTCCTTCCTTCCTTCCTTCCTTCCTTTCCTCCTTCCTTCCTTCCTTCCTCCCTCTTTGCATAACATGTTATTGCTCCATAACTCTATTTTGACTACCGACTTTCCTTCTAGTCTAGTTGCGTTGAATTTAGCGGATAATGTTTTCAGTGGAATTTGTGTAGTAGTAAACTATAAAAAAGCAAAACAATAATAATAAATGAATTCGAAAGTGTACCCTAATTTAAATTGGCGAGGAAGTTCTCGTTGACTCAGCAAAGCCAGAACTGGAATTGATTGCCCTTTTGACAAAGCTGTAGCTAAAGTATGTTTTCTAGGTCAATAATTGCTTTGTTGAGAAGCCGAATGAAGCTTGAGCTACATACAGTCTCCTCATGAGAGGAAAGTACAGTTATGATTAGTTCTTCATTATCCCGCTCCAAATAATTAAAGCAACTTCGAAAATTGGTTGGCGGATTTGCGCTAATGCCATTTTGATATCCACCAAAATGAGCCTCAAATGTTTCCTCCTGTATTGTTTAAAGCAAATTTGCAAATCTCCTAGAAAATTGCACATGGCGTTTTTCTCCTAGGGGTTGTTAGAGTCGAGAGCAGTGATCGTGGCATGAATATTGTATGCCTTTAAGCCACTTTTCTGTCAGTCGATGCAATTGCTAAAATGTCAAATTAGGACCAGATTCAGCCCGAGCGTAAGCCATGGAAGATCACTGGATAACAGAATAACAGAGTTGGAAAAAGGACCTCGGAGGTCTTCTACTCCATATTCCCTGCTCATACAGGAAACCATAGACCACGTGTCAGCAACCTGTGGCTCTGGAGCCACGTGAGGTTCTATGGGCCCTCAGATGGGGCTCCCTATCGGATGATCCCACCGCTGGCTGGCCCCACCCCTCGCCCTCCCCCTCTCAGTCACTCCTCTCCTGGCCTGAGAAGGTAAGGACGATGGTGGGGGATGGAGAAGTAGCTGGAGCAGAGACAGAGAGATACAGGGGGGTGGAGAGAGAGAGAGAGACATAAAGAAAGAGATACAGAGAGAAGGGGAGGGAGGGAGGGGAGAGATGTTAAAAGGGTTTTGTGTTTTTTAACGATTGGTTCTCTGCCTTAATGACCAGCTGGGTAGGCGTGGCTAGGGAGGGTCATGTGACTGGTGGAAGTGAGTGACATCGAGTTGACCACACCCACCCAGGTTTTGTGCTGTGGGAAACGGTCCAAATGGCCCTTTGAGTGTTTAAGGGGTTGCAGACCCCTGCTGTAGACCATTTCAGACAAATAGCTGCCCATTCCTTTCTTAAAACTTCTAGTGTTGGAGCATTCATAACTTCAGAAGGCAAGTCGTTCCACTGATGAATTGTTCTCACTGTCAGGAAATTTCTCCTTAGTTCTAATAGCTTCTCTACTTAATTAATTTCCACCCATGGCTTCTTGTCCTGCCCTCAGGTGCTTTGGAGAATAGCTTGACTCCCTCTTCTTTGGGGCAGCCCCTGAGATATTGGGGATATGACTGCTATCATGTGTCCACTAGTCCTTCTTTTCATTAAAATAGAATATCCAATTCCTCAATAGTTTTAGCATCCAGCCCCCTAATCTTCTTTGTTGCTCTTCTCTCTACTCTTTCTAGAGTCTCAACTATAATAATTCTGAGGCCAGTTCTTCTGACTCATTTCTTAGCAGAACTAAGAAATAGAACTCCTTATCCCCCACAATTATTTAGCTACTGGGAATTCATGGCATTCTCACCCAGAAAAAGTCCATTTTCCATTACTTTTTATTTCCCTTTGTATTTTATATTTTTGATAAACCCATAGAAAAAACCCACACAAAATAAAAACCTGGAAGTTAAAAAAATTTAAAATCGTAGATGGGACTAAATTATCCTATTTAGAAACAGAACGATGCCATATTTTGGGGGCATCGTTCCCTGTTGCCAACCAGTGGTGGAATTCAATTTATTTTTTTATTACTGGTTCTGTGGGCGTGGCTTGGTGGGCGTGGCGTGGCTTGGTGGGCGTGGCAGGGGAAGGATACTGCAAAATCTCCATTCCCACCACACTCCAGGGGGAAGGATATTGCGAAATCTCCATTCCCACCCCCACTCTGGGGCCAGCCGTTTGCCGGTTCTCCGAACTACTCAAAATTTCCACTACCGGTTCTCCAGAATTTTCAAAACCTGCTGAGTAGCACCCCCTGTTGCCAGCTTGATCTAATAACGGAGAAATGAATCAATGAATGAAAACCCCTGCCACTAAATGAATCTATTGACAGTTCCTTAAAAGAGTGGTACAAAACTAACCAGACAGTGTTTGCATGAATATAAGTATCAAAGCCAGTCCCAAATGCTAAATGATTTGGGTAAGTAGAGGGATACCATTAAATTTCCAGAATAAAGTGAGATTGCGCTAGAGAAAGGAGATTTTTTTCCCCCATCTCTCAATAGCTTTTCTTTGAAGGCGGTTCATTATTATAACCTGAAATTATTCACAGAGGGTTTCTTAGTCCCTAAACTAATTTGATTCCAGTGTAATCACGAGAACCCCTGCAAAAGCCATGCATTTTAAAGCATGCAGACTGTTCGGATGGCAACCACTCAATACAAATCAGTTAAGCAGCGTTAGACTTTTAATCAAGGAGTAAACGGCACAAAGAAAGCGAGAAGAGGTTTAGCGAAAAGACTTGGATGGTCTGAAGAGAAATTGGGTTTGAATAAGAGGCTTTATTGCCTCTGTATTTGTATTTATTAGTTTTGCAAATAACTCAAAATGGTGAACGTATCCAATACGCCGTACTCTTCCCTGTGTTCCCCACAACAACAACCCTGTGAGGTGAGTTTGGCTCAGGGGTGGGTTCTACTTACCTTTACTATCGGTTTGCAATGGGGCCACTCGCGCACACCTTCCTGATGACGTTGGGGTCAGTGGGCGGAGCCTCTTGCCGGTTTTACTACCGGTTCTATAGAATCGGTCCGAACTGGGGGCAACCCACCACTGGTTGGGCTGAGAGAAACGCATTGGCCCAAAGTCACCCAATTGGCTTTCATGGATAAGGCGGGACTAGAACTCACCATCTCCTGGTGATTGGCCCAAAGTCACTCAACTGGCATTCATGGCTAGGGTGGGACTAGAACTTACTGACTCCCATTTTCTAGTTTAGTATACAATGAGAGAAATTCTTGTCTGTGTAGCTCAGCCTTACCTGTCTTTATTCATATCACCATTCCTACATTGATTTATGTATTAACGGTGTGTTGAGTTGAGGTGTTGATTTTATTTATGTGCATATAGTTTACATTTTTTAAAAAAAAAATGGTACAAGAACAAAGCTTAAATTACATTCTCTACCTAAAACAGTAATAAATGTGTAGATGCTCAAAACGCCATTATTTAAGAAAACAACCGAAGAAGAATTAAAAAACAAATATGTTAAAAGAAGAAAAGAGGAAAAATCTATAGATCATACGGGGTGGGGGGGGGGTGGAGAACCACAGCTAGTAAGTAATACAATGTCACACAATTGAGTTTTGATGTTAAAAAAATAATAACTAGCGTTCTTCTATGATGTTAAATAGCTTAAATTGTTGTTGTTAGTTGCAAAGCCCTGTCTGATCCATTGCAATCTCATGGACCACGTTCCTCCAGGCCTTCCTGTCCTCTACCATCCTCCAGAGTCCATTTAAACTCATGCCGACTGCCTTCAGTGACTCCATCCAGCCACCTCGTTCTCTGCCGTCCCCTTCTTCTTTTGCCCTCCATCATTCCCAGCATTCGGCTCTTCTTCCTTCTCATTAGGTGGCCAAAGCATTTGACTTTCCTATTCAGGATCTGGCCTCCTAAAGAGCAGTCAGGGTTGATCTCCTCTAGGACTGAGCAGTTGGATCGCCTTGCAGTCCAAGGGACTCGCAGGAGTCTTCTCCAGCACCAGAGTTCAAAGGCCTCCATTCTTTGGCGCTCAGCCTTCCTTATAGTCCAACTTTCACAGCCATCCATTGCAACTGGGAAAACCATAGCCTTGATTATACTCACTTTTGTTGGCAGGGTGATGTTTCTGCTTTTTAATATGCTATCTAGCTTTGCCATAGCTTTCCTCCCCAGGAGCAAGCATCTTTTAATGTCTTGGCTGCAGTCCCCATGTGCGGTGATCTTGGAGCCCAGGAAAAAGCCAAAATAGATTAAATGGATCATTGCAAATCAACTTTTAAACAAATTAAGCCTGAACCGTGTCCTCTAGTCTTATCTCACCATTGATTTTGTCTCTCTGTTGAATTCAAAGCCAGTTCAAAGTCTGAAACCTTTAAAACCAGATATATACGCACATGGTTCCTTCCAAAAATTACAATTTTGTAACATTCTAGCCTCAAGAAATCCATCTCGGTTCGTAAACAAACCGGTTGTAAACTTACACGCCCGCCATGGTTTCATATTAAAAGAAATGCAAAGATGTAAGCAAAAAAGTCCACCAGAAATAAAATCCAATTTCTTGGTCAATTTAGAAAGACTGCGGCTGTTTAGTGATAAAAATCACATCTGTACCACTTTACATGGCTTGTGTTTTGCCAGTTTGCAGCATTCGCTTCAGTTCAGTTTGAGCTCTCCTGTTCCACCACGTTGCAGTTCTTCCTTTTCAGCCTTAAACAGTGCTCAACTTTCTCACGTGACATATTTTATCTTGCAAATTTACATTGCAAGAAATATTTTCTTGGTTATATCTGTGGGTTGTATTGCTAAACTCCCGAGCTGTGCTTATAAAAAACTTAATTCAAAGGCTTTTTAAAATCTCAGGATGTTTTGCTTCTGATCTCAGTATATGCGAAGTCTGAGGAAACTTATTTATGGTTGAAATGAATTAGATGGTTCTCTCGGGATAAAAATAAAAAATGTAGCATCTTAAATTCAAGGTATAAATGTGATAACAGATTAAATAGAAATGCAGGCAGCCTCGAATGTAGGAATCAAATATAATTAAAACTGATAATTTAGTCTGCGAACAACAGAAATTAGTTTTTATTTTGATGGACAAAGGTAAAACTAAAACCTAAGGAAAAAAAATAAAACTCGGCTGTATTGCTTTAATTGTAAATATCTCTGATGCAGTGGTGGATTTCAAAATTTTTTGACTACCGGTTCTGTGGGTGTGGCTTGGTGGGCATGGCATGGCTTGGTGGGCATGGCTTGGTGTGCATAGCATGGGAAGGATACTGTAAAACCTCCATTCCCACCTCACTCCAGGGGAAGGTTACTGTAAAATCTCCATTCCCTTCCCACTCCAGGGAAAGGTTACTGCAAAATCCCCATTTCCTCCCAATCAGCTGGGACTCAGGAGGCAGAGAATAGATGGGGGTGGGTCCAGTCAGAATTTTTACTACCGGTTCTCCAAACTACTCAAAATTTCTGCTAACGGTTCTCCAGAACTGGTCAGAACCTGCTGAAACCCACCTCTGCTCTGGTGTGCAAAAAGATTGCCTTTCATATAAGCCCTAGGAAATGATTATTCTTATGGTTTTCTCAGAAATTACAGGAGACTTCTCTCTGGTTTAGTTAATTTAATGAGTTGCATCTTACTCAGTATTGTTTTGTGCAAAATGTCGCCTTCTTAGAACATTAAAGATAAAGGATAAAGAAGATATGGAATATTTCTTTTAACATGGAACTTCTTTTATCAATGGGTTGATAATAGAGGTAGAGGTTAGAAATTGGATAAATGATTATGTGTAAGCAAATTGACCCAAACAAAAAAACACTTTTGTATGTAAAAGAAACATGTATAAACAAACTATATGCGAGCTGCACTGGCTCCCGGTGGTCTTCCGGGTGCGCTTCAAGGTGTTGGTTCTCACCTTTAAAGCTCTCCATGGCATAGGGCCGGGGTATCTGCGAGACCGCCTGCTGCTACCGATAACCTCCCACCGGCCAATACGCTTGCACAGAGAGGGCCTCCTCAAGGTGCCATCAGCCAAGCAATGTCGGCTGGCGGCCCCCAGGGGGAGAGCCTTCTCTGTGTGAGCTCCCACCCTGTGGAATGAGCTACCTCCTGAAATTCGATTGATCCCGGACCTCTGCGTTTTCCGAAAGGCCCTTAAGACTTACTTATTTCAACAAGCCGGCCTAGTTTGATTGGTTTTAATGGGGTTTTTAAATTTTGATATTATTGATTTTTGGGTTTTAAATTGGGTATTTTAATTTGTAGATTTGAGATTTTAATACTGAAACGCCGATGATTTAATATAATTTTAATTTTTTTCTAATATTTGTACTATATGTGTTTTAATTTGGCTGTTCACCGCCTTGAGTCCCCCCGGGGAGAAGGACGGTATATAAGTTGAAATAAAATAAATAAATAAATAATATATATATGTGTGTGTGTGTGTGTGTGTGTAAAGAAGAGTTCTAGGAAGACACTTAACATACAAAAAAAGCTTTAGATGATTATGTTTACATCAGCAAAATCATTGGCAAGATACAGGAGTGCTGAAGACTTAGAAATTCCTGTTAACTGCAGTAGTGGCCAAAATTGTGGAAACCTTTTGGGAAAAGCTTATTTTTGAAGTTTGATGGTGAAAAACACCACTTTTTTTTTTTTTTTTTTTTTTTTTTTTTGAGTTCCAAGAGAATCCTATTCCACTGCTGGAATGGCCTGGGAATAGCCCAGACCTTCACCCAATGGAAACTCTATGGAGCCGACTAAAGAAACTGGTTAGTCAGAAGCGACCCAGCAATAAAACTCACTTAATAGAAGCCATCATTCAATCTTGGTTTCACATTAGAACAGCTGCGGAACTAAAAGACTTGGCTCACTCCATGGGAAGACGTTGTAAGGCCGTCATTCATGCTAAAGGTTACCCAACTAAAGATTAACTGACATGGGGATCATTTTTGTATATCTCGTTTTTTTCTACGCGTTTCCCTTTTCTTCTTTATACTGTACCTGCTATTCTAACAGCAAATCCTTCATAAAAGTTATTGCATTACATTCTTGATTCAATGATCTTTCCATTGATATATAATTTTATGGTACTCCTCCCCAAAAAAGTGGTGTTATTAGCTAGTTTTAAAAAATATACCTTTTCCCGAATGGTTTCCACAATTTTGGCCACTTCTGTAGAGTTATGAATCAGCCCTTTTCGCTGATAGCTTTATTGAAGAGGTTTGCATTATGAAGGATAACGGGCATAGCGGTGTTTAATGTATACACTTCAAGCTCATTCGGGGCTCGACTGCTGCGAAACCGATCACTGTGAATAAAAGAGAAAGTTTGAGTCAATGCTTCTTTGACTTAAAAGCCATTAATCCCCAAATGCTCAGAAGCAATTTGCTAAGCACTTCCTAAGTTGCAAGGCGCATCTTAAATTAACGGCGAACGCCTGTCACTGTTTTAGAAAATTGCTACTGTATGTTTTCCCTGGTAATTAGAAGTTTATACAATGGGGGATTCTTGGTAATTGGTTGCTAGCTAGCTTGGTCATTTTTACGGCACTGTGGGTTGCCACGATGGATGTCTTTATTTAGAAAGTTTCCGGGTTTTTTCATTTTTTCAGAGTGCAATATTTACCATCTCTCTGATTTTATTATTTAGGAAAATAAATGTTAGGCTTGCATGCAACGGTCCCTGTTTAGGAAAAGCTTTCTCCCCCAATCTCTGCTGGATATCCTCTTCTTGTTACTATTTCCTATCTTTGCTTCAAAATTCTCAAACTCCCTCCCTACTTCAGTGGTGAAATCCAATTTTTTTTACTACCGGTTCTGTCGGCGTGGCTTGGTGGACGTGGTGTGGCTTGGTGGGCATGACTGGGGGAAGGATACTGCAAAATCTCCATTCTCATCCCACTCTGGGGCCAGTCAGAAGTGGTATTTGCCGGTTCTCCAAACTGCTTAAAATTTCTGCTACCGGTTCTCCAGAACCTGTCAGAACCTGCTGGATTTCACCCCTGCCCTATTTCCTATTTTTTTCACCAGTGTTATCAAGACCCCACACTATGGATAAATCAATTTTCCAAATTTTCTCTACTTCCATGATGTCTTTCATTGCTTCTGGATTGCCCAATTAATCATGTGGCCTTCAGATGGTTTAAGTCTGCAGAATGTACAGATTTGTGAACATAGAATAGAATAGAATAGAATAAACAGAGTTGGAAGGGACCTTGGAGGTCTTCTAGTCCAACCCCCTGCTTAGGAGGAATCCCTACACCACTTCAGACAAATGGTTATCCAACCTCTTCTTAAAAACTTCCAGTGTTGGAGCATTCACAACTTCTGGAGGCAACTCGTTCCACTGGTTAATTGTTCTCACTGTCAGGAAATTTCTCCTTAGTTCTAAGTTGCTTCTCTCCTTGGTTAGTTTCCACCCATTGCTGCTTCTCCTGCCCTCAGGTGTTTTGGAGAATAGCTTGACTCCCTCTTCTTTGGGGCAGCCCCTGAGATATTGGAACCCTGCTATCATATCTCCCCTAGTCATTTTCATTAAACTATTGATTACTGTGTTTCTCTGAAAATAAGACCCTCTCTTATATTATTTTGAACCCTGAAATAAGCACTTGGCCTTATTTTCAGTGGGGTCTTATTAGTTGGGGTGCATGGAGCAAGACGGGGATCCTCTTGCCATCTTACCCAATTTCCAGCTGTCTCCCTAACCCTAACCAGGGGAAATGGTGGGGACCAGCTGCATATGCATTTAAATATTTTCAGGGATGGCTTATTTTCGGGAAAACAGGGTAGTTTAATGAAATACCTATTAGTTTATAATATAAAATACAAAAGAAAATAATAGGAAAATAAGGAAAGGAAGAAAGGGAAAGTGTAGGGAAAAGGGGGAAAAGAAAGAAAAGGCATTTGACTTCCGACTCCCTTTGGTGCAGTAGAATAAGATAATATCAACAAACTACAACTTTTTACTTTTATATAATAGTATAAACCAGCCATTTCTCTAACAACAAACCTATCTAACCGGTAAAACCCCTAATCAAAGTTTCATTTTTTTCCCACCTCAGAGACCAAGTCCAGAAGCAGTTTCAAAGTAGAAACAAAAATAATTCTATTCTTTTTTTTTCCTTGATCAAAGCAGTCAATTTAGCCATCTTTGCTAACTCCACCAATTTTTGCAGCCATTCATCCATCGTGAGGATCAAAATGTCGTTCCATTTTTGTGCATAAAGTAATTTTTCTGCCATCAACATATATAACTTCAAAGTTCCCCATTCCTCCCCCACAAAAAAACTTTTCCCCTTAAACCCAAAAGGAAAGTTTCTGGTTTTATCTTTACGTTCACTTTGAGAATCTTCTGTAATAAGATGTGAATTTCTTTGCTGGATTTGTGAACATACAGTAATGGCCAGAATTGTGGAAACCTTTTGGGGAAAGTATATTTTCTAAAACTAGCTAATAACACCCCGTTGTTTTTTGTTTGTTTGTTTGTTTGTTTGTTTGTTTTTGGAGTAGTACCATAAAATTATACATTAATGGAGAGATAATTGAATCAAGAATGTAATGCAATAACTTTTATGAAGGATTCCCTACCCCGTTTCCTCGAAAATAAGACATCCCCTGATAATGATAAGAGCCTTGGTGGCACAGCAGACTAAAATACTGTTAAATACTGTTAAGTAACACCAGCTGCCTGCAATTACTGCAAATTCAAATCTCACCAGGCTCAAGGTTGACTCAGCCTTCCATCCTTTCAAGGTAGGTAAAATTAGGACCCGGATTGTGGGGACAATAAGATGACTTTGTATAAAACAGAACACCACTTAGGGGGGCCCGAAAGCCCTACTAAGTAGGTATATACAAAAGTATGAAGGCTATTGCTTAACGCATTGTAAGCCACCCTGAGTCTCTGGAGAAGGGCGGCATATAAATTGAATAAACAAACAAACAAACAAACAAACAAACCCTATCGGACTTTTGAGTGCATGAGCTAAAATGAAAATAATTCATTCCCCCTGAAAATAAGCCCCCCCCCAAAAAAAATATTTAAACGGAGAGCTGGAAATCAGGTATGACGGCAAGAGGAACCCCATCTTGCTCCATGCGTGCCAAAATATTAGGACCTCCCCAAAAATAAGGCCAAGCGCTTATTTCGGGATTCAGAAAAAAATATAAGACAGGGTCTGATTTTCGGGGAAACAAGATATTAGAATAGCAGTTACAGTATAAAGAAGAAAAGTGAAACACAAGATACACAAAAATGATCCCCATAGAAAAAATGAGATATACAAAAATGATCCCTATGTCAGTTAATCCTTAGTTGGATAACTTTTAGCATGAATGATGGCCTTACAACGTCTTCCCATGGAGTGAGCCAAGTCTTTTAGTTCCGCAGCTGTTCTAATGTGAAACCAAGATTGAATGATGGCTTCTATTAAGTGAGTTTTATTGCTGGGTCGCTTCTGACTAACCAGTTTCTTTAGTCGGCTCCATAGAGTTTCCATTGGGTGAAGGTCTGGGCTATTCCCAGGCCATTCCAGCAATGGAATAGGATTATCTTGAAACTCTCCCCCTCCTCAAAAAAAGTGGTGTTATTAGCCATCAAATCTCAAAAATACACTTTTCCCAAAAGCTTTCCACAATTTTGGCCACCACTGTATCTAGAACATGAAGCGAAGCAAGGAAGCTTATTTCCAAAAGTAGAAACTTTTACAGTATACACATTTTAAGTAGAACTTAAAATGTGTATACTGTAGACCTGGCTAGTTTTGAATCAGTAAATGGGTGGTTTTTTTCCTCTTCAAAAATAATAAGGCAAGATCTTAAACTTTGGGCCACAGCTACACATTTCACACCTACGTATGCTCTTTGCAAAAGATGAGTGATTCACATTCTAATAGTTGGTGGTTCTTTTAGGAACTATTTACATCCCCCCTTTTAAGGAAAAGCTACAGGACTGCAGCGCTCTTCAGCCAAGAACTGCTCATTATAATGATTAGCGAAGCATTTCTACGCAACCTTTTCCCAAAGCTAATCTGGCTGAAAACTTGTTTAAAAATTAGTGTGAAACAATAAGGAAGTTGAAATTGAAGATCAAAATTTTTAAAACATTTCAACTTATATTTCCAACTGTACAGGTTTGGACTTATGACCACAAATGAGCCTAACATTTCTATTGCTCGGTGAGATATTTGTCAAGTGAGTTTTGTCTCATTTTATGACCCTTCTTGCCACCGTCCTTAAGTGAATTATTGCAGTTGTTAAAGCTAGTCATGCGGCTGTTAAGTGAATCTGGCTTTCCCCATGGACTGTGCTTGTCATAAGCTCACAAAATGGGATTAGGTGACCCCAGGACACTGCAAACGTCAAAAATGTGAGTCAGTTGCCAAAGGTCTGAATTTTGATCACATGACCATGGGGACGCTGCAGTGGTCATAAGGGTGAAAAATGGACATAAGCCACTTTTTTCAGTGCCGTTGCAACTTCGAATGGTCACTGAATGAATGGTTAGTAAATTGAGGATGACCTGTAGTATATTAATTTGGAGGGATGTGTGTGTGTGGATAGATAGATAGATAGATAGATAGATAGATAGATAGATAGATAGATAGATAGATAGATAGATAGATAGATAGATAGATATGGATGGATAGGTGGATAGATAGAGATGGATGGATAGATAGAGATGGATGGATGGATGGATTGATGGATGGATGGATAGATAGGGATGGGTAGACAGGCAGACAGACAGACAATCAGACAGACAGAAGATAGATAGATAGATAGATAGATAGATAGATAGATAGATAGATAGATAGATAGATAGATAGATATGGATGGATGGATGGATGGATGGATGGATGGATAGAGAGAGACAGAGACAGACAGACAGACAGACAGACAGACAGACAGATAGATAGATAGATATGGATGGCTAGAGATGGATAGATGGATGGATAGATGATAGATAGATAGATAGATAGATAGATAGATAGATAGATAGATAGATAGATATGGATGGATAGGTGGATAGATAGAGATGGATGGATGGATGGATGGATGGATAGATAGATAGATAGATAGATAGATAGATAGATAGATAGATAGATAGATAGATAGATAGATGATAGATAGATAGATAGATAGATAGATAGATAGATAGATAGATAGATAGATAGATATGGATAGACAGGTAGACAGACAGACAGACAGACAGACAGAAGATAGATAGATAGATAGATAGGAATGGATGGATGGAGAGAGAGAGAAACAGACACACAGAGAGAGAGAGAGAGAGAGAGAGAGATGGATGGATAGGGAGAGAGAGAGGGAGAGATGTTGGTGGGTGGGTGGGTACACAGGCAGGCAGGCAAGCAGAAAGATAGACAAACAGATGATAAATAGATAGACACACACACACACACCAATAATGTGAGAGAAAGAATTGTCCAAGGATCCATTTACCTAGGCCAATTATTGGGAACCTGAGAAATATTTTGCCGTATATGCTCCATTCTTCGTCCGTTTTTCTTTAAAAACTTTAACCATTTGCCGTAAGCGCCTTCTGACTTTCTGTTGTATATTAGTTTCTTGTGTTTTTATTTCCTGAATTGAAAACACATAATTTGTAACCACTCAGAAACAAAACAAAAAAAACCCCAAAAAACTAAGGAAAATGAGGCTACAAAGCTAGGAAATGACTAATGGAACCAAAAACTTTTAACTTGCGAGGAAATAACCTTATTAGTCGGGCTTCCTGTTTTCCTATTCATCTGAGTGTGGTTATTATTATTATTATTTTCCCCCCTCAGGAGGTGTTGTGGATAAGGATCTCCGTCACTACCTCAATCTGCGGTTCCAGAAGGGTTCGGTGGATCACGAGCTTCAGCAAATCATACGAGATAATCTCTACCTCCGGACTGTGCCATGTGAGTTCAAGTGACCAAAATTGTGGAAACCTTTTGGGAAAAGTGTATTTTTGAGGTTGGATGGCTAATAGCACCACTTTTGGGGGGGGAGTTTCAAAAGAATCCTATTCCACTGCTGGAATGGCCTGGGAATAGCTCAGACCTTCACCCAATCGAAAATCTATGGAGCTGACTAAAGAAACTGGTTAGTCAGAAACGACCCAGCAATAAAACCCAGTTAATAGAAGCCATCATTCAATCTTGGTTTCACATGATAATAGCTGCAGAACTCAAAGACTTGGTTCCCTCCATGGGAAGACATTGTAAGGCTGTAATTCATGCTAAAGGTGACCCAACGAAGCATTAACCGACATGGGGATCATTTTTGTATATCTCGTTTTTTCTATAGGGATTATTTTTGTAGATCTCTTTTTATCTACATATTTTGCTTTTCTTCTTTATGCCGTAACTGCTATTCTAATAGCAAATCCTTCATAAAAATGATTGCATTACATTCTTGATTCAATTATCTTTCCATTGATATTAGCTGGTTTTAGAAAATGCACATCTCAAAAGGTTTCCACAATTTTGGCCACTACTATATACATTTTGGGTTTTTGATAGCGTGTCAAGTATATGGATTTTTACGCATGCCCTGGTGAACAATAGGAGTCGTGTTTTCGCTCTAGTACCCTTGTGTGGCCATCTTGATTTATTCTTTCGTTTTGGCTTCAGCTGGTGTTGAAAGTTTCGTGTCAGGCGTGATAAAATGTTTAATGACTTGACTAATTCTGCTGAAAACAAAAATTATAGGATGTAACAAGTGGCACCCTATAACAGGTGAAATAGCCATATATGGTAAGCAGATATTTTTCAGTGGTGACTTAGTGGATCTGTCATTTTTTACACACGTAAAGATTTTGGAGGATTAAAGAATTGAGGGAACATTGTCTTTTAGCAAAAGCATTATTTAAGATTATTCGGTATATTTTTAACACATTAGTGTTGCCTTTGATCTGCAATACATTATATTCCAATATCTGGTAAAGAGAATTTCCATCAGTGAGTTGGACAGCCATATAAATAAATAAAGACATATATGGGTACATGTGGAGATATAAAACATGGATTTAGTAACAGCCAGAACGGAGGCAGCGTTTGTAGTTTAATAAATCAGAAAATTGAAATGAGGATTTATTTTTCTTGATAAATTCTTTTAAACCAGCAGTGGAAATTAATTCTTGATTAGGATTGCTAAATTTACATTACAGGTTGATTAGTGGAAGATCCTTGTGGCTGTTGTGTGTGTTGTACTGTATAAATATTTGGAAAGCTCGGAACTGAGTTTTTAAAACAATTGTGTAAAAAAAGACTTAAACGTGTATATCTTTTGTTTAAACTGGAAAGAGAGTTCATCAGTAAACAAATGAACTGAAACACACTGCCTGAATGATAAAAGCACAATTGTTCCAAAGTTAAGAGGCTGGCTAAAATTGAACGAAACGATCCTAGGAGTTCCTCTAATTCTATCTTTATGTTATCTCAGATGTGAAACCAAACGGAATATAAATAACAAGGAAGGCGTAAATATGTCAGATTTCCTGCTTTATCCGAATGCCTGCTGGATCACGGGGGAAATGAGATGGTTGCTAGACTGATTCTCAGGAACAATATTTTGCCATTCCAGGGTTTAGATGTTACTAGTGGATTCTAGAGAGGTGTTGTGGCTCGCCAGCAGCCTGTGGAGCTGGCAGTGGAGTCAGACAGTGAGGAGGCTGAGGAAGAACAATGGCCAGTCCTGGAGGCTGGAGAAGGCCCGGATGAAGGCTCTGTGTCAGAGGCAGAGATAGGGACAGGGCCATCGGGGAGTGATGTGCAGACTCCAGAGCCTCCAGAGGCTGACAGCAGAGAGGCAGAGGAACAGGAGGAGCCTGTTCCTAGTGCACGTATGAGAAGAGCTGCCAGAAGGCAAGAGCAGCTCAAGCAAAGAGGACAACTCAGGAGTAAGGGCAGGAGATGATTGGCCCCTCCCATAAGGGTTAAAAGACCAGCAACAGCTCTTGGCCTCTTTGTCAAAAAACAACGTTAATAGTCTTGCTGTACTTATCTCTTGTCAGCATCTTCTTTTGCCAAGAGAAGCCTTCAGCAGTTTGCCTAATTATACCAAGGTTGGCAGTTAGACTGAAGAATTTGTATTAGAGTTTGTTTTAATTTAGTTTGGACTACGCTGAGAATGAGTTAATTCTCAGCTGTTGTAATAAAGTCTGTTTGTTTTGGAACTGTTTGCATCGATTACTACCTACTTGGGCCTGGGTCACAACAAGAGGGTGGAATAAAACTTGACAAAGTGTTTCTTCCTTCTGGTCTTTATTGGGATGTATCTATGGTTTTGCCGACTCACTAACTTTTGTATGTTGATGAGCTCCATCATTCTGTCCGCACCCTGGAAAGAGTCTTTAGCCAAGTTCTCTGTTTTTTTATTATTTTCCTTTGGTGTTTCCATACCAAGTCTTCTGCCTTTGATGGATGGATGTCTAGAACCTGATCATAATTCTGGGGGTGAGATCAGGGATTGGAATTCCAGCTGCTTTCCGGATGATGTACGAAGTAGGTGGCCTCCATATTCTACTCCAAGTATTGTCCCCCCACACAGGGACTATAAAATTTGTCAGTGGGAGTTACACATTTCCTTTGGATCATGACCAAGGGTTTCTAAGCTGCTAACAATAAACTGTTTAATGAAGTCATATTTTCATTCTTCAGCCACATTTGCTTTGGATTTTTTTTTTTTTTTTTTTTTTTTTTTTGCATTTTGGTTGGCGTAGGAAACATGCTTTCTCTGTTGTGGCACTTGGAATAGTATCCCTCAAGAGATCTGTAAGACTTCCTCCTAATAGTCACCCAAAAATCCTTCCAAGTCCTGGAAAAAGATGGTTGTTGAACCCCTGTCACTTGTTTTGTTGTTGTTGTTGTTGTTGTTGTTGTTATGCATAGGGTTGTGTTTTTTCCCCTTCTAGGAATCACAATCTATTTCTCTATGGTTATTATTTCTTGCTTTTAAAGTAGAAGATGTCTTTTGAAGTTGGGCAATCTCTAAATCTATCTATCTATCTATCTATCTATCTATCTATCTATCTATCTATCTATCTATCTATCTATCCATCCATCCATCCATCCATCCATCCATCCATCCATCCAGCCATCCATCCATCCATCTATCTATCTATCTATCTATCTATCTATCTATCTATGTGAAATCCACTCACTCATTACGAAATCTCCAGAACAGTAAAGCCTACAAAACTTGAAATTTGGCATGTATGTTCCTCTTGGCTTCTAGGCGATCAGTAAGAAAGGGTTTTTTTTGAAATCACCATCATATCTTTAGTATTTCATATACGGTATATTAACATGCTGTGATGCTAAGGAGTTAGACGTTCTACTCCCCACTCCCCACCTGAAAAGAACTCTGTTCCAACTGCCACTTGCCTCATATTCCGTTACCTCAGTTCAAACTGACAGATGTTTCATCCTTCTCTCAGGAGTGGTCTGGGGCTCCTTACAGTACTAAATGTTGGTACCTCACCAAAATGTCTACCCCTTCCACCTATGGAACTGCTTCCAAACTCAAGGCAGCGGGAGAGATATTCCCTTATGAGTTTCAATCACCGACCACCACTGAGCCAACGGACTGTGACCCGAATTTCTCCTGGATAGTGTCCCAGTCCCAAATCTCTTCTTACACTGACCTCCTCAGTTCAGATGAATCTGTTCCTTCTGCTGTAACACCAGTTAAAGGAAAAAGAGGGGAAAAAAACACAGGAAAAGATTTACTGTGATTAGGAAAACACAAGTAAGGGAAGCTGCAAAAAAATATCGTCAAAGTCATCCCAAAGTCAATAGAGAGGCTGTAAAAAAGTATGCATCTAATAACCCCTACATTAATCAGGCAGCTAAATATGCCAACATTCGAAGTACAGGGGCAGGTCTACCACAGGATAGGGATATCATGGCGGGGCCTCAGCAACAGCCTTCATTTCTCCAGATATACCGTATTTTTCAGAGTATAAAATGCTTCAGATTATAAAACGCACCTACCTTTTTTGATGAGGAAAACAAGAAAAATGAAATCTGCCTCTGCCTCCCAGCAATTTTGCCTCATGGCAGCAAACAGCAAACAGCCTGCTTGACTTTCATTTTTGTTTTCAGCATAGCTTGATTAGCACAAGAAAAATAAAATCTGCTCCCAGCAATTTAACTCCTTGCAGCAAACAGCAGAGGCCCGCGCAAAACAGCTGAGAGTTAGAAGGCGGATCCAACCGACAATCAACTTGTGCTAATTAGGCTGTGCTGAAGCTGAACTCCACACAACAACAACACCGTAGTATCTGAGCCATTTAAGGCGATGATGCTGTAGAAATGTTGAAACTTGTAATGGCTCATTAAATTAATTGTAGTTCCTTTGATTTCCCACAGTATGATTAGCTAGCTAGCCAGGGTGAAACAAATTTATACGACCGTGTTTTGTTCAGCCTAAACCACAAAGGAGTCTCAAATTATGAACAAAGGGTAAGTGGAGGGAACACAATACTCAAAATCAAATGCCGTATTTTTCAGAGTATAAGACGCTCCAGACTATAAGACGCACCTGCCTTTTTTTGGTGAGAAAAACAAGAAAAAGAAATCTGGCAGCAATTTTGCCTCCTTGCAGCAAACAGCAAGCTTTACTTTCATTTTCGTTTACAGCATAGCTTGATTAGCACAAGAAAAAAGAAATCTGCTCCCAGCAATTTACCTCCTTGCAGCAAGCAGCAAAGGCCCATGCAGCAATAGGCAATGGCAATCCCTGCAGCCTGAAATAGCTGAGAGTTGGGGGACAATCAACTTGTGCTAATTAGGCTGTGCTGAAGCTGAAATGGGCTGTTTCTTCTTGCTGCTTGCTGCAAGGAGGTAAACTGCTGGGAGGCAGAGGCCAAAGGGTGTGGGGCCAGTGGGTGGGCGGGGCTACATTTGGTGTCTAAGATACGCCTAAATTTTGACCCCCTTTTAGACGGGAAAAAGGTGCGTCATATATTCCAAAAAATACAGTACTTTGTTGGTGATGATGACAATGAGAGGGACATCCAATGTGGAATCTATCCGGGCGTTACTCCAGAACTTGCTAGTTCAGTTTATCATGCCCAATCACATAGTTTCGTAGTGAAGTATCCATATATAATCAGCTAGTTATATATAAATATAATGCAACAAAAATGCCAATGATGCTAGAGATAAATTGCTTTTTGGGATCCAATCCAAATCGATCACTAAGACCAAAGTTTTATTCTTCCAAGCTTTCTGGTTCATGTTGGAACCCATCATAGGTGAACTTCTCTCTCTCCAAAATATATTCTACGCAGTTGTGTTTATATGGTTGTGTGTAGCTATTTAGTTGTTAGAGTTGTTGACGGCTGGCTATTAAATTGTTGGTTGTTCTTTCCTTGTGCTGCCGTTCCCTTGGCTCCTAAGTATCCGATAAGCTGCCGAAAAATCAACCTTTCTTTTCATGGACAAGGGATCTGTTTCCCCATCATTTCTCTGCCTTTTTTTGTCCCTGCTCAGCCAACAATTGCTAGTAGCTGTGAAAGTGAATGCATGTCCTTGTTCACTGCAAAGTTGCACTGTTTAAAGCAGGGGTCGTCAAACTTTTTAAACAGGGGGCCAATTCACTGTCCCTCAGACTGTTGGGGGGCTGGATCAGCTGGGTGGGTGTGGCTAGGTGGTCATGTGACTGGATGGGTGTAGCTAGGTGGTCATGTGACTGGATGGGCGTGGCCAATTTAGCAGTCCATTAAACAATACACACAAATTATTTTTTTATTTGTTATGCTCCTGGGGGTGGAAAGCAGATTAGTGAAGGGATGTGGCTGCCTTGGGGTGTGTATGAAGGACTTCTGTTTGTGTGTATATGTGTGAGTGTGTCTTTCCCTTTCTTTCTCTCTCTGGAGGCCTGGGAGGCCAAAATTGGGCCCGTTTTTGGCCTCCCCAGCCTCCAGAAGGTGGATGGGAGCTGGCAGGTAGGCAGGGCAATGTGGGCGGGGCAGCCTCGGGGTCCCATGTGGGCCGGATTAATGACTTTGGCGGGCCGTATCCAACCCACGGGCCGTAGTTTGAGGACCCCTGGTTTAAAGTCTTGTTCATACATTGATTGATTGCAAGATGAAACTTGGAATTATAAGATTTTTTTCCCCTCAAAGTGGAAGTGGGGAGGGAAAGAGAGAGAGAGAGAGAGAGAGAGAGAGAGAGAGAGAAAGAGAAAAGAGAGGAGAGAGGGAGAGAGAGAGAGAGAGAAGAGTGAGAGAGGAGAGAGAGAAAGAGAGAGAGAAAGAGAGAGAGAGGTCACTTTACAAAATATATTTGAATTTAGCTTAACAAAGGGAAATTTAATTAAAAAGGTGATCTGGTTATGGAATTGGTACTGGGAAATTAAAACAAAAAATTAATAACTGAAAGTAATTTGATAAAGCAGATAAGTCGCTAACCTTGGTAGAAAGCAAATATTTTTTTAAAAAAAATGCCAGCATAGTTGTAGTTTATTAATAATATTTGACAAAGTCTACAGATTAAGATAATGTGGGGTTTTGCCAAGTGTTTCATGCAATTAACATAAAATAACATGCATTTAGTTCTTTGCTTATTCTACTTGTGTTCTACTTGTAGGCTGCCAAACCAATTCCCATTTGCAATGATCCAAATAAACAATTATACAATTAAAATGTCCGCGATAAAATTGAGATGTCGGTAATTACAGAAAATATAAACGTTGATAACAAATTATACAACCAAGATACAGATCAGAGAGATATATTAATATGAAAATAAAAACAGAATAAGATGGGCAACAGTCAATGGGATGGTACCGTTTCTGCCGAACAAGATAAAGACATGTTGCCAACTACAGATAATTGGCACGTTGTAGGTACATCGATCAATGGCATATACTGAAGCACTGTTCCTGGCATTTCCAGTTAAAATTGGAAAAATTCCTCGTGCTTGGAAAAAAATCAGCCCATATTGCACTGGAAAACAACTGTCAGATGGAATAATCCTACCAAGCAAAAGTCGTAAAATCAGGCGAAACTCACTTAACAAATGTTTCACTTAGCCACAGAAATTTTGGGCTCAATTGCGGTCATAAGTTGAGAAGTATTCAGCGTATTTAGGACAATTTATTCAGACTTCAATGTAGTCTGAATTTACTGTCTGTTTATTTATTAAGTGTCTATGTCGCCCAGTGGTGGTATTCAGCTGGAATTCCAGTTTTTTTACTACCTTTTTACTACCGGTTTGGTGGGTGTGGTTTGGTGGGCGTGGCATGGCATGGCATGGCATGGCTTGGTGGGCATGGCAGGGGAAGGTTACTGCAAAATCCCCATTTCCTCCCAATCAGCTGGGACTCGGGAGGCAGAGAATAGATGGGGACGGGGCCAGTCAGAATTTTTACTACCGGTTCTCCAAACTACTCAAAGTTTCCGCTACCGGTTCTCCAGAACTGGTCAGAACCTGCTGAAACCCACCTCTGTATCACATGATCACCTTTTGCGACCTTCTGACAAGCAAAGTCAGTATGGAAGCCGGATTCACTTAACAACCGTGATTTGTTTAACAACTGTGGCTAGAAAGGTCGTAAAATGAGGCAGAGTCTCACTTAACAAACGTTTCACTTATCAAAGGAAATTTTGGCTTCCCTTGGGGTCGTAAGTCAAGGCCATTTTCAGTTTACATTTGATCGTTCCGTCACTAGCAGTTTAAGAAAACCCTCTTTGAATTGAATGCCTGTGTGAATTCGTAATTAAAGGTTTTGTCAGCTTCTTGGCAAAGGATTTTGACATTTTGGAGAAATATTTGGGCTCTGCAGTGGAGTCTTGGCTGTGATACAAACCTCAGGAACAAATTGAATGTTGTGCGATATTCAATAATTTGGCTAGGAAAGCAGATTGTGGAGAGTTGAGTTGAGTTGGCTTTAATTCAGGGGTGAAATGCTCCTGGTTTGGGCCGGATCACCCAATCCGGTAGCAATGGTGACGAGTGGTTTGGAGAACCGGTAGCAAAAATCCCTGCCCACCCCCCACCCCCCATGCCCAGCTGAGCCGCACAATTATCAGAGGCTTTTTTATTTTATTTTTTCTACAACCTCTTCGGCCGAAAAAAATGCTTTTAAAAGTAAAAATAAAAAGCCTCTGATGATTGCGTGGCTCAGCTGGGATCGTCAGAGGCTTTTAAAAGAAAAAAAAAAACCTCTACCGATCAGGCAACTCGGCTGGGATCGGCAGAGCCTTTTGAAAGCATTTTTTTACAACCTCCTCGCCAAAGAGGTTGTAGAAAAATATGGTTTTAAAAGTAAAAAAAAAATGGGCCATGCCCACCCTGACACATTAACCCCTCCCACCAAGCCACGCCCACAGAAGTAACAAATTTTAGATTTCACTACTGCTTTAATTCCTCAGCGTGATGTAACTAGCAGATCCATCTAGGATCCAGCTAGGATGATCCATCTTGAACCTCCTAGAACAGGACCATCATGGTCCTAGAAGCTTGGAATGAATGAGAATATCTATACACGCTCATGTGAATAATATCTTTAAAAGAAAAAAAAATACACTTTGGCCTATGCGGTGCATGTAACACAGTTTAATTCTAAAGAAACGAAAAACTTGGCTGCTTATTAAAATTGTGCAAAAATTGACCACAGTTGTACAAAAATGTATGTTGCTAAGCGGGACAGTTGTTGAGTGAGTTTTGCCCCATTTAAGCCCTCTCTTGCCACAATTCTTAGTGAATCACCTCAGCTGTTAAGTTAGTAACCCAGTTCTTAAATAAATCTTGCTTCCCTATTGACTTTACTTATCCGAAGGTCGCTAATCCCGGGACACTGCAACCGTCATAAATTTGAGTCAGTTGCCGAGCATCTGAATTTTGATCACGTGACCATGGGGGATGCTGCGAGGGTCATAAGTGTGAACAGTGGTCCTAAGTCATGTTTTTGCCGTTGTAACTTCGAACAGTCGCTAAACAAAAGACTGTAAGACAAGGACTACCTTTAATTTCTCCCCACCTCCAGTGAAGTAGACCGGGACTGAGGCTGTGGCCAAAAAACCAGTGGTGGGTTGCTACCATTCCCCCCCCCTCCCCGTCCAATCAGACAAACTGGTAGTGGCGGCAGTGGGAGGCACGTGCACGTCCACAAGAGAACCAGTAGCAACGGGTTTTAAAACCCACCCCTGCAAATGACCCTTAGTGAATTTCAACAGCTGGAAGAGTTTTTGTTGTGTGTCCAACACTGAGCCGCTATGTCACGCTTTGACCGTGCCATCAGTTTCGGTTGCGATTTGTATTTGTGATCTGTGAAGGCCGCATCTCTTCCTAAAACTTTTCAAGAGCATCTTCCCTAAACTAGCCAATAGAGGGCGCTGTAACACAATGCATGAGAAATGTTGTCACTGTGGTTTGAAGATGGGTATGCAGTGTAGCAGGGAAAATATGCTAAAACAGCAAATATTTGCATAAATGCATAGATTAACATGCCAGGTGATATTTAAAGGATCAGATCAGCTCAGGGCTCACATTTTTCATGGCTAATAACCAGTGCTATTTTCCAGCGCTTCTATTTTCTGCGATAATGCAGTAATAATGTGCTCCAAGTGGGAGAAATGAGTTTTGAATAGCTCTGATCGGTCCTTGCAAAGGGAACTGGTCTTTTGGGCCACAGAAACAAATAAGAATAAGAATAAGAATAATTTATAGATTTTAGGTATCTGTAGATATCTGTCTATAGATGTAGATATACAGTAGATACATCTTTTTTATATAGATATATAATAGTAGTATTTCAACATTTAAGGGGTTGCCACAACACAAAGAAGAGGGAGTCAAGCTATTCTCCAAAGCACCTGAGGGCAGGACGAGAAGCAATGGATGGAAATTAACCAAGGAGAGAAGCACTTAGAAGTAAGGAGAAATTTCCTAATGGTGAGAACAGTTCAGCTGTGGAACTCTTGCCTTCAGAAGTTCTCCAACACTAGAGGTTTTGTAGATAGATAGATAGATAGATAGATGACAGATAGATAGATAGATAGATAGATAGATAGATAGATAGATAGATAGATAGATAGATAGATAGATAGATAGAGATACAGTATATAAATATATAGATATACATATACATATACATACAGTATATAGATATAATAGATAGATGTAGAGATATGTAGATACAGTATATAATATAGATATAGATACAGTATAGATAGATAGATAGATAGATAGATAGATAGATAGATAGATAGATGTAGATATAGATATAGATACAGTATATAGATATATAATATAGATAGATAGATAGATAGATAGATAGATAGATAGATAGATGTATATATATGTAGATATAGATAAAGATATAGTATATAAATATATAGATATAGATGTAGATATATAGATATAGATATAGATATAGATATACATACAGTATATAGATATATAGATATAGATAAATGTAGAGATATATAGATACAGTATATAATATAGATATAGATACAGTGTGTGTGTGTGTGTGTGTGTATGTATGTTTCCTGAGGTTTTTGCGGGTGTTTGTATGTAGGTCTTTGGTTATTCGGGTCTTCTCCCGCGTAAAATTGGAAGCGTCTTGGCAAGATACTTCCAATTTTACGCTGGAGAAGACCCGAATAACCAAAGACCGACCTACCTACCTACCTACCTACCTACCTACCTACCTACCTACATACATATATATATATATATATATATAGACATAGATAGATGTAGGTACAGTATAGATATAGATAGATATAGATATAGATATAGATATAGATATAGATAGATATAGATATAGTTCTCTGGTTGCTGGGTAGGCATGGCCATGGTGGGTGTGGCCTATTCGGCTTCCTGAACCATGGTGGTGGTGGTGTGTTTTTGCCCGACCTGGGCTCTGGAGGCTTTCCTCAAGCCTCCGAGAGGGTGAAAAGAGCCTCCCCAGGCTCTGGGGGCCCTCTAGAGACCAGAAACGGGCCTGTTTCCGGCATTCCCAAATTTCTGGTAGGCCCATTTTTCACCCTCCCCGAGCCTCCGCAAGTGCCCTCCACTTACCTGCATCCAAAAGGGGCCCTGTAGGGACTCCTGGGAGGGGTGGGGTGGGGTTGGCGGGGCCAACCAGGAGTGGGATTTGGGGGTTCTCCGAACTGCACAGAATCTTAGCCAGAGCTTCTCCCGAACCCCTGCGAACCCCCAGCAGCTCATCTCTGGATAAAACATTTGAATTTACAGTGGGAAACAGAGTACTGTGCTATTAGGAGCCGTTAATATAGAAGCCATCTACTACAAACTTGTAAAGGTGCTTGCTTGGTTATTTGTAATCACTAAAAATTGCCCCTAGGCAGATATTCATGAAGCTTTTTTTTTTTTTAATCCACTCTAAAATGTTGCTATGAATCTTTTTGTGCTGGCCTCATTGGTTCTAACTCAGTATATTCACAATTGATCGGGAAGCAGGTTATTGCTAGATGTAAAGAACGGAGTGTGTAATAATTAACTTTTAGGGAAAAGTAAATGACGCAGCAGGCCATGCAATATTAAAGGGACGGTAGTGTGCTGCCTTCACACAAAACATAAAACAGTAATTTGATATCGGTTAAATTATTCACAAGGCCTTTTTATTTTAAAACTTGAGTGAGTGATGAGTAGCCAGAATTAGAATAGATCTGTTTGATTAGTGGGTTGCTCACATCGCTGACGCTAGCCTTGCTTCAAAATTCGATAAAGTTGGATGCGTATGTGTAGGTGTGAGGTTGTGTGTCAGCTCTTCAAAGGTAGTTCTGACAAGAAGCACCAAACATGAGAACTAATGCCACCTATATTTAAAAGTTACAAATAACAGAATCAAGTTTGAAAGTGTCTCATCCAGGGGTGAAATTCACTTACCTTTCCCTACCGGCTCGCAAATGTGAGGCCACGTCCTCCTCCATTCATGCGCAGAACCTTCTGTGCATTGTTGTGGCCCGCCAGCGGCCTGCATGGATCGTGGCTGATCCCGACGACAAGGAGTCTGGTGCGGGGTCGTGCCAGCAGCCTGTGCAGCCAGCGCTCACGTCGGACTAGCAAGGAGGCTGAAGAGAATGTGATGCCAGAGGCAGAGACTCAGTCAGGGCCTTCAGAACCTCCAGAGGCTCCTTCAAGTGGAGAGAGCGAAGTGGAGGAGCCTCTCCTCAATGCTCGAGCACGCAGGGCTGCCAAAAGGCAGGAGTGGCAACCTCTAAGGTGTTGGAACACTGCTTTCATGTCACCTCTAGTCCTTCTTTTCTCTAGATTAGCCAAACCCAAATGCTCATATGTTTTAGTCTCCAGGCCTTTATCATCTTAGTTGCTCTTCTTTGCACCTTTTCCAAAGTCTCAACAGAGTTTTTTGTAATGTGTTGAATGTCAGCGTTCCAGAAAACCCCCCAACTCCAAGTAAAAACTCTGAAGCAAGCATTTTTCAAAGTTCTATTTACTAGAAAAGGTAAACTGGCACATCTGGGAAAGCCTGAATCTGAGAGGTCCGGGTTTTCCCTCAGTAAATCAAAATCCCCAAAACCATCCCCTCAGTCCTCAGTCGATCACATGCTCCAATCAATGTCCGTCCCATCTCGACTCAGCACTCCAGTCGGTCCTTCTCCAGATGCCAGATTGCCTTCACCTTGACTGACAGGAAGAATGCTATTATGTCTACAGACATCCCCTCTACTAAATCCCTCCTCCTATTTTCCCACACATGAGAAGGTGGCAGCATGGAAGCTTCCGGCCTAATATGGCTTCCAAAGCTGACATTGAGCAAAACTGGATGCAATATTCCAGGAGTGGTCTTACTAAGGTAGGAGTCTGCAACCTTAAACATTCAAAGAGCCATTTGGACCCGTTTCCCACAGAAAAGAAAACACCGGGAGCCACAAAACTCTTCCTGTGCCTGACTGTTTCTTGAGCGGCCACAGAACTAGCATATGTAGTTGTGTTTTCTTCCTAAACTTTTCTTTTCTTGGATTTATCTATGGTTGCCTTACCAGTGGTTGAAAAGCTCAATAAATCGCATGTCAGCGGGTGTCGCACATTGGCGGTTGTGACATATATTTTGAGTGACAGGTAGCCACAGCAGACGGGTGGAAGAGCCACATGTGGCTCCAGAGCTGTAGGTTGCCGACCCCTGAACTAAGCCTTTATAAAAAGGTACTAATACTTCATGTGATTTTGATACGTGGGCCTGAGGAGTTGGGGAGCCCTGATTTAGGCCCATTTTATGAGTAGCTCGATCACATCATGGCCACGTAGCACATACCGTATCATCCAACGTGGAACACGGTTGTTGCATAAATTCGAAAAAAACTGAGGACAAGTTAAGTGCGACCGAAATAATTAATTTAGCCACATGTATTCTGTACCGCAAAGATGCTCCGAATCCAAGTAATAATTTTTGTCCTTTGATGATTCATTGCTAGAGATCCTACAGTGGACCACAAAGAGAGTCTATATTCTCCGTTAGGCTATTACAATTTGCTCTGTTAGGTTATTACAATCGTGAAGCGCAGCAAATACCCTGTTGCTATACAAATTGAATAAATGACACTACAAACACCATCCTGCAAAGAGCAAATGAACAGCAAAAAAAGGAGGGGAAAAAAAAAACCCATCCAGCTCAGATAAGCGGGAAAAAAATCTTTCGCTAAAAGAGCTGATCTAAAAAAATTTTCTGCTTAAATGGAAATGAGAAAGAAAATGTAAAAGGATACATTGGAAATACCACACGAGAAGCTCGTTTTTTTGGAAGCTCCAGCGTTCGGTTAGTCAAACCTGAAATATTTGATCGCCGTGCACAATATCATATGACAAATTTGACTAATTGGGATGAAAGTAACAATCGAACTGCCAATCTGTTTCCAACTATGTAAATCTACAGTTGCCATCACTAGATTGGAGGTGATTTGATTGCACTTTGAGAGGTTTTTTTTTTTTTGTCCAGACATGTTTTTTGATCATCTTCTTTTAAAGATCCCATAATCCCTGGAGTCTGAGCAACTGAACGGAGCTGAGTGTTTACTGGCTGGATGCCTTTCCTGTCACCAGTGCAGAGTTTTGTTCACCAGATATATTCTCATTGTGCCCAGAGAGAGAGAGAAATATCTGCCTCTACTTAGGATCGAACTCATAGCCTCCTGGTTGTGAGGTGAGATACTATTTAATACTATTGCTAATAATAATAATTGATCAACTAATTTGATAATAATTGCTAGGGATTGCTTATGGATGACCTAGGTAGGGTGGAGATGAGATGAAGTTAAAGGAGGTGATTGTTGCCTCTCTTAATTTCCCAGCTCTCTTCAGTGCCATCAGTCATGGTTTACATCTTGGCCTGCTTCTTCTGGACCTTCTATGGAGAAGGCAAGTGGTAGACATGGTGTTATAATGGTTCTCCATAAGTAACTGTGAGAAGGATCTTGGAGTCTTAGTGGACAATCAATTAAATATGAGCCAACAGCCAATACAATCATAAATTGCATTAACAGAGGGATTCAATCAAGATCACATGAGATACCAATACATTCTATAAAGCCTTAGTAAGACCACACCTAGAGTACTACATCCAGTTTTGGTCACCACAGTATAAAAAAGATGTTGACTCTAGAAAGAGCGCGGAGAAGAGTAACCAGGATGATTAGGGGACTGGAGGCTAAAACATACGATGAAAGGTTGCAGGAACTGGGCATAGCTAGTCTAGTGAAGAGAAGGACCAGGGGAGATAGGATAGCAGTCTTCCAATATCTGAGGGGCTGCCACAAAGAAGAGGGAGTCAAACTATTCTCTAAAGTACCTGAAGGCCAGGAATAAACTGGATGGAAACTGATCAAGGAGTGAGTCAACCTAGAAATAAGGAGAAATTTTCTGACAGTGAGAACAACCAACCAATGGAACAGAAGTTGCCTTCAGAAGTTGTAGGAGCTTCATCACTGGAGGCTTTCAAGACAACCATCTGTCAGAAATGGTACAGGGTCTCCTGCTTGAGTAAGGGGTTGAATTAGATGACCTACAAGGCCCCTTCCAACTCTGTTGTTCTATTCTATTCCTTTCCCTGGTTGAAGATGGTGTTGACTTTAGGAGACATCCAACCTGAAGCCCTTGATTTGTGGGATGTCTCCAGACTTCACAGTCTGCTGTGGTTTTAGTACTAGTTTTAACCATGCAGTCATGTCTGACTGCACGGTGACTTTATAGACAAGTGCTCTCCATGCTTCCCGGTCAAACATGGCTTCTAATTATGGGATGTTCAACTTTATATCAGAGTTGATGTTATCAAGCCAGCATGTCCTTTCCTTGCCCCTTCTTCTTGTCCCACTAACCACACCTAGGATCATTGACTTTGCACGTGTGACAGGGCCAAAGTAAATCAGGCGGAGTCTTGCATGCGCTGTGGTTTTTACACAGATGGAAACCCTGATGGGTGGTTACCGTATTTTTTGGACTATAGGATGCACCAGACTATTAGACGCACCTAAATTTATAGGAGGAAAACAAGAAAAAAATAGTTTTTGGCCTCCATGTATCACGTTTTCACCCTCCCAGGCTCCCAGAAGAACTCTGCAATGCTTCGCACAGCCCGTTTTTGCCAAAAAAAAGGGGGGGGTCATTTTTGGGCTCCCAAGCCCTCCATATATTGCGTTTTTGCCCTCTCAGGCCCCCAGAAGCACTGCAGTGGTCCACACAGCTCGTTTTTGCCAAAAATGGGCTCATTTTTGGCCTGCAGAATGCTTCTGAGGGCCAGGGAGGGTGAGAACATGATGCACGGAGGGCCTGGGAGCCCAAAATTGGGCCTGTTTTTGGCAAAAATACATCCATTTTTGGCAAAATGGGCCGTGCGGAACACTGCCGAGTGCTGCTAAGGCCAGGGAGGGTAAAAACATAATGCACAGAGGGTTTGGGAGGCCAAAAATGCCTGTATTCAGTCTATAAGATGCACCTAAATTTTCACCCACTTTTAGGGGGGGGAAGGTGCGTCTTGTACTCTGAAAAATATGGCATTATTTTTAACCACATGTAGTTGTATTCTTCTCGTGATATTATGTACGATGATCAAATAGTTCAGGTTTCATCTAACTTCCGAAAAAGCTCCTTGCATGCCTATTTCTAAGGTATTGTCAGGTTTCGAGGTCGTCTCAAATAAATTGCATTTCAAACAAAGTCTTTGATGAAAAAACTCTCATTTATTAAGCATGACATTCTAGCTCCGACTCATCGTAGCCAACACTGACTTCCGACCCAAAAAAACCCTCCCTTTCCTTCCCCCACTCCTCTGCACTCATTGGCCATCTTCCAAGTCACTCTTTCCCTAATCTACTGCTCCAGCTCAAAGGAATTTCCCCCTCCCATCCCATCTCCTAGGGGATGTTATCTCCAGGGAAAATAAGTAGGTGAAAAGTCAACCGTCCCTTTCCAGATGCCTCCGCTTCTCCTTCTTATGTCAGCACTAGAGTAAATGCAGCTTGAAGTGCTGACAGGTATCCTTCTATATTTTTGTTCCCTGCTTTTTATTTAAGCAGAAAAATTGAGCCTGGCTCTTAGAGCGCAAAGATTTCCTGCTTATCTAAGCTACATGAAGCCTGTGATTTGTGGGCTGCCTCTAGGTTTACCTCTCTTTTCCTCTTCTTGCTAAATGTGTACAAATGTGTACATGTGTAGTGTGGTTATCTACTCAGTTTTATATCTCAACCCTCGAGCGACCAAAGGAATGTTCTCAAGACTTTCTCTTAGTATCTGGAGGCTGATTGGGTCAGGAAGGGAAACCAGAGGTTCAAGCGAAGGCCTAATCTCAAGAAAACCAAGGGTTTCGCCCTCCCAATCTGGAAACTTTCCATCCTTAGTCCTGAACAGGAATTTTTTGGATTAGTGTGGAATCTGAAAATCTTCTAAACCAGACTTCTGCATTGGTGGTCCGGGCTGGGGGTCGGGGCAAGGGAATGGTTTTGTGGGAGGGGCCATGAGCACCCACGATGACACTGGTACAAATGGGGGCATGATCGGCCGTGATGACGCTCGTCCGAATGGGACCATGAGCGACTGCAACACTCCTGGCGATACTCGCGCGAGTGGTATGGGGAGTGCCCACGATGCTCGCGGTGACACTCTTGCAAGTGGGGCTCTACAAACATGCACGCGCTCGCCCACCAACCACTTATTCACATGGCCCAATGGCCAATAGGTCACAGCCCAATAGTGGCCCATTGCCTACAGGTTGGGCACCCCTCTTCTAAACCAGTGATGGCTAACTTTTTTCTTGTCATGTGCCGAAAGCACCCATAATGCAATGCGTGCCCCCCTGCACATATGGACATGACACCCCCCCACTCCCCATGCCCCCCGTGCATGCACACATGACCCCCCCCACTCAGACTCCCACTGGGCATATGCATGGTACCTACCCGTCCCCCGTTTTGGGCCTAGCAGGCCTCCCTGCATCCTCCTTGGCCCCAAAACAGGCCGTGGGGAGATGTGGCATGCCCCCCATGCTCCCCCACCCCCCACACATGTGCACGCGACCCCCACATGAGCCCCCATGTGACTGAGACAATTTGCAGGGAACAACTTCGTTCACTCTCCTTCGCGTCTTGATCTTAGTTCTCTGCAAATTGCTTCTGGGCTTTCTGCCAACCATAGTAAGATTATGATTATTTTTTTTATTTTTATTTTTTTATTTTTATTTTTTTTGGATTCTTGTAGGCTGTTAAGAAAGTTAATTAACAGCCTTTGTTTGAAAAAGACTGATTTAATTTAGTAAACTAAGGTTTGTATAGACTTTGTGTGTGCTGTGTTCTTTGGGGTCTGTAGCTGGGGTAGAACAGCTGGCATTTTTCTTAAGCTCAACTACGATTTAATGATCCCCACCCCCACCCAAGCTTGGCTGACTTGTTATGAATTAAAATGGAAAGGATTTATCATCTCAGTCATGATTTCCGAAATGTCCCAGTTGTTTTTTTTTTTTTTTAATTAGTGTTCCCTCTCAATCTGAGAGTTTAAAGAAAGTCCCTTCAATTCAGCCATCCTTTTTTTGGTGACTGGCTACAGAGGCTCACCAGGAACTGTGGCTACACCATGTATCTATCATGCCCCTGTCGGAGCCTGTATCTGCGGAAGAGACTGGACCAGAGCTGGGACCAACAGAGGTCAAGGGGGCAGCCTTGTTGGCTTTGGAGGAACGTGGGGAGGAACAAGACCAAGCAGCCCTGAACTCCTCAGGATTAGGATGGCAGGAGGACTGAGAGAGTGACAGAGCTCAGTTGATGAGCAAAGACTGCCCCCTCCTGATCCCCATGCATGGAGAGTAGAGAGGAGGCGGGAACAGCGCAGGCTGATCCAACTACTCAGGAGGACAGCGCCCTGCCCCTCTTCACAAGGCACACCTGGGGACTGAGACTTAAGGAGACGCTGTGGGGAGGAGCATTGGTTGGGAACAAATGCTGAATTTGTGGTGTTTGGTGTGCTGTTGCCAATGTCTGGAGTTTGCAGGACTTCTTGCCTTGTTCCTTGCTTCATGGACGGCAGCAAAACAAGCCAATCCTAAATGCAATCCTAAATTGCATTCTTCTGAAGCTTCTTGGATGAGAAATGGAACGCCTTCAATGAAAAACCAGAAAGCCCAGTTGCCTCTTGAAAAAGTACCTTTGGGACAACCATGACGTGAATGACTGAGAATCTCCATAGGCGTTCTGCTCTGTTCTGTTCCATATTTTCTATTCTATTCTGTTCCAAAGTAATATGTAATATTAGAAAAGAAGCAATTGCCTGCAATTGTCCCGCTAAATCGAATCCAGGGGTGAAATCCAGCTGGTTCTATCCGGCTCGCGCAAACTGATAGCGGAGGCTGCAGGAGGCACCTCCCACCCACGCGGACATCATGACATCGCTTTTTTTGTGACATTTTAAGCCTCTGCACATGCGTAGAAAGCTTTGCGCATGCACAGACAATGATGCGTGCCAGTGGAGTTAGCGCATGCATGGCACACGCATATTGGCGAACCGATAGGGCAGGTAAATAAATTTCACCCCTGGTCGAATCCCAATTCGTATTTACTTTCCTTGTGATTTTGCTAACTTGAACTTGGACAGACCAATAGGGTCAAATGCTATTCGATCCTAAATGAGGAATTGTTATAACGGGGAATACAATTGCTCAGGTTGTTTCAATGACATGATATATTCAAATATTATATACTCGGCAAACAACAAGGGGAGAGCTGGGATTAGCTAGACTTGAGCAATGCAAGAGAGGACACAACCGCCTTAAGCAACGTTCTGCATTTCTTCAAAGTCCACGTTTATTTGAACGTTGGCATTTCTCAGGAGTTTTTACTCCGCTTTCAATGTTTACCCTTTTCTGTCAAGTCTCCTGCTTTTTGAGTAGCTCCTGAAGGCATTTGGGGTGGGGAGGGGAAATAAGATTGATTCCAACTTCTTCTTTTTGTGCCCTGCTTTGACTAATTGTCAAACACTAGGATATTGTTAACAACAAGAATAAGTTTTATAATTGAATTTGAAATGAACAGCTTCCCTGGGCTGTATTCTAACACTAAAAAAAGAAAATGTGAGAAGTGTGGAATTGGCTTGATTCTATTTTGGGGTGATGGGGTTGGGTGGGTGGGGAGAGCGATAGGAAGAAAAGATTGGTGTTATGCTAGTAGCTTTGGTCCCCCCCCTATTTTTATTTCCCCCCTATTAGTAAAAAGAAAAACAAAAGTTAAGGAGGCCCTGAGGATTTTATTCTCCTGGGGGGTCGACGCTCATCTCCATTTCAAGGCTATTGAGCCAGACCTGTCCGAAGATATTTCTGCGGTCATGTGACCAGCTTGACATCACTGAGTGCCAGTGGTGGATTGCTCCCGGTTCAGACCGGTAGTAAAACCGGTGGGAGGCTCCACCTACCGTCCTGGATGTCATCTGCACATGCGCAGAAGCTCAGCGCACATACGATCCCGTTGCAAACTGGTAGTAAAGGTAAATAAAACCCACCCCTATCGAGCGCTGTTACCTTCCCACCGAAGTGGTACCTATTTATCTACTCTCATTTGCATGCTCTCGAACAGGAGCTTATCCCGTCTTGTGGTGCTTGGGTTTCAAACAGGAGTTTATCCCGTCTTGTGGCGCTTGGGTCTCGAACTGCCAACCTTCCAGTCGACAAGCCCAGTGTCTTAACGGCTGAGCCATGTGCCACCCCCACCCCCCCACCCTATGAGAGAAAAGCAAAATTTCTTATTTGACAGATGGTTTGAACAAGACATAATAGCCAACGTGCAGTCACATTTTTTACAAAATGTCTAATATTTCATTTATTTTTTCATACATACCTTCAGTTTAATATTTGCAGCATAATCTGCTTTATAAGCCATGCAGGGAAATTTTCCTTACCCTACAAATATGCTTGTTTTTATTTATTTATTATTAGATGTTTGTCCTGCCTTTATTGTTTTTATAAATAACACAAGGCAGTGAACACACACACTATTCCTTCTTCCTTCTATTCTCCCCACAACAACAACCCTGTGAGGAGGGCTGGCCTGAGAGAGAGTGAGGAGACCAAGGACACCCAGCCAGCTTGCACGCCTAAGGAGGAACTGCAACTCACACTCTCCTGGTTTTAGGGCAGCACCTTAAGCACCAAACTGAAGGTAACACCATAATGTTTCATTTGGAATAGGTGAAGGCTTCATGGAATTTTCATTTTTAAACATGGTTTACGTATATGAAACAGAGACTAAAACGGAGATTTAAATAGGAACAATGGAAGGCTGAATATGCAGGTGATATGACCGTCTTTAGGTGTACATTGTAAGGATGTATAATAACATCCGGGTCTTTGCTACTCCTGTTTAATATGAACAGTCAAGGTGAATCAGAATTTTTCTTCAGTAATGTTTGTGTATATATGCCTCACTATACAAATATCTTTATAACCAAAAATAGAAGAACTTTACATGAAAAAAACCCCTGAGAAATTTGTCCTTCTCTCTCATTTTAAAGGATACCGTCCTTCCTTCCTTCCTTCCTTCCTTCCTTCCTTCCTTCCTTCCTTCCTTCCTTCCCTCCCTCCTTCCTTGTTTTGCCTTTCCTTTCTTCCTTCCACCCTTCCTTCCTTCCTTCCTTCCTCTCTTTCCCCCCCTCTCTCTCTCTCTTTCTTTCTTTCTCTCTTTCTTCCTTCCTTCCTTCCTTCCTTCCTTCCTTCCTTCCTTCCTTCCTTCCTTCCTTCCTTCCTTCCTTCCTTCCTTCCTTTCTGTCTTCTCAGGTGTCATGGACTAGGCAAACATCCAGACCAATATTCCCCCAGTAATGTCATCTGAACAGATTGATTGGGGACAATTAACCTTTAGAAAACCCACCGAGCTCAAGAAAAAAAAAAACATTTTATGTAATATTATAGAGCATTGAAGACGATGCCTTCATCCTTCATCTAAATTGCCTACATTTATTTTCAAGGTGTCAGTCGGATGATGTGGTACAGACCCTGGGTTGTTTTTAGAGAAGAATGCATTTCCATGCATGCAAAATGATCCTCCTTGCATCGGTTTAATGACTTCGGATTTTTCTAAAGCTCTCTTTACTTTTGCATTAGCTCTTTTAGCTCCAGCACAAGGGAGCTGTTGTCTAAAACGTTTCTGCAGTGAGGTGGGACAAAGGAAGAAGGGCATTTACATACCTCTTACATTTCCAGCGATACGTTTCCTATTTAGGAGCTCTGGCAGTTGTCTATTCATTAAGGAGGCATCGCAATTACGTAACTAGCATGTGTGAGTGTGTGAAAGGGAGTGTGTGAAGGTGCTTATTTATGGCAAGAAATAGCTTCCCACTTTGCTCATCGGAACCAAAATTGAAAAGAAAGCATTGTCCCTTGATAAACTGGTTCCATAATTCATCTTGATGGACACAATTAAAGGAGTCTGGCAGTGGTGCAATCCTAAACTCGTTGTAAACCAATCTGCTTACAGGATGATGCTGTTGAGATCAAAAATCCAAGAGGCTCCCTCAAGCATAAAGTTCAGTAGTGGTTTCCAAGTGGAAACAAATGAAACTTTTTGCTTGATTTTGCTGATTAAATAGGTTTGTTGCTCCAAAAATGGCTAGTGGTACAATCCTAAACTCATTGTAAACCAATCTGCTTACAGGATGATGCTACTGAGATCAAGAATCCAAGAGGCTCCCTCAAGCATAAAGTTCAGAAATGGTTTCCAAGTAGAAACAAATGAAACTTTGATTTTGGATTCTGCCGATTAGATAGATTTGTTGCTCTAGAAATAGCTAGTATTTATTATTATACTAAAGTAGAAAAGTTGTGGTTGTATGTGATTACCTGATTCTACTGTGCCGAAAAGAGTCGGAAGTCAACATTTTTTCTTTTTCTTTTCTCTTTTACATTTTTTCCTCTTCCCTTCTTTCTTCCCTGTTTTCCTATTATTCTCACTTTCCTTTGTATTTTATATATCGATAAACTAAATTCATGACATTAAAAATTCAGGATGTCTATAACTAATTGATCAGTTTCTCTGCTTGAAGGATTCAACATGGAATTCATAGTGAAGCAATAAAAAGGAACCAGGATTCAAACAAACTGGGATGGATTCGGAGAAGCAAGGATAATCATTCCAAACTATAATTCTTAATTGTGTTCTTCAAGAAAATTCATAAAATTATTATTATTATTATTATTTTTAAAAAAGACCAACACAATTAAGTACAAGTTAATCTCAGATATCCACAGGGCAGTAATTTGGTAGGCTTTGAAAGAATAATAGCTCTGCTTTGGGCAAGATTTAGAATGGATCATTTTAGGTAATAATTATAGAGTGGTGCAGTGGCCTAGAGGGGGAGTTCTCGCCTTACAATCAGGAGGCTGTGAGTTCAATCCTAGATAGAGGCAGATATTTCTCTGTCTGGGCACAGTGAGAACATATCAGCTGAACAAAACTCCGCTTTGGCAACAGGAAGGGCATCTGGCCAGTAAACACACTGCTAGCTCCATTAAGTTGCCCAGACTACACCCTGCAGGGGTCTATAAATGTTGATGATGATGATTTTAGATAGTATTTATAATTATTCACATTTCAGACTGATCCCATTAAATTACAATGCTGTGGGATTGTAAGGTTTGTGTTAGATGCGACACTGGTCATTTGCAGTATAATATCGTGCACAGCAGTTGTTAAGATGCTGGATTTGACCTGGGAGATCAAGGTTGGTCCCCCCCCCCCGAACCAAAAGGCCAATCCCTTGTAAAGCAACCACACACCTCTTACGGTTGTTTGTTGTGGGAGAATTTTCTTACCTGTGATAAAGGCTGTATACAGATCAGAACTACTAGAGTAACAAAAATTAGCCTTCTTTTTTTTTTCAACCAACTTTCGTTGCATTTCAGATATTTTTTAATTTTATTTTAGGAAAGTTATATTGTGTATTCACACATGGCGACCCAAGGCGGCTTACAATAGTATAAAAACCTCATATATAAATAATAAAACTTTACTTAACACCCAAAGACCAGGTCCCACACACATAATTCCCAAACACACTCCCACTCACCACACACACATAGATATAGATATAGATATAGATATAGATATAGATATAGATATAGATATAGATATACATATAGATATACATATACATATACATATACATATACATATACATATACATATACATATACATATACATATACATATACATATACATATACATATATATGTGTGTGTGTGTGTGTGTGTGTGTAGGTCTTTGGTTATTCGGGTCTTCTCCCGCGTAGAATTGGAAGTATCTTGGCGACGTTTCAACGAAGTCTCATTCGTCATCTTCAGGCTGGTGTTCTCGGCTTCGTGCTTCCAGGAGCAAAGCCTTCTGCGCATGCACAGAGGCTGACATCTTTGCAAAAAAAGGGATGTCGTGACATCCACACGGGTGGGCGGAGCTTTCCGCAGCCGCCGCTACCAGTTTGCCAGAGCCGGATAGAACCGGCTGAATTTCACCCCTGAAAGAAAGAAAGTAATTCAAGATCCTCCCTTCTGCTGAAGAAATGGCACAAACACCATTTGTTTCTATATGTTTCTCAGTGCCAAATGTCTGGAATGGAGAAAAGCCTGGGAAAAAAAATGCAAGAAAATTAAGATTTAATTGGCTTCCCAACAGATCATTTATCCAGCAACCATTCATCATCATCATCATCATCATCATCATCATCATCATCATCAGTTTATTTGTCAAGCATATATAAGAGAACAAGTAAAAAGTATAAACATAATTTGAATACATGAAAAGAGTAAATAAAAAGGAATATTAGGACAGGGATGGTAGGCATACAGGTGCACTTATGCATGCCGCTTACAGATCCCTTAGGAAGGGGGGGAGGTCAACAGTAAACAGTCTAAGGTTAAAGTTTTGGGGGTTTGGGGAAGAAACTATAGAGTCAGATAGTGCATTCTAGGCATTGACCGCTCTGTTGCTGAAGTCCTATTTTCTGCAATCGAGTTTGGAGCTGTTTACCTTGAGTTTGTATCTATTACTTGCTCGTGTGTTGTTGTGGTTGAAACTGAAGTAGTCATTGACAGAAAGGACATTGCGGCAGATGATTTTATGTACTATGCTTAGGTTAAGTCGGTGTAATTCTAAGTTGTCTAAGCCCAAAATTTGGAGTCTGGTGGCATAAGGTATTTTATTGCGGTTAGAGGAATGGAGGACTCTTCTCGTAAAATATCTCTGGACTCTCTCAATTGTATTAATGTCCGATATGCAGTGCGGGTTCCAGGCAGATGAGCTGTAATCAAGAATTGGTCTAGCAAATGTTTTGTATGCTTTAGTTAGTCGTACAACATTACCAGAGAAGAAGCTATGCAAGATTAGGTTAACAACTCTTCATGCCTTTTTGGCAATGTTGTTAACAGTGGGCTCGAGCACTTAGATCTTTAGAAACGAGTACTCCAAGGTCCTTGACAGAATGAGGGTCATCTATAAGGTCGTGTCCATCCAGTTTGTATTTTATGTTTTGATTTTTTTTTGGGGGGGGGCAATGTGCAAGACAGAGCATTTGTTGGTTGAGATTCCAGACTGATCAGCTCAAGGAGCAAATAGGACCTAGTGAAGCTGGAATGCACCAATGTGAAATATTTGGCACCACCTAAACATAAATGACCCATTCCCCAGGAAGACCTAACGACGGCTTCCATTGCATCCTGCTAATTCTCAGAAGCTCACTTAGTTAATTTTAGACTCCCCTGTTTTCACTACAAAGTGCCTCGAATGTAAACGCAAAGCCCTTATTCTGACACAGCCTAGAGCACAGTTTAATAGCTTATGATAACCAATCAAAGCAGAGCTGGCAGTGACCAGCCATGCGCTAAAAGTGTTGTTTTGGTGCACTTGTCTTCCGTTACCCAAGGAGAGCATATTCCGAAAATATTAGACAGGGAATGAATCCGGCTTCCTAAATTGAAAAGAAAATTAGAAAAGGAAACTGCTTTATTTGCTCCTCAATGGCAGTTTACATTTTTAAGATGCACATCGACGGGAGCTTTCCTAATTACTTAACTCCTGTCACTTTCCATTATGACACATCACGTTACTCACATGGAAAAGATAATATTAAAACCTGCCTTAAAATGAGCCAGCAGAATAACAGAATAACAGAGTTGGAAGGGGACCTCGGAGAGCCTCTAATCCAACCCCAGCTCAAGCTGGAGACCCTCTACCCATGATGGTGAACCTATGTCACGCGTGCTAGAGGTAGCACACAGAGCCCTCTCTCTGGGCACGCATGACATTGTTGATGTTTATTAGATTTATATACTGCCCTTCTCCCGAAGGACTCATCGCGCCATTGACAGCTGCTCGTCTGGTTTCTGGCATGCACATCAACACCAATCAGCTGATCTTTGCGGGCACTGGAGCGCCAGAAAACGACCTGAAAAACAGCCAAAAATGGCCAAAAGTACAGCCTGAAAATGGCCCAAAAAACAGGCATGCAGGCACCAGCCAACTGGTCTTTGGAATTCCAGTGCTCCGGCGAGCACAAAGACCAGCTGGCCAGCACGCATACGCTTTCTGGAAACATGAAGTCGTCGGGTTTCTGGTGCTCCACCCCATCACGTGCACGCATGCACACGCATTAAGGTTTGGGCACTCGGTGTCAAAAAGGTTTGCCAGTCGAAAAGTCGGGTTGAGGGCGTGGCTAGGGGGTGGAGTCATGGGTGGAGCACGCGAGAGATTAAAAGCTGAAGGGGAGCACTGCACAATAGCGCTGACTATATCTTCTTCACTGTGATTGATTCTCGGTACGTGCCGAAGCGCTGGATAAAGATTGCTATACCCAGAAACCTGGTTTGTCTTCTTTCCAAGTGCCTGTTAGGAACCTGACAGAGTTCTTTTGTCTGTGGAGACAAACCAACTTTAATAGTTATTTGGCATGATAGCTAATAAGAACGATTAACGTTGAAATTAGGGAAGTTGCCTCAGAGGAATTGTTATTATTATTATTGCTACTACTAATAGTTTAATGCCACGGTTTATTTCTTTATTTTCCCCCTTCAAGCTGTTCTTGGCGAGCCCACCTGAGCAGCCTTCCATGTCTCCTCGACGGGTGAGAACATTTGACTGGAATAGGTTGTTGCTTCATCGTGTTTTCACACCTCCTGAGTCATATATCACAATTTCAGTACGTGCCAAGACATTAATGTCATAAGACGTTTGCAAATTAGCAGGTCTGTTTATAGAGCAGCCTTTTGCTATTTTAGTCCTCCTTGGCATAGAAGAAGGTTGAGTTCCTTCTGAAAGGCCCATTCCCCATTGTCAGGCTCACCTCCACGCAGGTGCTGTGCTCACTTTTTAAGAATGTTCTCCTTCTCTCCCCATGTTTCTTTTGACATCACAAGGCTTACGAAAATTCATTTTCAGTACGGGTCCTGTTTCAGAAGCAAGTTTTGAAAAGACCACGGTCCAAGATTTTCTCTGGATTTGCAGCCCATTGGAAGGACCTCTTGTCTTGTCAAGCTAGGAGAAATTTCCTGACAGTTAGAAATTCAAAGTACCTCATCCATTTTGAAAACCTGGCTTTTTTCCCTCTTTTAACCCTCGGAGTCAAGGAAAAATTATCTGAATTTCTTTCCTCACATTGTCCTCCTAATTTCTTCTTTCTCAGGACTATGTTGCTGTTTCTCCTACTTTAGCTGTCCATCCACCTCTTCCCCATGGTCATCTCTACATTTCTTTACAACATCTGGCCTTAACGTAGAGGCTTAACGTAGAGGCTTCTACAAAGAGGAGGAGGTCAAACTATTTTCCGAAACACCAAAAGGCAAGACGAGAAACGATAGATGGATGCAAACTAATCAAGGAGAGAAGCAACCTACCACGAAGGAGAAATTTCCTATCAAAATTAGAACAATTAATCAGTGGAACTGAGTTGCCTGATTGGCAGAGGCTTTTCAAAGCATTAGAAAAAATGCTTTGAAAAGTTAAAAAAAAAAAGTTGGTCACGCCCACCCAGTCACATTACCCCCCCACACACACACCAAGCCACGCCCACAGAACTGGTAGTAACAAATTTTACATTTCACCTCTGCCTCCAAGGCTTCTCCCACTCTGTTATTCTGTTTTGTTTCTAACACCAGGGAAGATCTTCCTTTCTTCTGCAGGGAAGACATGATGCTCTTCCCTCCAGTCGCTCTTAAGGAGTAACTTTCTTATTGTTGTTTTGAAATCTTTCTTTTCTCTGAAGAAAGCAGATGGATATAGACAATACCTGATCATTGTTTTTTTGACCCAGTTGCTGGGCATATCATGAAACTGCTGTGAATCTTGCAAGATTCGGGTTCGCATTTTAGTTGGTGGTTTTAGCCGGTTAGGATCGGTTCACTCGAAGCTGTAGCGGAAATCATGGGTGGGCCTGTCCCGGCTCTATGCTGTCCTATTTAGGCACGCTTTTGAGGCTGGGCACATACGCGGAAGATGCATGCATGAGCAAAGCACATACGTGGAAGGCCAGGCACAAGCATGCAAAATGCTCACGCATGGCGAACCGGTGATAACAAAATGGGAAACCCACTGCTAGCCATAATGCTCAGATCTAGAAAGGCTTAGTCCAGTGATGGGTAACCTTTTTGCCACAGTGCCAGGAGAGGGGGGTCGCACGCATGCGTGCCCACACCCATAACTCTATGTGCCCCGCATATACACGCACAACCTCCCTGCTCCCCCCCTGCTCCTGGCATGTGATGGCATGGTAGGTCCATTTTTCTCTTTCCCCAGGCTCCAGAGTCTTTCTAGGAGCCTGGGGAGGGTGAAAACAGCCTTCCCCAGCCTCCCAGAGGCCTTCCGGAGGCCGGAAACAGCCCGTTTGCCAAATTCCGTTGGGACTGGAAGTCCCATTTTTTGCTCTTCCCCAGGCTCCAGAGCCTTTCTAGGAGCCGGGGGAGGGTGAAAACAGCCTTCCCCACTACCCCCTGAGGTCCTCCGGAGGCAGGAAGAGCCTGTTTCCCTACTTCCAGTGGGCCCAGAAGGCCCGAAAATCAGGTGGCCGGCGCACGCATACACGCCAGAGCTGACCTCACGTGCCCATCGATATGGCTATCGATATTGCATGCCATAGGTTCGTCATCACGGGCTTAGTCTATTGCAAGAGACATCATGCAGAGCGTATTAAATACTTCACTGAAAAACTTTGTTGAACCTCAAGGATAGAGTTGGTCTACTCCACAAGTTTCTGTAATCTGACTTTGTCTCCTTTTTTTTTTTCCTGTAACAAGAAAGTGAACTTCAACGCAACTCTGCAGAGATGCGATTGAGTAAAGCGGAAATTCTTCCTCCAGAAAGGCAAGCTAGTTAATGAGGTTCCTTATTGGTGTGATCTGTGTCGCTAATGTCCCATTTTTCGGCTGAAAGAACCAGAATAGGCCTGAAACACAAAACCCACTTCAGGTTCTTAACAATTCACAAACACACTTAACCCAACTAGACTGATAAATTTTGGGGGAATTGAAATAGATGGAGTTGGCTGAAATGGCAAAATTGACCCCACTTTGATTAAAGAAATTAACATGAGTACTTCTGTTTCCGCATGGAAATGTTGTGGCTCCGTTGCCTGAGCCTGTGTCGTCAGGAGAGGACTTTGAGAGTGAAGGGGAGAAGTTGGCAAGGCCTCCCTCTCCAGGACCCTCCTCTCTGGCAATGTCCCGGAGGACACCGAACGGCAAGAGATAGGCCCAGAGCCAAGCACGTCCCTGCAGCCACAGGTGGACAGCGACAAAGGAGATAAGTGCTGGCTGGATCCTCGACAGCGGCGCAGGGAGAAGCGTGCACAGCAGAGGGGAAGGCGTGCCAGAGATTAGCTGAGTCACTGGACCACACCCCACAGGATATAAAAGGGAGCGTGGTAGCCAGTCAAACCTTGTGACAAACAAAGCTGAAAGCTTCCACGCCATTCTGCATTGCCGGACTTTTGCTTTAAAGACTGGATTATCTCTGGACTTGATTGTAATTATTGAGCTGCTTTCATTTGATATACCAGAAGTGGGGAGAAGTTCTCTCTCCTCTTTGTAAACATTTAAACTCTTGGCAGGCAGCCACTAGGTTTTTGCTGGCTGGTTGGCTCCTTAACTCCTGAACAACTGTTGGTGTGTGTGCGTGGGGTTGGGGACAGAACAGGAAACCGCTTCTGAACTTCTTGCTTAATGCAGAGAAGAATGAAACTCTGACTCTGGGTTTTACTGATTAGATTGATAGATCTTTATACGGAGTGGTATGGTGCACCTAGAGGTGGAGCTCTGTGAGTTCGATCCTGGGTAGAGGCAGATATTTCTCTCTCTGGGCACAATGAGAATATATCTGCTGAACAAAACTCCACATTGGCAACAGGAAGGGCATCCGGCCAGTAAATACTCTGCTAGTTCCATTCAGTTGCTCAGACTCCACCCGGCAAGGGATTATGGGGTCACCCGGCAAGAGATTATGGGGTCAATGATGATGATTGATAGATCATTATAGAAATGACTTGTTTATATTATTAGGAAAAAGGAAAAAGTTGTGATTTGAGGTTAATGCCTTATTTTACTGTGACAGAGAGAGTCGGAAGTCAAATGTTTCTTTTTCTTGTTTTCTTATCTTTCCTCACTTCTCCTTCCGCTTTCCCTCCCCACTCCTTAATCCTCTTTACTTTGTACTTTGTGTTTTATATTACTTTATAACTCAACTGGAGATTCATTTTGGGGGCGGGAACATTGGTAGAGTAGAATGCGAAGTTCCAAAGCCTCGATAGAGAACATTATATGCATTTCTAAAAGCATAATGATCCATTTCAGAAATGTCTAATGTTGAATTTAATTGAGGAAAAGTAATTCTTAATAATAGATGATTTTGGATTCTGGACTTAATGATCCTTTCAGAGTGCCCCTCCTTTCAGAGAGAATGAAGCATTATTGGCTTCAACTGTAGAAAATCAGATCTTTATTTCAAACTAAAGGCTCTAATAAAGGTCTTGGTATGATCTGATTATATGGTACTTCAAACTGTAGTAAGTCATCATCCTTCCCTCCCACATGTGACTGCATGACTGTAACTTTGTTGCTTGAATCCTTGCGATTTATAGTGATATTGATTGTTTCCTAGTACGATTTGATTGCTTATTGTACCGTATGACTCTCACTGGGTGTTGTGCCTTGTGATTCTTAATGAGTGTATCTTGTGTGTCCAATCACACTTGGTCAATAAAGAATCTATTCTATTCTATTCTATTCTATTCTATTCTATTCTATTCTATTCTATTCTATTCTATTCTATTCTATTCTATATACTCTACTCTATTCTATTCTACTCTACTCTACTCTATATACTCTACTCTACTCTATTCTATTCTATTCTATTCTATTCTATTCTACTCTACTCTATTCTACTCTACTCTATATACTCTACTCTACTCTACTCTACTCTACTCTACTCTACTCTACTCTACTCTACTCTACTGTATTCTATTCTGTTCTATTCTATTCTATTCTATTCTACTCTACTCTACTCTACTCTACTCTACTCTACTCTGTATACTCTACTCTATTCTACTCTACTGTATTCTATTCTATTCTACTCTACTCTACTCTATTCTGTCTGGTCCACCAAATCAGCTTCTAAACATCAATTCATTAGCCCTGGTTTGAAGTTCCCTACTGGTAGTTTCTCATATATTTAAAAATATATGAATGGCCTTTCAACCTATCAGATTGTCCATCCATTGATCTAAAGTTCTCCAGGAATGAATGCTGGGAAATTTCCTGTAATCTGCAATCTAAGGTTTGTTATCACCAAAAATTACAGAATAACAGAATTGGAAGGTGCGCTAGAGGTCTGTCAGTCTAGTCCCCTACTCAAGTAGGAGACCCTATAGCAGACAAATGGCTGTCCAATCTCATCTTCAAAACCTCCAGTGATGGAGCACCCACAACTTCTGAAGGCAGGTCATTCCACTGATTAATTGTTCTCATTTTGACAGGAAATTTCTCCTTAGTTCTAGGTTGTTTCTCTCGTTGATTAGTTTCAGTTTCAGTTTCAGTTTCAGATTCAGTTTTATTGCATTTATATACCACCCTTCTCCCGAATGGGACTCAGGGCGGTTTACAGCCATATTAAAACAATCAGATATAAAAATTAAAACTAATAAAATAATTAAACTGGCCGTAAAATTAAAACCCCTACTAAAAACCCTATTAAAATTTAACGCAAATTTAAGTCAGACCGGCGTGGTGAAACAGTAGAGTCTTCAGGGCTCGTCGGAAGGCACAGAGGTCAGGAATCTTTCTTATATCCGGGGGTAGTTCATTCCATAGGGCCGGAGCCCCCACAGAGAAGGCTCTCCCCCTGGGGGCCGCCCGCCGGCATTGTCTGGCCAACGGCACCCTGAGTTTCCATCGATTGTTCGTTGTCTTGCCTTCTGGTGCTTTGGAAACAAGTTGATCCCATCCTCTTCTTTGTGGCAGCTCCTCAAATATCGGAATACTGGTATCATGTCACCCCTAGTCCTTCTTTTAGACTATACAAATCCAATTCCCACAACCATTATTCCTATGTTTTGGCCTCCAGTCCCCTAATCATCTTTGTTGCTCTTTTCTCCGCGCTTCCTAGAGTAGAATGTGTTCCTACACTGAGTGATTATTCGATCCTCATCGCATATTTTCAAAAAATATTTTGTCTCTTTGAACAATGTATTGTCTTATCTGGTCATTAAGAGACAGTTAAGGCCTCCGTTAGTGCAAATTTCGGAAATCTTACCTTGGACCAGACGTGTCATCTTTGTTGCCACAAATGTCTTTATTTTAACAGTTAAAATAATGGGTTTTAACACCAGTAATATAAAAGACCATAAAAAAAGCCAAATAACATTTAGCACATGACGATTTTAAAAACGTGAAAATGCCTATTCATTAAAATTGACAATTGGCAATTTGGATGGGAATGGGGAGATTGAATATCAGATAATAAAACATCTTCTTTGAGAATTTTAATTTGTTTTTTTTTTTTAAAAAAAAAATGGAGATATTGAATGCAAATGATGTGCTATTACTAAAATCATTGACATGTTCTGACAATACAATTCTTTGTATGTTGGGTAATTATACCGAGAGGGATAGTGGCAATTTAAGTCATCCCTTAAAGAATATTTCCACTGACAAAAGATGCAGTTTAGATTTGAGGTTGACATACTTCGTCGTCGAGAGGAATATTTAAAAAGGCTTGAAAGAAAGATGTCAAAAAAATAAATAAATAAATAAAAATCCATGTGTTAAAAACCCCAACCCTTTTTCTGTGGGTCGCGGACATTCCGGTAATGAGAAAATAGAAACATTTCTACAGAAACATTTATTTGTTAAAATAAGTATAATGTGCTCTGTATTGATAGATATCCAGTACTATTTATTTATTTGATTGAATCTATCAGCCAACCAACTGGAATAATTCCTTGCGGTACACAAGAAAGTAAAAACGCAACGTAAGATGGAAAAATCAATCAAGAGAACCCACAAAACCACAACATCACGTTGAGGAAATATAAAAGCTGCACAAAGAATTAAGACATATGGCCTAATGTGGACCCACAAATCACTCTGGTCCATGTCTTAAATCTCCTTCAAGTTCTATATAATTCCTGATGGGTTACACATCTAAGTAGTTTTTTCTGGAAAAACTATGTCTCCATGCGCCCCATTTTGGTTCTCAAGTAAGTGCAGGAAGGCCTCCTAGGCCCAAAGTGGGGCACAGGGGGCACAGCACCCCCCACAGCCCATTTTTGCTCCCAAGAGGCTTCAGGGAGGCCTCCTAGGCCCAATATGGGGCACGGGGGCGGCGGCACATTCCCCCCGCAGCCCATTTTTGCTCCCGGGGAGCGTGCAGGAGGCCAAGTGCCACCTGTCACACCCCCTGGCCACACCCACTATGGCCACGCCCACCCAGCTGGTCATTAGGGCAAAGAACCGGTTGTTAAATTATTTGAATCCCACCACTGTGACAACAATGTAGAAGTCATTTATTGTGGTCCAACTTTCAGTTTTGTTTTTATTTTCAGTCTAACCTGTATCTTTAAAGGAATGTTAAAACAAAGAACTTGATGAGCTGTTAAAGGAGGAGAAATTCAAAGCACCGCATCCCTTTTGAAAACAAGACTTTTTTCCTTCTTTTAACCTTCAGTGTCAAGGAAAAATTATCTGAATTTCTTTCCTCTCATTGTCCTCCTAATTTCTTCTTTCTCAGGACTATGTTGCTGTTTCTCCTACTTTAGCAGACCACCCACCTCTTCCCAAAGGTCATCTCTACATTTCTTTACAACATCTGGCCTTAACATGGAGGCTCCTACAAAGAGGAGGAAGTTGATTTCAGAATGCCATTCTGACAGATGCCCTAATTAAATCATAAGTCTCAAGCCAAGCTTCCAAAGAAATCCAGTTATTTATTAGGAGCTCCATATTGGCACACACCCAAATGAAGCCAACTCTGACCCCACATAATTTACAGCCCCAATCATAACCCTGTCCCCCCCCCCCCAGGTGTGTCATCAATCAAATTTCCCAATGGAGCAATTTTGTGGGTTATAGAGATCATTCCCCTCCGGCCACTGTGGGTAACCCTGGGAGACAGCCTTGAGAAAGATATGTCTGGAATGTGCTCCTGTCTTTGGCTGCCATGTTGCTTCATCGGTTTTCTATCCCCCTTGCCTATGGCAACTCAAGAGCAGGCCAGGGATGCTTTGCGAGTTTATATTTAGAACAGTATAAAACCTTGGCCAACAGGGTAGCGTGACTTGCATATCAAGGAGCCTGGATAGCTCAGCAGATGAATGCATTGTGATTAACTCCAGCTGTCTGCAATTACTGTAAGTTCGAATCTCACCAGGCTCAAGGTTGATTCAGCCTTCCATCCTTTCTAAAGTAGGTAAACTGAGGACCCAGTTTGTAGGGGCAATAAGCTGACTTTGTATAAATATACAAAAGTATGAAGGCTATTGCTTAACGCGTTGTAAGCCGCCCTGAGTCTCTGGAGAAGAGCGGCATATAAATCATTAAAAAAAAAAAAAGAGTTGTTTTCCAACTGGACATCTCGGTTTGATCATTGTTTCTCTCTATTACCCCATACTTGCCAGCAAAGAGCAAACAGTTTAAGACAGCATTTGCCAGCCTATTATCCTCTGCTTGCTTCATTATGGATTGGTGATCAAAAATACTTTTACAACTTTCTGGAACATTGCCCAGGCTTATACTTAGACATGAACCTGAGCTGCTGTCAAGAGTTTTTGGCAGCTGTCTAAAGCTCTAAGAGATGCTTTTCGAAGCATGTTTCTCACAAGTTCTCATTAGCAAGATTTACTGAGGAGAAAGGGTTGGGGGTTAGAAAAACTGAACTCTTTCCCATTAGAAACAATTTTCGTGTGTGTGCTTTCTGATTTTTCTAACAGCCTGCCTATGATCCAATGAAAAAATGGGTTGTCCCAAAGCTTTGTTTGTTTTTTTTCTTTCAAGATGCAACTGGACTTTCTAAAGACGTTTCACTTCTCATCCAAGAAGCTTCTTTAGCTCTGACAGGATGGTGGGGGAATGGAAGGATTTATACTCCTTACAGACAGCTGGTCATAAACTTCATAAACGCAGGGCACAACCAGTGGTGAAATCCAAATTTTTTACTACCGATTCTGTGGGCATAGCTTGGTGGGTGTGGTGTGGCTTGGTGGGCGTGGCAGAGGAAGGATACTGCAAAATCTCCACTCCCATCCCACTCCAGGGGAAGGATACTGCAAAATCCCCATTCCCTCTCCATTCCTTGGGCCAGCCAGAAGTGATATTTGCCGGTTCTCTGAATTACTCAAAATTTCTGCTACGGGTTCTCCAGAACCTGTCAGAACCTGCTGGATTTCCACCCCTGGGCACAACGTAGGAGAATAAATATATCAGGACTAGATTCAGCAGTCCATCTGCATTTAAAAGACACCGGCCACTCTTTTGAAGACAGCAAAGTCCACATTTTGGACAGAGAGGACTGCTGGTTTGAAAAAGGGGTTAAACAGGCCATCTAGGTCAAAATTGAGCAGGGTCCAACATCCTTTATCTCCAGTCTACAACACAGCTCCTTTCAGCAGTTCCAAGAAGTCTCCACACCCATTTGCATCACTCAGATGATCCTGAGGACACAGAGAAACCTCCAAGTGGCCTCAACAACTGTCTAAAAGGGATGCAAATGACCAGCTGTCTGCAAGGAGTATAAATCTTTCCATTCCCCACCATCCGGTCAGAACTGAAGAAGCTTCTTGGATGAGAAGCGAAATGTCTTCAGAGAAAAACCAGAAAGCCCAGTTGCCTCTTGAAAAAGTACCTTTGGGATGTTTTAGGGAAGAGAATTATCATATTGGGAGTTAGGAAAATCAGCTCATACTTTTTCACCTGTCTGGAAAACCTTACTAGGAGGCATAATTCATCTGCGTGGGGATCCAAAAATATGTCCTGACGGTATCAAATACTTTTGTTCTGTTAATCACCATGTTATGGTAATCATCTATAGCAAAATGCAAATCATTTGCTAACTTAAAAACACAACCAAATATGTCTGGTTATTATCAGTTTCAAAGATGGAATACGTTTGACATGATAAAAATATTGCAATTAATGCAAAAAGATCTTACATTTTATGGGTACTTTGCATATTTGTTGCAAGTTATTTGAATTTCACATTATTCAGCATATGCCATGGGAACATAAATGGATTCCTATCCTATGGCCATATATTTTGCCACACCAATTATTTTAAATTTGAAATTTAAATGATTCACCCAGGTTTTAGTAATTCAGATCTTTCTCAGACAGTCCTTTGCTGTTTCTTGAAAAGAATGTCGCCACATATTCAGATCTTTATATGCGGTATTTTTCCCCCCATTCTGTGTTTCCTCGTATATTCTCATTTTCTCCTTTAAAAAAATAACTAGATTGAAGATCATGGACTCAAGGATAAGATATGTGCATATTTGATGAAGTAAGAGTGTGATGAGAAAGGTGAAACTTTCAAGCAGTAGCTGGAAAGGAATCAGGGATCTGCTTAGTACAGGGGTCAGCAACCTTAAATACTCAAAGAGCCACAATGGCCCTAACCAGAAGCCCCCTGTTGAATTCTGGAACCAACCGGAAGTCCAGTTTCCCCCACCATAGAGTCTCCTCCTGGTGTGGTGTCCTTTTTCCTCTGCTGACTGGAAGTCCAGTTCCCCCACCACAGAGTCTCCTCCTAGCGGGGCATCCTTTTTCCTCGGCCAACTGGAAGTCTGGTTCCCCACCATAGAGTCTCCTCCTAGTGTGGTGTCCTTTTTCCTCTGCTGACTGGAAGTCCAGTTCCCCCACCACAGAGTCTCCTCCTAGCGGGGCATCCTTTTTCCTCGGCCAACTGGAAGTCTGGTTCCCCACCATAGAGTCTCCTCCTAGTGTGGCATCCTTTTTCCTCGGCCAACTTGAAGTCTGGTTCCCCACCACCACCAGAGAGTCTCCTCCTAGCACGACTTCCTTTTTCCTCTACCTATCCTAACTGAAAGTCCTAACAATTGTGAAACTGACTCCAGAGCCGCAAGTTGCTGACTCCTGGCTTAGTTAGACCCATGACTTCTTAGCTTGGTGGATCAAGCCAAATTCAGTCCTTGGTTGGTGCTGGTGACAATTGCGCCCATTTTTGCTGTGTCCTTGAACCTGATCTGCAAGCCACCCAGCAGGAGTGAATTTACAACTCTTCATATGAATTTAGTTTATTAGTATAGTGTAATTTGTAAGAGAAGACAAGGCAGAAACTAAGGGTAGAGTCAAAAGAGGATACAGCCTAGAATTTCTATGTAGCCACAAAGACCAATTCAATTCTATTGAATTTTATCTAGCAGCAAAATAGTGTTATCCATTCGTCATATAGATTCAAAAATTCACCAAGTTTTATGATGATATCATGCTGCATGTGATATAAATGGGTATATTGATATATTGATATAAATGGGTTTTATGGCTAGCCAGTTCCATGGAACTGAATTATATGTCATACCGATATTTGATAAAACGTATAGTCTACTTGTCTGGCAATTTAATGAAGGGGGGAATATTGCTTACATATTTCATTAAGGTGATGTTTCTTGTACAGTACTGAAGATAGATTTTCACTAAGTTAAATAATCAGGCAGATGTGTCAAAAACATGTCAGATATCTAACAGCAAGAACAAAACTATCTTGTTTTTAATGCTGAAGAGGAATTAAATTGTGTTGCATAAATTGCAGAGTTCAAGTTGTTTTTAATAATTGGAAAAGAGAGTAATATGTAAGTTGCAATTATTTTTCTTCTGTTTGAGATTATTTAAAAAAAACAGCTTCTGTTTTTCAGCTAGCAGAGAAACGAGTCGTGGGAAATGAAAAATGAAAATATATACATTTTACTGAGAAATAAATGCAAATTATTATCACATGACCCAGAGGCATTGCATATGTTATAAATACATGTGAATTGACAAATGCCCTAATTTTGATTGTGCTGTATCGATCATAAGTACAAATACTGATTGTAAGCCACTTCTTAAAAATGATGCGGTAGCTGCAAATGTTTATTAATAGAATGGTTGTAAGTTGAGGACTAATTGATTCAATTCAAAGATCTGAAAAGATTTCTAAACATTCTTGGAAACATATAAACATATTATTACATTTTCCCTTCACAACCACCAAGGTCATCTAGACACACCAGAGCAAACGCATGCAAAGACACAAAAATACAATAAAAAGTATTTAGAGAAGAGGATAGCGAGGGGCAAATATTTATTTATTTATTTATTTTTATTTAGTTTGTCAAACATGTATAAGATAACAGGAATAAGTATAAACATGATGATGAATACAGAAAATGGATACTAATAAATGGGGGACAGTAGGACAGGGACAGAAGGCACGCTGGTGCGCTTATGCACGCCCCTTACAGAACTCGTAGGAATGGGGTGAGGTCAACAGTAGACAGTCTAAGGTTAAAGTTTTGGGGGTTTGGGGATGTAACCACAGAGTCAGGTAGTGTATTCCTGGCATTAACAACTCTGTTGCTGAAGTCGTATTTTCTGTAATCAAGTTTGGAGCGGTTTACCTTGAGTTTGTATCTATTGTGTGCTTGTGTATCATTGTGGTTGAAGCTGAAGTAGGTAGGACATTGTAGCTGATAATTTTATGTACTATGCTTAGGTCAAACCGAATATACATATAGTAAATATATACAGTAAGCTCATTGTTAGCTCTAATCTTTTGCACGTCAAGATCTGAGATTGTCTCCTTGATCAAACTCCAGGCTTCGACTAAAATATAGGTTGACGGGGTAAACTCTTCATGAACCCAGAAATAAAGGATTATCTCGGTATTTTAACTCAAGGTATGGTTTTTCTGAATGAAGTTGTTAATACCGTGTTTCCCCGCAAATAAGACCCTGTCTTATATTTTTTTTGAACCCCAAAATAAGCGCTTGGCCTTATTTTCAGGGAGGTCTTCTTATTTTGGGGCACATAGAGCAAAATGGAGCTCCTCTTGCCGTCTTACCTGATTTCCAGCTCTGCATTTAAATATTTTCAGGGAGGGCTTATTTTCGGGGGGAGACTTATTTTAGTGCATGTGTTCAAAAGCCCGATTGGACTTATTATCAGGGGATGTCTTATTTTGGGGAAAACAGGGTAGTTAAAATATTTGATAGGTAAGCTAAATATATAAGTGTATATCATTATACAGCAATGAAATTGTGCCCAGTTACAAGAAAGCGGTTTTCAGAGTTAATGTTACATCATTTCTGAGGAAACACTCGTACGATCAATTTGTTCCATAATGTATTTTCTCCTGGCAGTCTACAATTGTTGGTTGAGCAAGGGAAGTGCCCTTAGGAAGCTACCAATATAAAAAGATGTTGAGACTCTGGAAAGAGTACAGAGAAGAGCAAGAAAAATGATTAAGGGGCTGGAGGCTAAAGCATATGAAGAGCAATTGCAAGAATTGAATAGATCTAGTTTAATGAACCCTTTCATGGATCACTGCCTTGTCATGGCAAAGGGGCTTGTGCAGTGCAATGAAGCTATGAGCTACACCATGCAGGGCCACCCAAGATGGACAGGTCATAGCAGAGCAGAGGTGGGTTCTACTTAGCTTTATGTTGTGACCCAGGCCCACGTAGTTGATATTAAATGCAAAACAGTTCCAAAAAACAAACAGATTTTATTAAAACAGCTGAGAATTAACTCATTCTCAGCGTATTCTAAATGAAATGAAAGCAAAGTCTTTAAAACACCAGTCTTTAGTTTATCTCTGACCTTGGGATAATCAGGCAAACTGCCAAAGGCTTTTCTTGGCAACAGTTCAGGAACAGAAGAAATAACTAAGGCCAAACGAGAAGCAATTCTCTCAACGGCAAAGAGGCCAAGAGCATTGCTGGTCTTTTAAGCCTTATGGGCAGGGCCAATCATCTCTTGGCCCTACTCCCGAGTCGTCCTCTCTGCTTTAGCTGCTCCTGCCGTCTGGCAGCTCTTCTCATGCATGCACTAGGAACAGGCTCCTCTTGTTCCTCTTCCTCTCTATTGTCAGCCTCTGGAGGCTCCGAAATCCGCACATCCCTGATGGCCCTGGCCCCATCGCTGCCTCCAATGCAGAGCCCTCATCTGGGCCTTCCCCAGCCTCCAGAATTGGCCCATGTTCTTCCTCAGCCTCATTGCTGTCCGACTCAGCTGCCAGCTCCATAGGCTGTTGGAAGACCACAACACTTTACTACCAGTTCACGTCATGCCTGCATGCAGAAATCACCTATGATGACATCCAGGTCAGTGGGTGGAGCCTCCTGCCAATTTTACTACTGATTCTTATGAACCAATCCAAACTGGGAGCAACCCACCAGTGTAGCAGAGGGATCTGACAAAATGTGATCCACTGGAGAAGGAAATGGCAACCCGCTCCAGTATCTTTGCCATGAAAACCCCATGGACAGTACCAAAAGGTAAAAAGGTGAGAACGAGGTGGCTGGCTGGAGTTACTGAAGCAGTCGGCGTGAGCTTAAATGGTCTCCAGGGGATGATAGAGGACAGGAAGGCCTGGAGGAAACTTGTCCATGGGGTCGCGATGGGTCGGACATGACTTCGCAACTAAGAACAAGTTTAAGGAAAAGAAGGATTAGGGGGTGATACAATTGCCAACCTATTCTTCAAAGCACCTGAAGGCAGGACAAGAGGCCACGGATGGAAACTAACCAAGGAGAGAAGCAACTTGGAATTAAGAAGAAATTTCCTAACAGTGAGGACAATGAATCAGTGGACAGGCTTGCCTTCAGAGGTTGTGGGTGCTCGGTCACTGGAAGCTTTTAAGAAGAGACTGGACAACCACTTGTCTGGAATGGTGCAGGGCAGGGGTCAGCAACCTGCGGCACTGGAGTGGCATGTGGCTCTTTCATCCCTCTGCTGCGGCTCTCTGTCATCAGTCAGCTCCACAATTGATAGGGCTTTCAGTTAGGATATGTAGAGGAAAAAGGAAGCTGTGCTAGGAGGAGACTCTGTGGTGTGGGGACAGGGCTTCCAGTCGGCAAAGGAAAAAGGATGCCATGCTAGGAGGAGACTTTATGGTTGGGGAACTGGACTTCTGGTTGGCTCCAGAATTGAACAGAGGGCTTCTGGTTAGGGCCATTGTGGCTCTTTGAGTGTTTAAGGTTGCCAACCCCTCGTGTAGGGTCTCTGGCTTGAGGAGGGGGTTGGTCTGGAAGACCTACAAGTTCCCTTCCAACTCTGTTATTCTCTTATCCCCACCAGAATGCAATTTATATGTGCAAGATATTCTTAATATATTCCACCTTCCCTCCCTTTCTTCCAATACCAGGTCTCTCTCTCAGATGTATGGGATCATGTTGCCTCATACAGTTCAGGAAGATATTACGTCGAACTGAATCTTGTTTTTAAAAGTGATGCAATCCATCTTCTGATGTTAAGAATTCATGATAGCAATTGCAGCGTATCTGCATTGGAATGAATTTGCAAGGAAGGAGCCTGACTGTAAAAGAGCAACACATATTTCACCATATTTCACATGTTGTAATATTTGCAGTCATGCTTTTTTTTTACAAACGGAGCAATACCAGTTTTATTACCGGGACTTACACAAAATAATCAAATTCCTTGAGGGTTGCAAGCAAAGATTTCAGCTGCTCTAAAGTTATAAACCTACCGCATGTTTATTCAACAGTGGGCTCACGGACACCTCATAATCCATTCCCAAATACGTTTACCAAGAAAGGAGAGTACAAAATTCATCAGTGCTTCTTCCAAATGAATTTTGTATAGCTGCCGAGAATTCATACAGGAGATGAAACTTCAGTCATGTTGGTTAGAGAGCAATCCCGTGATACAATTAGGTAGCAATTTCCATTTTTTGGCCAATTAACTAGCAAGCTTGGGGCCTTCACAGTTTTCAGCTCTCTGTCTTTGATTTCAGAACACAAGATTGGAAGGAGAGGGCTATAACCTTGGATTCCGATGCAGAAAAGCCACAGATTCAGTGTTTGTAATAATAACTTTGATTGTCACTGCACAACATATCTGTAATGAGATTGGTGGAGCTACCTCAGTGCACCTCCCCTCCCCCAACACACTGATGATTGTGCGGCTCAGCTGGGATTGTCAGAAGCTTCTGAAAGCATTTTTTTCTTCTTTTTTCGGCCGAAGAGGTTGTAGAAAAAAAATGCCTTTAAAAGCTTCTGGCAATCCCCGTTGAGTTGCCTGATCGTCAGAGGCTTTTCAAAGCATTTTTTTCTGCAACCTCTTTGGGCAAAGAGGTTGTAGAAAAAAAAATGTCTTTAAAAGCCTCTGGCGATCCCAGCTGAGTTGCCTTATCATCAGAGGCTTCTGAAAGCATTTGTTTCTTCAACCTCTTCGGCCAAAGAGGTAAGAAAAAAAAATGCCTTTAAAAGCCTCTGGCGATCCCTGCTGAGTTGCCTGATCGTCAGAGGCTTTTCAAAGCATTTTTTTCTGCAACCTCTTCGGGTGAAGAGGTTGTAGGAAAAAAAATGCCTTTAAAATCCTCTGGCGATCCCCAGCCAAGTTGCCTGATCGTCAGAGGCTTTTAAAAGCATATTTTTTTCTGCAACCTGTTAAAGTTGTAGAAAAAAATGCTTTTAAAAGTTAAAAAAAAAAGATGGCCACGCCCACCCAGTCACATTACCCCCCCACCAAGCCACACCCACAAAATAAGCCACACCCACAGAACCGGTAGTAAAAAAAATTAGAACCCACCCCTGGCCCACAGGCCTTGAGTTTTACAGCTCTGCCCTAAGGGGAAAAATGTTTAAATTGGAGGAGGGGGCATGCACATTGAAGCATGATTAATGGGGATTTCTATACCACTTTTGTTCAATGAGATTCATGCTAGCCTCTGAGTTTTCATGCACTGCGCCTTTCAGTCTTCATTCTTTTTAATCAAGAATAATGCTTTAATGAATTATTCATTTGATCATATTTAAAGGTGTTTAAAAAAAAGAATTAATAATACAGACCTTGTTGAGTTGCCTCTGTCCTCCTCTGCATTGATTTCTCATCATGTAGTTACTGATTGCCATTTGGATATGAGCAAATAAATTGAAAGCTTTTGAATTTCCTGGACACTTTGAAATTGGTTTGTGTTCTGGAGTATTTGTGTTGTTGTTTGCTTCAGTAGCGAAGGCTGGATATTTTTAATGTGATTTCCATATTTTAACATGTAAGAAAAACATAAATCTCATGAGTGACAGAGTAAAACTTGCATCAGTGCTACTAACCAAAAAGAAATAAATATCACTTTCGTTTGTTAAAAGCCCTGACTGAATTTCAACATACACAAATATTGACAATCCTTGTTGCTTAAAATTCATGATCTCTAGCTACTTGCACCATAAGCAGCAAGCTTTCCAAGCAGAAAATTAACATTAGATTAAAACTTAGTAACTGAATTGGAAGTTGATGTCAAGAAAAAAAAGGCAATATCTCATTATCATTTAAATTAATTAGTTTGTAGAGATGGCTTCCTTTACAAATGTGATACTCGGTGAGAAAAGCAATAAATATGCTTCATACTTTATTTAAGATTAATTAATTTGTAGAGTTGGCTTGCTTACCCAATGTGAGAATCAATGAGAAAAACAATACATGGGCTTAACACTTTAATCATAATAGATGTTAGCATATTAAAATAATTTTAATATATTGTCAGAGATGTGGCCCATTGTGGGAAATCACACCAGGGCAAAATGGAGTTAAAATAAAAAGGAGGAATTTTCTTGATATGACATTTATGATGTTTCCTAACTTCATTTCTAAATAGTCATACACTAGTTTTAGAAAATTAGGGATGCAGTGGTTCAGTGGCTAAGATGCTGAGTTTGTCGATCAAAAGATCTGCAGTTCAGCGGTTTGAATCCCTAGAGTCGTGTAATGGGGTGAGTTCCCGTGACTTGTCCCAGCTTCTACCATCCTAGCAGTTCAAAAGCACGTCAAAAATGCAAGTGGAAAAATAGGGACCACCTTTGGTGGGAAGGGAACAGCGTTCCGTGCGCCTTTGGCGTTGAATCATGGTGGCCACATGACCACAGAGACATCTTCGGACAGCGCTGGCTCTTCGGCTATGAGACAGAGATGAGCAACGCCCCCTAGAGTCGGGAACGACTAGCACATATGTGCGTACCTTTTTAGTTTTAGAAAACAAATTTATTCCATTTTCTCAGTTGCAACCTCCCTCTCCTAAAAAAAAGAATGAGAATGAACTAATTGTGGAACTTCTCTGAAGAACTTTATAGAAGCATCCTTACAACCTTCATATATAACTGAAATTTGGTAAACTGATACCAAATAGAACCCAGGAAACATATCAATGATGAAAAGGCTTATATGTACAAATGTCCAACTGAATAATATAATAACAGAGTGGGAAGGGACCTTGGAGGTCTTCTAGTCCAACCCCCCACTTAGGCAGGAAACCCTACATCACTTCAGACAAATGGTTGTCCAATCTCTTCTTAAAAACTTCCAATGTTGGAGCATTCACAGCTTCTGGAGGCAAGTTGTTCCACTGATTAATTGTTCAAACTGTCAGAAAATTTCTCCTTAGTTCTAGGTTGCTTCTCTCCTTGATGAGTTTCCACCCGTTGCTTCTTGTCCTGCCCTCAGGTGCTTTGGAGAATAGCTTGACTCCCTCTTCTTTGTGGCAGCCCCTGGGATATTGCAAGACTGATATCATGTCTCCCCTAGTCCTTCTTTTCAATTAGACTAGACATACCAATTCTTGTAACCATTCTTCATATATTTTAGCCTCCAGCCCCCAAATCCTCTTTGATGCTCTTCTCTGCATTATTTCCAGAATCTCAACATGTTTTTAATATTGGTAGTTTGCTAAGGCACTTCCTTGGCTTAACTAGCAATTTTAGACTACCAGGAGAAAATATATTACAACACAAGTTGGTATTATGAGTATTTGCTATGAAATGATGTAACACCAACTCTGAAAACTGCTTTCCTGTAACTGGGCGCAATTTCATTGCTGTATAATGATATCAGCTTACTTTTCTTCAGTGCTGTTGAAACTTCAACTGGTTGTTAAGTGAATGATTGGTTGTAAGTCAAGGACGATCTGTACAAGGTTTTTTTTCCGTTGAAAATCTACACCATGAGTCACTCAAAACCTGAGTCCGGGATTCAATTCTGAACCACCGAGCTTTAAATGAATACAAAACTTTAGCTATTTGAGTTCTTTTTGGAAAGAGAAGTGTATGTCTGTGTCTAAGCAATAAACCTAATGAGTCAAATCTCTATAGCCACCCTGAAATTCGGGATATACCGCAATTTATTTTGCAGTATGATTCAAGTGACTTGGCCAATAAATTTAACGCTGTAATAAAAGAAAATAGTTCCTGTGCAGAAAATTAATGGTATTTCCAGTAATTAAGAATTCAACCAGTCTGATCTCTACTGTTTTCTAACATAGAGTGGAAAACAGTTGAATGCTTTCTCTATTCTTTTTCCTTTGTGAGTAAACCGATAATGGAATCAGGATTTAGAATGAAACATAATCTGCGCTACCACATTAAGTTCTTAATCATTTAACTATTTGCAGTGGAAGTAAATATCGCTTCTAAAAGGGTCTGTGAGGTAGCTAGCATTTCAATCGTTCTTGTTGGAATTCATTGTTGGAATGTATTTTTATGCAACAACTACAGTAGTATTCAGCCAGTAGATGGCAGCATTTACAAATTTGGATCTATGGTATATGCTTTCTTGTCCTAAGTAGAGTTTCCTGTTTCCTGTTACAGTTAAATAGTTGAGCAGTAAAACACATGGTGACTGTGCTCTTTATTTGCTCTGTGTGGTGCTTTATATAATCAGAATTTTTTTTACATGAAAATGCATGTGAATCTTTTAATGCTAATTTATTTGTGCGTTTCAAGGTGATGTTGCCAAAACCAGCCAGTGGTGTTTAGGAATTTTTGTTGTTGTTGTTCAGTTGCTAATGTCTGACTCGTTGTAACCCCATGGACCACAACATGCTAGACCCTCTGTCCTCCACTGTCTCCCAGAGTTTCCCCAAATTCATGTTCTTTTTTTAAAAGTTTTTTATTAGTAATTCAAGTTAAAAAACAATGGGCGTGGTTTAATATCTCTGGTTTCACCATTATCATTAAATTTAAGCTAATACATAGCATACTTTTTTTATCTTTGTACAAATTTACATTACTTCTTGCAGGTCAAGTATATAAATTAATTCCTCCTAAACAGCTATATTTATACTCAATATAATCATATCTTACACACAGATTTAACATACACTTTCTTTCTTTCTTTCTTTCTTTCTTTCTTTCTTTCTTTCTTTCTTTCTTTCTTTCTTTCTTTCTTTCTATCTTTCTGTCTTTCTTCCTCCCTTCCTCCCATGCATCTTCCTTCTCTCCCTTCTTTCTTTCTTTCCTTCCTTCCTTCTTTCTTTCTTTCTTTCTTTCTTTCTCCCTTCCTCCCATCCATCTTCCCTCCCTCTTCTCTCTCTTCTTTCCTTCCTCCCCCCTCCCTCCCTCCCTCCCTCCCTCGTTCCTTCCTTCCTTCCTTCCTTCCTTTCTTCCATTAAGTAAATGGCTAACATGCCTTCTACTGCCATTGGTAGGATGGCAAATAAATTGCTGTTTGCTAAACTAGCTAACAAACAAGACCATAAAATGTAACAAAATGAACTTTTTTTTTTAAAAAAAAGGTTTTTATTAATAATTCAAATTTAAAAAACAATGGACATGGTTTGACATCTCCGGTTTCTAACATTTGCGTCTAATTCAAATTACATTCCTTAATCTATACACAAATTTACATATATCTTACTTCATTACATGTCAAGCATACTACATAATTCCTCCTAAACAACTATATCCATATTCAATAAACTTATATCACACACACAAGTTCAGTATACATTGACATATATATTTCTAGACATTCACTACACCTTCATCTTGGCATTCCTCCTCCTGTCCAACCATTCATAAAACTGAGTCCAGATTTCATAGTATGCTGATTCAGTTTTATCCTTGAGCTCCAAGGTAAGTCTGTCCATTTCTGCACAATTGAGGATTTTGATTAGCACTTCTTCTTCCACCCAAATTCATGTTCATTGCATCGATGACTCTATCTAACCCCTTCATCCTCTGCCATCCCATTCTCCTTTTGCCTTCCATCTTTCAACACATCAAGGTCTTCTCCAAGGAGCCCTCTCTTCTCATTTGGCGGCCAAAGTATTTGAGCTGTTTAAGAATTTACTAGTTCCTACAGCTGCTTAATGGTAGGAGATGACAAGGCTGAGCCTGAGGGAGGAGTCAAATGTATCATAAGTCACGAATCCCTGCATGCCCGCAAGAGATCTCTAAGTCTAGCCCATTTTGAATGACTTCTTATTCCCACTCACTTCCCGCGACTATTAGTAGCTCAGATTTTTGTAGAGATCTTAAGCTTGCAATCAATCTTTATACTCATTTGAACTGCCCAATTTCCCTGGTGCTTGATATCAATTTAACATTATAGCTGTATCTGACTGGGATACTGTTCCGTGGGATATAAACACCACTCATAATTGTTGAGTTCCCTTCTTCCAATCTGAGGTCTTCCAACTCACCAAATTAAACTTTCAGGAGCATGCTTGAGCTGAAAATAATATTTCCTGTTTATCTGGGGCTGAATGTGCATAATAGAACCAAAGTGGATGGTCTTTCATTTCATAGAATCGTATTCCATGGTAGGTCAGCCATATTTTGGAGATCTCACCACTTCAGTTGTGGCTATCTATTCTTTTCATGATTTAGGATAACAGAGTTGGAAGGGACCTTGGAGATCTTCTAGTCCAACCCCCTGATTAGGCAGGAAACCCTACACCACTTCAGACAAAGGGTTATCCAACCTCTTCTTAAAAACTTCCAGTGTTGGAGCATTCACAACTTCTGGAGGCAAGTTGTTCCACTGATTAATTGTTCTCACTGTCAGCAAATTTCTCCTTAGTTCTAAGTTGCTTCTCTCCTTGATTAGTTTCCACCCATGGCTTCTTATCCTGCCCTCAGTTGCTTTGGAGAATAGCCTGACTCCCTCTTCTTTGGGGCAGCCCCTGAGATATTGGAAGACTGCTATCATGTCTCCCCTAGTCCACGATCATGCTGGTTGTTGTCATTTTTTTTAAAATCACCTCCAAAAATTGGATTCTTAGCAAGCAACTGTCAACTTTGGACTGATCAGCTGAATGGGAACAAGAATGAAGGATCTGGAATGAAAAGAATGACCCGCTGTGCATAAAGATCACATTTTCATCTGTTCCAAACGTGAAAGTAATCCACTCTTTCCTGTTAAATTTAGCATCTTAAGGATATCGGGATACCCCCTCCTAGGCCCCTTGTATGTCTGAAAAGTCTGTTGGAAAATTTGATTACAGGCGATCCTAAGAGCACAATAAGCAGGATATTGAAGTGGGTTTTGAATTATTGATTCGCCTGATTTTTTTTTTTTAATATTCCGCCGTTTATATGCTCCTCAGTCCTGCAAGGCTTAATACGACTTACAACAATAACAAACAAACAAAATTACCCCAATGCAACTTAAAATAAAAAAAAATCTCATTACCAACAGGACAAAACAATAAACGGAGGCAAGGCAGGAATGAATATTGAGAGTACAAGAGAACTTATACTATTTTACAGGAAGGTTGCAGGAACTGGGCCTGGCTAGTCTAGGGAAGAGGAGGACCAGGGGAGACAGGATAGCAGCCTTCCAGTATTTGAGGGGCTGCCACAGAGACGAGGAGGTCAAGCTATTTTACAAAGTACCTGAAGGCCAGACGAGGAATAATGGATGGAGATTGGTCAAGGAGAGATTCAACTTGGAAATAAGAAATGTTCTGACAGTGAGAACAATCAACCAAAAGAATACTGCATCCAGTTTTGGTCACCACACTATAAAAAAGATGTTGAGACTCTAGAAAGAGTGCAGAGAAGAGCAACTAGGACAGGGATGGCTAACCTTTTTGCCATCGTGCTCCATGGCTTAGGACCTGGTTATTTACAGGACCGCCTGCTACCACCAATAGCCTCCCACCGGCCTGTACGCTCCCATAGAGAGGGGCTCCTCCGGGTGCCGTCAGCCAAACAATGCCGGCTGGCGGCCCCCAGGGGGAGAGCCTTCTCTGTGGGAGCACCTACCATCTGGAACGAGCTCCCCCCGGAGATACGGAGGATCCCGGACCTGCGCACCTTCCGTCGCGCGCTCAAGACCTATTTATTCCAACAAGCCGGCCTGACCTAAGTTATTTTCTCCTTTTAATTATGAATTTTAATTTGTTTTAAATTATTGGGGTTTTAATTATCAGCCAAATTATTTAATTCGTTTTATTCTATTTTAAGCTTTTGTATTTAAATGTTTTATTTATGGCTGTACACCGCCCTGAGTCCCCCAGGAGTAGGGCGGTTTATAAATCTAATAAATAATAATAATAATAATAATAATAATAATAATAATAATAATAATAATAGCGGGGGGAGTGCGGTGGGGTCACATGCAAGCGTGCCCACATCCATATTTCTATGCGTCCTGCCCCCCTCCATGCTCCCACCACTTTTGGAATGTGATGGCACAGTGGTCCCGGTAGGCCCGTTTTTTGCTCTCCCCAGGCTCCAGAGCCTTTCTAGAGGCCTCCGGAGGCCGGAAACAGTGTGTTTCCTGACTTCTGGTGGTCCCAGAAGGCCCAAAAATGAACTGGCTGGCGTACACATGAGTGCCAAAGCTGAACTCGCGTGCCCACTGATATGGCTTCGTGTGCCACCTGTGGCACCCATGCCATAGGTTCGCCATCACGAAACTAGGATGATGAGGGGGGTGATTGGAGGCTAAATATATGAAGAACGGTTACAGGAACTGAGCCTGGCTAGAGACATCTGACTTGGGCAGAACAGAGTCATTTTATTTTATGCAAAATTTAAGCAATCGTTTTTCATCTAAATAACATCATTGCGTGCTAGAGTATAATAAATTGTGCATCATCTGCTTCGTGTTTTTTTGTTCTCAGGCAATCCTGACAGACTGAGAATCAGTCAGTGCTTTGTGACTTACGACGTTCAGGCCACAAACAAAAATGTAGGGAAATCTTTTTTTTTTTTCTTTTTTCTTTTTCCTAGAGGAAAAGATTAAAAAAAAAATCATTAGGGAAATACGTAGGCTGATCCGTCAAAATGATATTGCATGAAAAGAAAGAAAACAACAAATGTTGGCTACGAGTCAACGTTTGATTTATAGTTTAAATGTGCTTGATAAATAAAACCAGAGATATAAGCATTTGTTTGTGTTTCTCTCCCTCCCCCCCTCTCTCATTCTCCCTCTCTTTCTCTCTCTCTCTCTTTCTCACTCTCTCTCACTCTTTTTCTCTCCCCCTCTTTCTCTCTCTCTCTCCTTTTGACTCCCTCCCTCTCCCTCTTTTTCTCTCTCTCACTCACTCTCTTTCTCTCTGCCCTACTTTCACTCTCCCTCCCCCCCTCTCTTATTCTCCCTCTCTTTCTCTCTCTCTCTCTCTCTCTCTCTCTCTCTCTCTCTCTCTCTCTCTCTCTCTCTCTCTCTCTCTCACTCTTTCTCTCTCCCCCTCTCTGGTGTTCTCGGCTTTGTGCTTCCAGGAGCAATGTGAGATCACAGCTGTTTCTTCCTTTTAACTGCTAGTGGGGGTGGGAGCTGATTGGGTGGGAGCTTGGCTGTGTTTGATTGGGTGGAGGGGTGTTCGGATTGGTTGTGGGTTTGGCTGTGCTCTGATTGGATGGGGGGTCCAACCAATCAGAACACACCTCCACCCAATCAGAACACGAAGCTGAGAACACCAGCCTGAAGATGACGAATGAGACTTCCAATTTTACGCGGGAGAAAACCCGAAGACCTACATCTATCTATCTGTCTGTTTGTCTGTCTGTGTGTGTGTGTTTCTTTAAGCCAGGTTCTTCCTATGTAACCAAGATTTTTCTGCAAGCCTAGTTGAGTGAAATCACATTCACTACTTTCTGGGGGTTTTTTCCTTCTTTTCCTTCTGGCAGCCAGCAGATTTTGTGCTGCCTAATGGGAGAGTTATATAGCTATTTCTGGCTCATTAGCCATCATCAGTAAGCCACACCCCCATCTCATGTATCCTCCTTGTAAAGGTACACTCTCTATTTTCTTACTTTTCATAGGTTTTATGTGTGTTTTTCTTTAAGCCAGGTTTTTCCTACGTAACCAAGATTTTTCTGCAAGCCTAGTTGAGTGAAATCACATTCACTACTTTTTGGGCTTTTTTTCTTCTTTTCCTTCTTTTCATTCCACAGCCTAAAAAGTAGTGAATGTGATTTCACTCAACTAGGCTTGCAGAAAAACCTTGGTTACGTAGGAAAAACCTGGCTTAAAGAAAAACATACATAAAACATATGAAAAGTAGAATATGTGTGTGTGTGTGTGTGTGTGTGTGTGTGTGGCTGAACAAACCTTAGTTTACTAAATTAAATCAGTCTTTTTCAAATAAAGGCTGTTAATTAACTTTCTTAACAGCCTACAAGAATCCAAAGAATAAATAATCGTAATCTTATTATGGTTGGCAGAATGCCCAGAAGCAATTTGCAGGAAGCTGATAAGATAAGCAAGACAAGACACGAAGCTAGGTGAACAAAGTTGTTCCCTGCAAATTGCTTCAGTCGACATTCCTCCTTAAATAAGCTAAGGGAGTGGCCAATTAGCCCCAAGCCTTACTCTCGAGGAGACCTCCTCCTGAGGAGTCACTCCTGCCTTTTGGCAGCTCTGTGTGCCCGTGCATCAAGAAGAGGCTCCTCCTCTTCTTCCTCTTCACTTATGGGAGCTTCTGGAGGTTCTGAAGGCCCTGGCTGAATCCCAGCCTCTGACACCACATCTTCTCCAGCCTCCTCATTGTCTGACTCGAGTGCCAGCTGCACAGGCTGCTGGCGCAGCACCACACCAGCCAGCCCTTCGCACCCTCATGTTTGCGAACCGGTAGTGAAGCTAAGTGAATACCACCCCTGATTTGTGTGTGTTTGTGTGTCTCAGCTGAATTCTACAATTAATTAAAAATATAACTGGTAGTGAATTCTTTCAGAAGCCATGCCTGGCTGCTGTTTCGTCATTTTTTTGTGAACATTATGAGAAATGCAGAGAGAAATTGCTTTGGGCATAAAGTAATTTATTGCTGGATTGCAGGCAGCCGAATACCTTTGAAGGGAAACTGTGGGTTTTCTCATCTATTTGTCAACAGAGGGACTTCAAGTTTGCCAGGGAAGAAGATCAGGAGGTCTCCATCAATAGTTCGTAAAGGGCTTTTCAGAAAAAGACCGAATAAGAAATAGACGTAGGTGGGATATAGGGATTTCCAACTGATTAAATCAGATGTGCATCTTTCCAGAATAGATCTGGCCTTTAATGGCAGTTAGTCCTGGAGTTACGGCCAAAACTGAGCCCTAAATTTATGTTGCTAAGCAAGACAGTTGCTTAGGATAACAGAATTGATTTTAGGAGGCATGTAGAAGAAAGCATTAACAACAACAACAACAACGTCAATAATACAGGTAGCCCTTGACTTATGACCACAATTGAACCCAGAATTTGTGTTGCTAACCAAGACAGTTAGGTGAAATTTGCCTCATTTTATGACCTTCCTTGCCATAGTTGTTAAGTGAATCACTGCAGTTGTTCAGTTAGGAACACGGTCCTTAAGTGAATCTGGCTTTCCCCCGTTGACTTTGCTTGTCGGAAGGTCGCAAAAGGGGATCCCACGACCCCCTGTGATGAGGCAACCGTCATAAATAGGAGTCAGTTTGCAAGCACCTGAATTTGGATCACGTGACCCCTGGGGATGCTGCAAAGGTCATAAGTGTGAAAAAACGATCATCACATTTTTCGGCGCCACTGTAACTTTGGACAGTCACTAAACGAACTGTTGTTAAGTCAAGAACTACCTGTATAGCTTTACCTTTTTAAAGTTGCACACAGAGGAGAGAGACAGAGAGGGAGGGGGAGAGAGAGGGGAGAGGGGGAGGGGGAGGGAGGGAGTTAGAGGAGAGAGAGAAGGAGTGAGGGAGAGAGAGGGAGGGAGGGGGAGGGGGATAGAGAGGGGAGAGGGGGAGGGAGAGAGAGGGAGGGGGATAGAGAGGGGAGTGGGGGAAGGAGTTATAGGAGTGGGAGAGGGAGGGAGGAATGGAGAGAGGGAAGGGGAGGGGGAGGGAGAGTGGGGGAGGGGGGAGGGGGGAGGGGATAGATAGGGGAAAGGGGGGAGGAGTAGGGAGGGAAAGGGAGGGATGGAGAGAGAGAAGGAGAGAGGGAGGGAGAGAGAGGGAGGGGAAGGGAGGGAGGGGAGGAATGGGGTAGAGGGAGAGAGAGAGAGGGAGAGAGGGAGGGAGATAGAAAGGGGAGAGAGGGAGAGAGAGAGTTACCCTGTGGTGAGACTGGCGGCCAATAAATTTTACAAATAAAATAAATTTTAAAATAAAATCACACCTTCGGCATCTGCAAGAGCCATAAATTCAGAGGTTTGGACCAATTCAGGCAAACCGATAGTGGTGACCTGCGGGTGGGGTGGGGTGGGGTGGGGTGGGGTGGGCCGGGCCCCACCCACGCACAATCCCATCCTATATCACTGTGTTTTTTACACTGCACGCACTTGCAGATGGCTTGTGTGAGCAAATTGCTGTGTTGTTTGATGTCGTACGCACGTGGACGGCGCGTGAGAGCGAATTGTCGTGTTTTGTGACACTGCTTGCACACACACGCTCACATTTCTGGTGCTGGGCGAACCGGTTGCTACAGTACAGTATGTGACTCCGACCTTTGCATAAATTCAAGAGTGTTCGTTTTTCGTTCCTTCCAGATTTTGCTCAATACTCAGCTCCATGTCATCTGTCGTATTTGCCAAGAATGGCTCTCCAACGTTGTATTTTCTTGACATAACCATCTTATTTTCTCCTTATCTTCTCCTTATCCTCTCCCATTCAGTCATTATATCAGATTTTCAGTGAATTCTCACACTCTTTCGATCAGACTTACATATACTTTGAGTAACTGTTAAGCCAGGGGTGAAATGCTCCCGTTTCGGACCAGATCGCCTGATCCGGTAGTGATGGTGGCGGGTGGTTCGGAGAACTGATAGCAAAAATCCCTGTGCACCCCCCACAATGCTTAGCTGAGTCATCAGAGGCTTTTTTTTCCTTTTACTTTTAAAAGCATTTTTTCTACAACCTCTTCAGCCATAGAAAAGCCCCTGATGATCACGCGGCTCAGCTGGGATCATCAGAGCCTTTTAAAAGCATTTTTTCTACAACCTCTTTGGCTGAAGAGGTTGTAAAAAAATGCTTTAAAAAGACTCTGACGATCCCAGCTGAGTTGCCTGATCGTCAGAGGCTTTTAAAAGCATTTTTTTCTACAACCTGAATTTTAATTGGGGTTTACTTTTAACGATTAGGGCCAAATTATTTCATATGTTTTTAAATTGCTTTTAAATTTTGTATTTGCTGTATTTTGTATTATGTTTTACTGTTGGCTGTGCACCGCCCTGAGTCCTCTGGGAGAAGGGTGGTATAAAAATTAATTAAATAAATAATAAATAACCTCTTTGGCCGAAGAGGTTGTAGAAAAAAAAAAAGCCTTTAAAAGAAAAAAAAGCCTCTGACAAAACCGGTTCAGATTTCACCACTGTGTTAAGCCACAACAGTTCTCTTATTTTTATTATTTATGTTGCTTACACATTAAGAAGACGGTGGAAAATGTTAATAATTTTTCTGAATTTGTGCTGTGCTGCAATTGGCAACCAAATATATTGCCTTAAACACCTACAAATTTTCTACCTTTTAAAGGAGTTTAATAAATATTTTAGTCCTGTAGATGGTGGATGTTTGGCCCTTTACCAGATAAGCACTTATGTGGAGTCTTAATAATAAAACAGAGGTGTACGGAATTAATCTGTAAATGCAAGATTTTTTTAAAAAAAGTTGTTTCTTTGCTATAATTGAGATCAAAATTTTCATATATGGAATTATTTGCCATGTAAACAACCCCTTTTTAAAGTTGATGATAACTTCACTTCAGAGGGGGGGAAAATGACTGCACTCTGGTTTATTCCAATTTCTTTTAAAAGCCACTTTTAAAAATTCATCTATTTTAGATACGAATAGAGTATTAAATCATTCATAAGATAAAATAAAGCAGGTTGAACTGAACTGCTGAAATTTGGGATGGAGGGATGCTGGACTTTAATATTCTAAATCCATAAATAAATGTACCCATCCTATTAAAGTAGAAAAGAGTGGAGAAAGTTCAAGAAACAAAATATATATTTGCATCCACAAGGTCAGTTCAAGTTACTGTTTGGAAATTTCAGAGCCTGTTACATTTATTTCCCCTTTTAGCTCTAAAAATACTCAATTTCTCACACTGGAAAACTCTTGAATTCTTATCTCAGTAACTCCAGAATTCAAGATGAAAGCTCTGTTGATAAATTTGTTGCAAGCTTAGATGCTGCTGAGACATTTAACAAAAAAATGGCATGTTTCTAAGTTTGTTTGTTTGTTTGTTTAGTAAGTACTTCAAAATTTTATCTTTCAACTCTTCAACCACATTTAGAATATTGCACCCAATTCTGGTCAGCATGATGCAATGAAAATATTGAGACCATAGAAAGAGTGCAGAGAAAAGCAAGAAAGATGATTATGGATCTGGAGGCAGAAACATATGAAGAACAGTTGCAGGAACTGGGTATGTCTAATCTAGTGAAAAGTAGGATTAGGGGTAGAAGTGGGATTCACTTACCTTACCTACCAGTTTGCAAATGGGAACGCATGCACATGGCCTTTCGACTTACTCTCTGGAAAGAAATACTGTGGGGGGTAAGACAGCCCTAACACCACTCAGGGTGTGTGTTCTGTTAAGATACAGCCTCTTGTGCCTTAAAATGGCTTCTATTGGATTACCTTAAAATGGCTTCTACTGTACAGCACAGTGGAGTTACCATGATAATGGCTTCACAGTACTCCATAAGGGGCTTCCCTCTGGTAAGGGGGAAAATCCAACATTAGAAATTACGTTTGGTCCGGACATTTTCAACAAGGCTTTGATGATCAATGAAACATTACTGCAATTCAACCTGCCTGCATCATGACGAGACCGACATGATGTACTTCACGCAGATTACTTACGAGAAAAGAACTCCAAGAAGCCACTTCTAAATCAAGATCAGAAAACAAGCATACCAAATGATCATGGATGAGCTAGCAAAACAACAAGGTGGTATCATTTTACTTGATGCTTCTGGGGGCACAAGGAAAACATTTGTAACTAATTTAATGCTCACCGAAATCAGGGCTCAGGGTGAAGATGCTCTTCCTGTCTAATATAGGATTGGGATAAATAAATTTATATGCCGCCCTTCTCCAGAGACTCAGAGTGGCTTACAATGTGTTAAGCAATAGCCTTCATACTTTTGTATATACCTGCTTAGTAGGGCTTTCAGCTCCCCCAAGCGGTGTTCTTTTTTACACACAGTCAATTTATTGCCCCCACAATCCGGGTCCTTATTCTACTTACCTCAGAAGGATGGAAGGCTGAGTCAACCTTGAGCCTGGTGAGATTTGAACTCGCAGTAATTGCAGGCAGTTGGCAGATAAGTGCTAATTAACAGCACTTTAGTCTGCTGCGCCACCAAGGCTCTTCATTTAGTTGTTTCATTTCTTGAGGTGTGAGATAACAAAATGTATTTGTGTCCTCTTCTTCTTTTTCCCAGTTGATAGTAAGGAGCAAAACAAGTTTTTTTTCTTTTTTAACAGACGCCATCTAAAAACATAAAAGGCTAATCCCAAGAGATATGTAGGAGAAGAGTATTAATAATAACAAATTATATTTCAAATTGTATTTTTTTATGGGAAGTGCTCTGAAAATTACCAGTCATTTTAAACGCTTTTCAAATCTTTTCAAATCTTTTGCCAACTCCAAAAACACTCCCTGCTTATATAAATAGGTCCATTGCAAACATGGAGGAGAAGGGGAGGAGTGAAGATTACTCTACAGTTACATAATATATCTTTCGCTTCCATTCAGAGAAATTCTGCAACTCAGAATATTTTACAATATCTGTCACTTTTCCCACTCTCCTTATTATCTTCAGAACCCCATCTAATCTATAATTAGAAGTAATTGCAAGCACGTACTTGAAATAGATGAAGCTCATTATGTATGAATGTTTCTGTCATGTGTGTTGTGAAACCATGTTCCATTATTCTATTTTTAGTTAATCAAATTACTATTTTTTTTTTAAATGTCAAGTTGCATCCCTTGTTCTCCGAAATGAACCCAGACGGTTTTATTCTCCAATCATTATATACTTGTATCAGTTTAGAGTTATTTCGGTCCTGCGGAAGTTATCTGATTCTTTAGGCACGTTCATTACTCATGTTTAGAGATGGCTCACCTGTAACAGGTGGCATTAGCCAGCTGATGAAAGCTTCTCTCAAGTAGCCAGCAAGTATCACGTCAGGATGATACTTGAAATGAAAAGCAGCAGGAATCTCAAAGCTGAGAGCCAAACCTGAATATCGAGAAAGAGAAGAACCTGACAAACCGTTAATACATCGCTGGAAAGGTAAGGAAATTGGGTGGTCATGAGTTCAGCAGGAGTCAAGCTTTTCTTGAAGGAAACTTGAGTTTTCAAGGATGGTTCATCTATGACAGTAAATCAGCAATAACTCCCTTTTGCATCTCCCGAATTCTGCTGGAGGCTGAGAGTAGAGTAGGGTAGGGTAGGGTAGGGTAGGGTAGGGTAGGGTAGGGTAGGGTAGGGTAGGGTAGGGTAGGGTAGAGTAGAGTAGAGTAGAGTAGAGTAGAGTAGAGTAGAGTGAGGGGAGGGGAGGGGAGGGGAGGGGAGAGGAAGGAGAGGAGAGAGGAGAAGAGAGGAGAGGAGAGAGAAGGGAGAGGAGAGGAAGAAAGAAGAGAGAAGAGAGGGGAGGGGAGGGGAGAGGAGGGGAGGGGAAGGGGAGGAGAAAAGAGAAGAGAAGAGGGGAGAGGAGAGGAGAGAAGAGGAGAGGAAGAAAGAGGAGAGGGGAGAGGGGAAGGGAAGGGAAGAGAAGGGAAGAGAAGAGAAGAGAGAGGAAGAGGAAGAGGAAGAGGAAGAGGAAGAGGAGGGGAGGAGGAGAGGAGAAGAGAAGAGAAGAGGAGAGGAGAGGAGAGGAGAGGAGAGGAGAGGAGAGGAGAGGAGAGGAGAGGAGAGGAGAGGAGAGGAGAGGAGAGGAGAGAGGGGAGGGGAGGGGAGGGGAGGGGAGAGGAGGGGGAGGGGAAAAGGGAAGGGAAGGGAAGGGAAGGGAAGGGAAGGGAAGAGAAGAGAAGAGAAGAGAAGAGAAGAGAAGAGAAGAGAAGAGAAGAGAATTATTTATTGGCCAAGTGTGGTTGGATGCACAAGGAATTTGTCTCCGGTTCAGAAGCTCTCATTGTACATACAAGGTGATAAGTCATATATCATAAATCATAAGATACAATCATAAATCAGCAACCATTGATAAATCACAATATACCAATAGGAGAAAGCAATAAGAAAGATGAGAGGTGAGAAGGAGGAGGCGACGACAAGGATAATAGCAATACAGCTTACTGCAGGGGTAAATATCTTTGCGGACAAGTCGGCGTGTAGAGTTAGGTATTTCGCAGAGGGATGGCCTGGCTGTCCAGAAAAGCTGAGTGTTGGTCCTTTGTGATCTAGATAAGTGTGTTCTGGACTCGATTAACTCAGATCAGTTTTCATCTTCACTGCTCAACCTCCATTGGAGGCGTGGGATGTAAGCCTTCGAAATAAGTGGGTAGCTTTGCATATTTGATCAGGTATTCGTGCAGGAATTCGGTTGGAAATAAGGGAAGGAGAAGCCTCGTGGAGAGTCAGCCCACGCAAGATGAAAGCTATCTACGAGCCAAATTCATTGGCCCGATCGTGCTAATTGCAAGATTTTTTCCCCCCTTCTTTTACCACTTAAGAATTAAGCCACGTTGACAATCACACTGATGTCTCGGTCATGCTGTTTTAGATGGAAGATGCGCAGCATTCCGAAAATGCAAGCATCAGTCTGGCTTTCTTTGATGAGGAACATATTCTTGACTTTCTTCCAGAGAAGCTGTCTAGCCATATCGAATGTCCTTAAGCAAACCACACTTGATTTCCTTGGAGACCAAAGCTTGAGTATAAGATTGCTCTAGACTCAAATTCTCGGGTGCCCTAATTTGACTCTGTTCCCTGCTGGCGCTCGTTGTACATGTGAGTGGGAGGCTATGAATGAATGGGAAATGAATGCAATCTGTACTTAGTAAGCAAGTATGCGCCGTTCGGTATTTATGCTTGAGCCGTGGCTATGCATTTAATGAGGCTATGATCCCTTGAATTGCTTTCTTTATTACACACAGCAACATCTCCCCTTAATAACTTCGGTATTTTATTCGGGCACGCTAAAAAAACTAATGATGTTTTTGACATAATTTCAAATCTTAACTGGCAATCTGTCAGGACATTGCACAGCGATATCGGTACATAGGGTTCCTATTTCTTACGAGCCTACAATAGACAGAGAAATAGAAATAGAATAACAGAGTTGGAAGGGACATTGGAGGTCTTCTAGTCCAACCCCCTGCCTAGGTAGGAAACCCGACACCACTTTAGACAAATGGTTATCTAACATCTTCTTAAAAACTTCCAGAGTTGGAGCATTCGCAACTTCTGGAGGCAAGTCGTTCCACTGATTAATTGTTCTAACTGTCAGGAGATTTCTCCTTAGTTCTAGGTTGCTTCTCTCCTTGATTAGTTTCCATCCATTGCTTCTTGTCCTGCCCTCAAGGGCTTAGACATGTCCAAGATATCATGAATCTAATAGAGCTCAGAAAAGATTTTTACCTTGGCAGGTGCATGTGTTTTGAAATGCCACAGTCATTTAAATAAGATACCTTCAATCAATAGCAATTTACAATTCAGAGGAGAAATAAACAATCATACGTTCTTTGGATTTTTAAAAATATATATTTGTAAGCCTTCATTGCACTCTCATCTGCTAAAGATACATATGCGACGGAGATGGGTTTCAGCAGGTCCTGACCAGTTCTGGAGAACTGGTAGCAAAAATTTTGAGTAGTTCGGAGAACCAGTAGTAAAAATTCTGACTGGCCCTGCCCCCATCTATTCTCTGCCTCCCGAGTCTCAGCTGAAATTTCTCCTTAGTTCTAAGTTGCTTCTCTCCTTGATTTGTTTCCACCCATTGCTTCCTGCCCTCAGGTGCTTTGGAGAATAGCTTGACTCCCTCTTCTTTGTGGCAGCCCCTGAGATATTGGAAGATGGCTATCATGTCTCCCATGGTCCTTCTTTTCATTAAACTAGACATACCCAGTTCCTGCAACCGTTCTTCATACGTTTTAGCCTCCAGTCCCCTAATCCTTTTAGTTGCTCTTCTCTGCACTCTTTCCAGAATCTCCACATCTTTTTTACATTGTGGTGACCAAAACTGGATACAGTATTCCACGTGTGGCCTTACCAAGGCCTTATAAAGTGGTATTAACACCTCACGTGATCTTGATTCTATCCCTCTGTTGATGCAGCCTAGAACTGAGATGGCTTTTTTGGCAGAGGGGTACAGTTTTCACAGCGACAGCCAAATCCTGTTGTATTTGCATCTGTCAAGGATGAGAAGGTGTGCTTTCTATGTTTAGTAATCCCATTATTATTATTTTTTTAAAAAACCTACAGCCCCAGATTTTGAACGCACAGAAATACCGATTAATGGGTTTTTGTGGATTAATCACATCATTATGTGACAAAATTCCTCTTACTTCCCCTAAAGATGACAGGCTGAAGTTAGAAAACATCGCAGCGGGATACTGATCCATAGGCCGGATCCGTGTTTCCTCCCACTTCTGAAGCAGCAGAAATCGTTTGCCAATTGTGCAGTGTCAGATAAGACAGCCACTCCAGAAGGTTAATGTGATTGCCCAGAGGATTATTGGTGGCCCTCTTCCCTCTTTGAAAGAGCTTTATAGCTCCTGCCGCCTTAAGAAAGTTCAAAACATTCTTAAAGATCCATCACATCCTGGGCACCTTTTTATTTTGAACTGTTACCATCCGGCAGACGGTACAGGACAATAAAGAAGGAGAAATAGGCTGAAAAACAGCTCCTATCACAGAGCAGTAACTGTTGTGGTCCGCCAGCAGCGTGTGGAGCTGGCAGTGGAGTGTGACAGTGAGGAGGCTGGGGAGGCTGGGGAGGGCAGTGGGCCAGTCCTGGAGTCAGAACTGTGCATCGGAGGCAGAGATGGAGCCAGGGCAATCTGGGAGCAATACACGGACTCCGGAACCTCCAGAGGCGGATAGCAGAGAGGTAGAGGAACAGGTGGAGCCTGTTCCTAGTGCACACATGCGAAGAGCTTCCAGAAGGCAAGAGCAACTAAAGCAAAAAGGACATCTCGGGAGTAAGGCCAGGAGGAGAGTCCTCATCCATGCCTTCCTCAGACTTCAGGACTGGCCCATGTTCCTCCTCAGACTCCTCACTGTCCGACTCCACTGCCAGCTCCGCAGGCTGCTGGCGGCCCATAACAGCACCCTAGATAGCCTCCTAACTTCCCAGCTCTCTCCTACGCCCTGATTTGTTTCACCAGTACCACCCTTCACATCAAATCGACTTAATGCCTAGTTGAATCTACAAGCAGGAAATCAGCTCAGTGAACTTGAGTTAATATAACAAAAGAAAATGCTCACTTGGGGTGTACTTGCTCATTGGGGGAGGAAAAAAATGCTAACATCCATAGTTCTCTCTCTCTCTCTCTCTCTCTCCCTCTCTCTCTTTCTCTCACTTTAGTTCCCCGGTGTTTCCACTCAGGATTTATCTGTAAATGAAAGACTCCAAAAATCCTTTTTAATCCCAAATCTCCTATTTGCTGAAGCACGGGCTTCGCAGTGCCTTGAAGTGTATATCTTTGAATGCTTATTGCCTCCTCCAATGACAGTATATCAAAATAGGTTCCCCACGACCATTTAAATCTCCTTTTTTTCCTTTTTTTGCCACTGCAGAACTAGCCACGCTCAGAAATCAAAACTGTGGCTTGCATGCCTGGTTTAATGGCAATAGGGGACGGCGGCCTTACTTAATTAAATCAAGTTATTTATAGAGCTCACGCCTGTGTTTTTTTTTTAAAAAAAAACGGCGTAGCGGGTTCTACGATCGCGATGTTGACATGGTTAAATAGTTGATTTTTCAGAAATATGACTGCTCAGCTAAACCCTTCCTTGTGTGACTGTCAAAGAGCATTAATGCTTTTTTTTTTTCTTTTCTCGAACGCTGATTTGACTGTATTTCTACTCCGGCTTTTCAACGCGTTCACTTCAGCCAAAACTATGCAGTGGTTGCTCCCTACTGAGCAAAGCTCATGGTCAGCAGAGTAGGGAAAATCTAATTATTTCCCCCCCCCCCCTCAAAGAAAAGCCTAACGATGCTTGAGCATGGTGTTTTTATAAAGTATCTAACCCATGTGGAGAAATAGTGTTCCACTAACACTGTTAGTAAATATAATACTGCATATACTACAGTAGGTTAAATGCCGCAAGACTGAGTTATCTTGATCAACTTTTAAGGGTAATTTACAAGTTGGTTTTGGCCTTGGCGGCTGGTGAAATAGCAATAGCAATAGCATTCAGACCAGTGGTGGGTTTCTAAATTTTTTACTACCGGTTGTGTCAGTGTGGTTTGTGGGTGTGACATGACTTGGTGGCCGTGGCTTGGTGGGCATGGCAGGGGAAGGAAACTGTAAAATCTCCATTCCCAACCCCCTCCAGGGGAAGGTTACTGCAAAATCCCCTTTTCCTCCTGATCAGCTGGGACTCGGGAGGCAGAGAATAGATAGGGGTGGGGCCAGTCATAATTTTTACTACTGGTTCTCCGAACTACTCAAAATTTCCACTACCAGTTCTCCAGAACTGGTCAGAACTTGCTGCAACCCACTTTTGATTCATACTTGTGTACAGCTTCACAACTTCACTAAGTGGTTTACAGAGTCAGCCTAATTGGCCCCCAACAATCTGAGTCCTCATTTTACCCACCTCGGAAGGACGGAAGGCTGAATCAACCTTGAGCCTGGTGAGATTTGAAACTGCCAAATTGCAGGCAGAGAAGTAGCCTGCAGTACTGCATTCTAACCCCTGTGCCACCATGGCTCATAGTGCAGGACCACTTACACCAGGGCTGTTTTTGCCCTCCCCAGGCTCTTAGAAAGCCTCTGGAGCCTACCAAAGAGGGGAGCAAATGGGCCTACCAGGCCCACCGGACCATCACGTGCCAAAAGCAGGGGGAAGTGTGAGGGGGGTCACATGTACATGCGCGGGAGGGCAGGGTGCATTGAATTATGGATGTGGGCACCTGCACCCGTGACCCCCCATGCTCCCCCCACTTTTGGCACGCAACGGCAAAAAGGTTAGCCATCACTGGTTTAGAGTCTCTACATTCCCACAAATGGTCTAAATCCAAACCCCCCTTGAATTCCATTGACTCTTATCTATGTCCAATTTAGTGCTGCTGACTGTTAATTGACTTAGAGGTATGAGCTTCTAGAGCAGGGATCAGCAACCCATGGCTCTGGAACAGCATGTGACTCTTTCATCCCTCTGCTGCGTCTCCCTGTCGCTGGTTGGTGCCACAATTTTGAGAGGAGCTTCCGGTTGGCAGGGGGAAGCATGGTGTGCCAGGAGGAGACTCTATGGCAAGGGGTGGGTTTTCCGGTTGACTCCACAAGTGATAAGGATATTGGTTAGGAGACAGGTAGAGGAAAAAAGACATTGCACTAGGAGGAGACTCTTTGATGGGGGAATCGGACTTCCTGTCTGCTCCAGAATTGAACGGGGGTGCTTCCAATTAGGACCTTTGTGGCTCTTTGAGGGTTTAAGGTTGCTGACCCCTGCTCTAGAGGCATCAACTTAACTGGAACTTAACTCCTGGGTTTTTTTGTACGCGAGATAGACTCAACCTCCCCTGCGGGGCCATTTTTGAAGAAACACGTCCTACTTCTCCAATTTTGCAAGGAAAGGGATCTGGATACATTGCATTTTAGGATCAGTTCTGGTTCTTTGGATCCGTCTCCCAAAGGACATCAAGTTTTCCCCCTCACTGATGGCTTTCGAACAGATCTTCAGAGAAGTTCTGGAGATCATTTGAGTTACCCTTGCCATCTTTTTATCTCTTGATTCATTCATTCCGTTTGGATCCTCGTCTTTCTTTATTACAATCCAAGACCAGGACAACCTAAGTTTTAAAAAGCCGATCACCTCAAAATATAATACCACTATAAGCATATTATCAGTTTAATATATGATATACTTTTATTAACAAATCTGGGTATGATGTAGCCAAGGGTGAGAATTAGCCGGTTCGGACCAGTTTGGGTGACCTGGATGCTAATTTTAAATCTGGTTCACCGAACCGGTAGTTGCAAGGATTGGCTGGCCCCACCCACCCCACCCTTCCCCTCTCAGGAGTCTTCATGTGGCCCATTTTGGATGCCGGGTAAGTGCAGTGCCCATGCAGGGACTCTGGGAGGGCAAAAATTGGGCCTCCTGGAAGTTCTGGAAGTCCAGAAATGGGCCCATTTCTGGCCTCTGAAGCTCAGGGGAGGCTGTTTTCACCCTCCTGGAGGCTTGAGAAAACCCTCTGGAGCCTGGGGAGGGCAAAAAAAGGGCCTACCGGAAGTTCCAGAAGTCCAGAAATGGCCCTGTTTCCGGCCTCTGGAGGGCCTCCGGAGCCTGGGGAAAGCCGTTTTTGCCCTCCTGGAGGCTCAAGAAAAGCCTCTGGAGCTTGGGGAGGGAACCCTCCCCCCACCATGGGGCAGGAGGCTGAGTATGCCACGCCCACCATGACCACACCCACCTAGCAACCGGGCTGAGCACTGGTTGCTGAAGTTTTTGAATCCTACCCCTGGATGTAGCCCTATGGTTCTCAATTTTTTTCTTCACCACAGACCCTCTTCAAATGCCTTTTGTGGTCACGGACCACCAAGATTTAAATTATAATATTTCTTCCATCCTTTGTAAACCCCCTGTGATGACATTGTGCCCCCACCCCCTCCCAAGTTCTGCGGATCACAGGTTGAGAACCCATGTACATTGTTAAAGTACAAAATTTAGCAATTAAAAAAAAGATGGCATCAGAGCACCTGTCATTTAACAGTCATGCGGGGTGCTCTATAAAACACCTTGTGCAAGGAAAGCGTATTCCAGTCCCTGCTTCAGCTAGTCAGCTGTGCTAAACTGAAATATTCCACTTTTAGAAAAGGAATGGAATACGACTGTAACTCTAATAAATAATTTCTAATTGACATAGGAGAGAGTGGGCAGGATGCTACCCTGTTTCCCCGAAAATAAGACCCAATAAGTCCTAGCATGATTTTTCAGGATGCTCGTAATATAAGCTCTACCCCCAAAATAAGCGCCAGTTGTCAGCCAAATGGATGCATTTAGTACCGTATTTTCCCCAGAATAAAACCTAACCAGTAAATAAGCCCTAATGCATCTTTTGGAGCAAAAGTTAATATAAGATCCGGTCTTATTTTCGGGAAAACACGGTATGTGTTTTCCATAAGAATAAGCAAATTTTAGATGATTCCTAGCGCCCTTGGAAAAAAAAATATTTTATTTATTATTTAGTGAATAATTTAGGCGTTATTTATGCCCGTGCTTTCTCCTTACAACGACAGATTTCAAAACTAGCTTGGGCCATTCAGTGATGGGGTGATTTCACGGAAAGGATCCTTGTTAGGATATGGTGTGTGTCAGCACGTCAAGATGCATTTATCCTAGTGCTGACATAAGAAGGAGAATGCAGGCGTCTGCAATGGGACGGTTGCCTTTCACTTACTTATTTTTCTCTGGAGCTAATGTCCCCTAGGAGATGGATGGGAGGGGGGAAATTCTTTGAACTGGAGCAGTAGATTAGGGGTGAATGATTGGGAAGATGGCCAATGAATGCAGAGGAGTGGGGGAAGGAAGAGGAGGGGTTTGGGGTCAGCACGTCAGTGCTGGCTGCTAGGAGTTGGTGTAAAAAGTGCCGTGCTTAATAAAATGGAAATTTGTTTTATAAGAGATTTTGTTTGAGGTGCAATTTATTTGAAGACGGCCTGAAAACCTGACAGTGTGAGTCTAACAGGTTGTCCGGGCAATGTATGTGTTCTGTGACTTTAACATGGATATGTATTATATGACTTTTAAGTTTTACTGCTGAATCATTGTAATGCTGAGTCATGCTGTAATTAGATAATCACTAGTTGTAAACGTATTTAAGAAGAGATCTGTACTGTAGTCAGTTGATGATATGCTACCATTGTGTGAGGAGTTGCTACCATTGTGCTATCATCGTGGGTGGATCTGCTACCATCGTGGTTTGTGTACCAGAGTGAACTTGTTATTCTAACCAACTACTGTTTGTATGGTAAGAAGATTTTTGTATCACTGGACTGATTTAACTGGCAAACACTTGGGTTGTTTAAAAGACGGTGAGATTGTTTTTTTCACTACAAAGTAAACTTTTGATAAACCAGTTTGCACATCTCTTATTCATTGCTCTCAGCAACGTTTCTCTGTGCTCTACACTCTGCTGGTTGGTAACACAACAACAATATCCTTAACAATCCTTACTAGAGGTGATATTCAGCTGGTCCAGACTGGTTTGCCCGAATCAGTAGTGGAAATTTTGAGTAGTTCGGAGAATCTGCAAATACCACCTGCCCTCTTGCCCCCGCCGTTCCCTGTTCTATATTCCCTTGTTTTTTTAACTCAGCTGATTCGTGTGGCAGAGCAGATTGCAGCGCACCAGTGCTGACACCGATGGTGGTCTTTGAGTGCTGCCCGCAAAGTACGCAAAGCGCTCTCTCATTGAACCGGGAGGAAAAGATTTGGAATCCCACCACTGATCCTTACCTGCAAAAAAATAACGAACGATCAGCTAATGAATGATCTGCTGTGTTTTGGGAGCACGCCTAACTCTTTATAAAGCAGCCTGAGCAGAAACTTTGAACCCGAGTGGGGAGAAATGACATCATCCTTAATAAATGCGATGTTGCTTTTCCCCCGCGTAGTGAATAATGTGGTGCGAGTCATTTTTCTCAGCGGCTGAAGGAAATAACAAAGCCGAAGTAGACGGAACTGCCAATTTCCTTGTTTGAGGGCACACGTAGCTTTATGCAGCTAAGTAATCATAATTGCGTCCATTCATAAGTCAATTTGTTCATGTGTGGAAGGAGGAGGAAAAACAGGATTTCATAGGGAGAGTCCTTCATTCGAGCCACCTTCTCCTAGTCTTGCTTTCTTTCTAGTGATTTTTATATCAAAGAACTGAGGCTGTCAGTTTTACAACAGAGGTGAGCACTATTTGTGGCCTGTTCTAAAAATAAAAATAAAAAATAGCCTTGAAACTCCCATGGACTTAGGTGACCCAATTTCAGGGCAATGGACGCATTTTGTAATTGTGTCCTACTGTTGCCTTGTTGTTCAAAGAGCGCTTACACCATTTCTCAAGCATTTTCTGTGTATTATTAATGTAACAGCTCTTGATATTTTAAAGTCAAGGGCAACCCTTGACCATTTATTCAGCTGGCAAATTGTTTCGGCCTTTTGTTCACCGGCAGATAGAAATGCACAACGCACAGCCGCTGCTTATTTGTTGAATGATGTTGCCAATACACACAGGAAGAGGATTACAGGAATACAGGTAGTCCTTGACTTACAACAGTTCATTTAGTGACCATCCCAAGTTACAACGGCATGGAGGAAAGTGACTTATGGCTGGTTTTTTTCACACTTATGGCCGTTGCAGACTGTTGTGGCCTGCCAGCAGCCTGCGCAGATTGTAGCTGATTCCGACAACCAGGAGGCTGGTGTGGTGTCGCACCAGCAGCCTGTGGAGCCGGCGCTCGAGTTGGACAGCGAGGAGGCTGAAGAGGATGTGGTGCAAGAGGGAGAGACTCAGCCTGGGCCTTCAGAACCTCCAGAGGCTCCTTCAAGTGAAGAGAGTGAAGTGGAGGATTCTCAATGCTCGAGCACGCAGGGCTGCCAAAAGGCAGGAGTGGCTACTCAGGAGGAGGTCTCCTCAAGAGTAAAGCTTGGGGTTAATTGGCCACTCCCTTAGCCTATTTAAATTCACACACAACTGGCATACGTTGCTGGAAACAACGTGTGGTCCTACGCAGAGCATTTTGAGAGTGAGGTTTTTGTTACAACTTGGTTTCTGGGCTGATTGCCAACCCTTGTCGGACTTTGTTTAATCTCCGTAATTCATAGCAGGCTGATAAGGACATTTGTGGTTAAAGCCTGAATTTTGAAAGGGATCTGTTTGTATTAAACAGAGTTTTTGGAGTTGTGTGTGTGTGCTACACTTCTTGGGACCCGTAGCAGGGGCAGAACACAGACGCCCCATGGTCATGTGATCAACATTCAGAGGCTTGGCAACTGGCATGGACTTATGACGGTTGCAGTGTCCCGGGATCACGGGATCCCCTTTTGCAACCTTCGGACAAGCAAAGTCAAAGGGGAAGGCAGATTTGCTTAACAACCATGTGACTAACTTAACAACGATAGTGATTCACTTAACAAATGTGGCGAGAAAGATGGTAAAATGGGGACAAAATTCATTTAGCAACAGTCTCACTTAGCAACAGAAATTTCGGGTCCAGTTGTCACAAATCGAGGACTACCTTTATTGTTGTTTTTGTTGTTGTTATTAATATCTCTTTTATTCATTAAACATGAAACTCAAGTCAACTGAACATTTAAACATGTATCACAAATATTATTGACTGGCACTGATGGTTGATACGGGTTGCTGCCAGTGTCCTAGGTATCAAACAAGTTTCTTCCTAAAATGTATGATGTTCTGTGTAGCACAGTTTTTTACAGTTCTGCTGGTGTTATTGCAGGAAGCTGCAATTTGTTGATGTATCTTACAAAATTCCTGGACATGGTACCAAGTTGAGGACCCAGTTGTGGGGGCAATAAACTGACTTTGTATAAATATACAAAAGTATGAAGGCTATTGCTTAACGCATTGTAAGCCGTCCTGAGTCTCCAGAGAAGGGCGGCATATAAATCAAAAATTAAAAAAAAAAAAATTAAGGACCTAGGAACTGTTAAGGTATCGTCGGAGGATGTAAGCTGTTCCGAGTAAGGTGGTTTTTTGTAGAGTCAAAATGTTCAAGTCCGGTAAATTTAGAATTTCTAAATAGCGGGGTAGCCCTTTGGGTATTGCTCCAAGGGCTCCGATTACAATCGGGACAACACACGATTTCTTCTTCCACAGTCGCTCAACTTCAATTTGCAAGTCCCGGTACTTTGTGATTTTTTTCTTGCTGCTTATCTTCAATCCGTGCGTCACCAGGTATTTCAAGGTCAATGAACCATATTTTTTTTTCTTTTCAACTACTGTTATGTCAGGTGTGTTGTGGACCAAGTGCCTGCCAGTCTAAATCCTAAAGTCCCACAAGATCTTGAGTTTCTCATTCTCTAAAACTTTCTCAACCTGATGTTCCCAGTGGTTTTTGCTGTACTCAAATCCAAACTTCTGGCACAATTTCCAGTGAATGATCTTAGCAACGCGATCATGGCGTTGTAGGTAGTCGGTTTGTAAATTATTATTATTATTATTATTATTATTATTATTATTATTATTATTTTCTTCTGCATGTTTCCCAAAATCAATTCTGTTACTAGGAATTTCCTTACAATATGAAACTAGAATGATATACTGATCAAGAGTACAAATGACACATTTGTCAAAACTCAAAAACATAACGTGAATATATTAAAGCTCCACTAAATAGTGGGTTATGGTGTTTTTATTTTATTTGCTAACCATTGAATAACTGAAAGTTTAACAGAATGCTGAAAACCTGGCTTTATAATTCTGTTCGGGAGTAGTTGACCTTTTTGTCTCTCTCAGAATTCCGATGAAGTTAAGTGCGATTTTAGAAATCTTGACATGCCTGTCAAAAACGCAGTTCTGTTCCAGAGAGATTGTGTCCTTAGAGTAAAGAAAATTGTAATGGAAACTTTAAGCTTGTAGTGTGATGGCTGACAACCAGACAGAAGTCCATTCTGTAGGAAAACAAAAGTTGCTTATTTTTTCCCCTGCCATGGAAATGCAGCCTTCAGTCTTTATTTTATTCTGATCAGGGGTGAAATCCAACAGGTTCTGACAGGTTCTGGAGAACAGTAGCGGTAGCTGAAATTTTGAGTAGTTTGGAGAACCGGTAGTGGAAATTTTGAGTAGTTTGGAGAACCAGCAAATTCCACCTCTGGCTGATCCCAGAGTGGGGTGGGAATGGAGATTTTGCAGTATCCTTCCCCTGCCACATCCACCAAGCCACACCATGCCCACCAAGCCACGCCCACAGAACCAGTAGTAAAAAAAATGAATTTCACCACTGATTCTGATGTTTATTCCTGAAATTTTAGGACTATTTTCAGAAGATTTTGCAAATCTAAAAGGCGGCCTAAAGTATTTTGTAAATACATAAAATTGTCCCTAATTCCAAAATCTTTGTTTAGATAAAATACACATTAGATACTGATAGCTAAAAAGCCAGTAATATTTACAAAGTTTTCCATTTTTGTCTCTGCACTGTTTTTCCTTGTCAGTTCTCTTGGTTTGAGAGTGAATATTCAACAAAAGTACTGTATTTTTAGTTTTTTAATATAAAGCATATATTTTTTATAGTTTGGTTTGATGGGCAGTTCACCATGTGAATAGACCGAGAGCCAAGACCTGATTCAACTATATTAGTAGGAAATTTTGATTTTTGAGACTGGACTATTATTTTATTCCTGAACATTTTTTATAAAAAAGTGATTTCATATATCACAATTATATATGAAATGTGTCAATCAGCTTACCAGATTCTTAGTGTTGAAAAACAGTTCCTGAAGTGTAAAAATTCAATGTGATTTGCAATATTAAATTCAATTAAAAATGATAAAATTCTAATTCGTTAAAACCATTGAATATGTGTATATGTATATTTATAATGGAATTTTATTTCTAAAAAGTTAGAATTATTCAACCTCACTGGTATTCAGCTCTCCTATTAAAGATAGAACTTTTAAAAAACAAAAATTGTTAGTTAAAAAAGTCCTGATTCAAAAATAGATGCTATCTTTTCTTTCTTTTTATCTATCTATCTATCTATCTATCTATCTATCTATCTATCTATCTATCTATCTATCATCTATTTATCCACCTACCTGCCATTCTCTCTTTCATTCTCTCACTCATGATCATGTCTGTCTGTCTCTGTCTATCTATCTATCTATCTATCTATCTATCTATCTATCTATCTATCTATCTATCTATCTATCCATCCATCATCTATTTATCCTCCTACCTGCCATTCTCTCTTTCATTCTCTCACTCTTAATCATGTCTGTCTGTGTCTGTCTGTCTATCCTCTCTCCCTCTCTCCCCTCTCTCTTTCTCTCTCCCTCCTTACCTATCCCCCCCACAAAAAGGGCCTGGTGGCTCAGCAGACTAATGCATTGTGATTAACTCCAGCTGTCTACAATTACTATAAGTTCGAATCTCACCAGGCTCAAGGTTGACTCAGCCTTCCATCCTTTCTAAGATAGGTAAATTGAGGACCCAGTTTGTGGGGGCAATAAGCTGACTTTGTATAAATATACAAAAGTATGAAGGCTATTGCTTAACGCATTGTAAGCCGCCCTGAGTCTCCAGAGAAGGGCGGCATATAAATCAAATTTTAAAAAAATACTTCCATAAACCATGTAAAAATTACGACTAACGGCCATCCAACTCTAGGTAAGCCTTCAAAATTACACCATCCTTACTTCTGGGATTCTGAATTCCACGACAGAAAAATGAACGGGCCAAGTGCTTGCATTCTGCACAATGTGTAAGTCAGTTTGAATCAATGACAGCGATGCGGTCAGCGCATTCCCTGGACAATGGCAGATTTGGGTCTTAATATTAAGCTTGCTGAGGTTGCAGTCATTCCTGCCCTGTGAGAGGACCAGGCTTTGTCTCTTTTTTCTTCTTCTGTTGTCCTCCTGCACATTCCTAAACCAGTGCTTTTATTCATTTCCAAAGTTAACTTTGCCAGGCCAGCAGTTTGGGGCTTATAGGATTGTCAAATGAGGCCCAGATGGAAATTACAATTTCTTTCTGAAAAGGTTGTGGCTTTGTTGTGAAGTTAAGGTAAAGCACCAGAAGACAAGGCAAGAAACAATGGATGAAAGCTAATCAAGGAAAGAAGCATGGAAAAAAGATGGAAGCTACTGAGGGAGAAGAATGGAAGAAGGATGGAAGCTAATCAAGGAGAGAAGAATGGAAGAAGGATGGAAATTAATCAAGGAGAAAAGGATGGAAGAAGGATGGAAGCTAATCAAGGAGAGAAGGATGGAAGAAGGATGGAAAAGGTTGGAAGCTAATCAAGGAGAGAATCATGGAAGAAGGATGGAATATAATCAAGGAGAGAAGAATGGGAGAAGGATAGAAACTAATCAAGGAGAAAAGGATGGAAGAAGGATGGAAGCTAATCAAGGAGAGAAGGATGGAAGAAGGATGGAAAAGGATGGAAGCTAATCAAGGAGAGAATCATGGAAGAAGGATGGAATATAATCAAGGAGAGAAGAATGGGAGAAGGATAGAAACTAATCAAGGAGAGAAGAATGGAAGAAGGATAGAAACTAATCAAGGAAGGAAGGATGGAAGAAGGATAGAAACTAATCAAGGAAGGAAGGATGGAAGAAGGATGGAAACTAATCAAGGAGAGAAGGATGGAAGAAGGATAGAAACTAATCAAGGAAGGAAGGATGGAAGAAGGATGGAAACTAATCAAGGAGAGAAGGATGGAAGAAGGATAGAAACTAATCAAGGAAGGAAGGATGGAAGAAGGATGGAAACTAATCAAGGAGAGAAGGATGGAAGAAGGATGGAAGCTAATCAAGGAGAGAAGAATGGAAGAAGGATGGAAACTAATCAAGGAGAGAAGAATGGAAGAAGGATGGAAACTAATCAAGGAAAGAAGGATGGAAGAAGGATGGAAACTAATCAAGGAAAGAAGGATGGAAGAAGGATGGAAAAGGATGGAAGCTAATCAAGGAGAGAAGAATGGAAGAAGGATGGAAACTAATCAAGGAGAGAAGAATGGAAGAAGGATGGAAACTAATCAAGGAGAGAAGAATGGAAGAAGGATGGAAACTAATCAAGGAAAGAAGGATGGAAGAAGGATGGAAACTAATCAAGGAGAGAAGCATGGAAGAAGGATGGAATCTAATCAACAAGAGAAGAATGGAAGAAGGATAGAAACTAATCAAGGAAGGAAAGATGGAAGAAGGATGGAAACCAATCAAGGAGAGAAGGATGGAAGAAGGGTGGAAGCTAATCAAGGAGAGAAGCAACCTGGAATTAAGGAGAAACTTCCCAACATTGAGGACAATTGAGGACAACCAGTGGAACAGCTTGCCTCCAGAAGTTGTAGGTGCTTCATCACTGGAGGTTCTTAAGAAAAGACAACCACCTATCTGAAATGGAAGGGACCTTGGAGGTCTTCTAGGCCAATCCCCTGCTTCAGCTCTATTCTGATTGAATAGCTGGACTTCAGAAGTTGTGGGTGCTCCATCACTTCAGGTTTTGAAGAAGAGATTGGACAACCATTTGTCTGGAATGATATAGGGTCTCCTACTTGAGCAGGCGGTTGGACTAGAAGACCTCAAAGGTCCCTTCCAACTCTGTTATTCTGTTATTAATTTAGAAACAGGTTCCCCCCCTCCTCCATATACACCTTTCCAAGAAGATTAGGAGACAAGATAATGGACCTAAGAAAGAGGGGATTTGGAATACAAATCAATTCCATATTAATTTGCTATCCCCTTTTCTTTTCAAAAAGGCAATTTTGTCTGCGGGGAGGGTGAAGAGAAATAAAAAGAACAAGGTAGAGTCAAGCACCAAATAGTCACCGAAACAGGAAATAATTTCCACTGAACTCACTTTCTGAATCACCCATATAAAGTTGCAGTGTAAATCAAGGCTTGTTTATTTCTTGAATTTTAGGTTTTCTGCTAGAACTGTGATGGCAAACCTATAGCACATGTGCCACAGCTGGCACGCAGAGCCCTCTCTCTGGGCACGCAAGCCGTCGCCCAGCTCAGCTCTACTGCGCATGCCTCCCGCCAGCCAGCTGATTTTTGGGATGCGGGGGGTGGGTGGGGCGCATGTGGGAGACGCATATGCATGCATGGGGGATTGTGTGCATGCATGGGAGGGTCACGTGTGTGTTCATGGGGGGTGGGGGTGGAGTGGGGGGGTGGAGTGCCCCCCCACAGCCCATTTTTGGGGCCAAGAGGCTACTAGGCCCAAAACGGGGCATGTGTGGGAGTATGTGACCCGCACCGCCCCATGGGCCGGTTTTGGGCCTAGGAGACTTCAGGGAGGCCTGCTAGGCCCAAAATGGAGCATAGGGGGTGTGGCCTGTCCCCCCAAGCTCATTTTTGGGCCCAGGAGGCTGCAGGGAGGCCTGCTAGGCCAAAAACGGGGCACAGGGGGTGCGGCCTGTCCCCCCAAGCTCATTTTTGGGCCCAGGAGGCTGCAGGGAGGCCTGCTAGGCCAAAAACAGGGGGCGGGGGGGTCACACATGCATGGGCAGGGTGCGGGGAAAGTGTGCATTATGGGTGTTAGCATGTGTGAGCGCTATCTCGTGCGCATGCATGCGCTTTTGACACATGATGAGAAAAAGGTTAGCCATCACTGTGCTAGAACATAAAAACAGAACGCTGTAAAAGAAATCCAAAACAGAATAAAAATGTTTATAATAAGACCCTGCTATTTCCACAGGCTGGCCTGGCTGAATAAGAATCTGGATGGGGTATTTTAAATTACGGGTTTTTAATTGACAGGGCCAAATTTATTTAATTTGTTCTAAATTGGTTTTTTAAATTGTGTACGGTTCATTGTTTTATCATGGTTTGATAAATGAACCATGGTTCATTTGTTTTAAATTGGTTTTTAAATTTTGTGCGGTTCATTTTAAACCATTTTTGTATGGTTTAAATTTTGTATGGTTCATTTTTCTCTTGAGTCCTTCAGGAGAAGGGCGGTATAAAAATCTAATACAAATACAAATACAAATAATATTTCTACGAATTCGGAAGTCAGAGATAAAGAATACATGAGGACAAAAGAAACTCAAAACATCTATATTAAATCCTAAGAAAAAGAAAAAAATTGCATATTAAAAAAAGAATCCTGATTCAAAAATAGACGCTTTTCTTTTACCCCAAATCCCGATACATTTGTCACAGATGCATGTAATTAAATTAGAGTGTATTGACACTTTAATCTTCAGTAACTAGCACTTGGTGATCGAAATATAGCACAATTAATACTTTTCATACATTTTAGTTTTTATTTAGAGATGTTTATGTAACAGCAAGCTCCTGAGACCACTCTACAGATTATTTTCTTTTTAAAGGCAATAAAATATTTATACTAATATCCAAGAAACCCAAACAATGTTAAAATTGCTATTAGTGATCAATCCTCCTGTAAGATGCATTGCTTAAAATATATTATTTCTGAGGCAAATTTATTTTAGTTCTGCTATTATTCCACTATTAAACAAAGAAAAGTTTAGTCCAGTGATGGTTAACCTTTTTGGTGCCGAGTGGTCAAAGCGCGTGCATGCACGCGTGAATGAATGTACATATGGCCGAAGCCCTTGTCACCTCATGCCTGGACTACTGTAATGCTCTCTACATGGGGCTCCCCTTGAGGAGCACCCGGAGGCTCCAACTGATCCAGAATGCGGCCGCGCGGGTGGTGACGAGAGTGACGTGGCGCTCCCATGTGACCCCTCTCCTGCGCAAGCTGCACTGGCTCCTGGTGGTCTTCCGGGTGCGCGTCAAGGTTTTGGTTACCACCTTTAGAGCGCTCCATGGCTTAGGACCAGGGTACTTATGAGACCGCCTTCTGCCACCGATAGCCTCTCACCGACCAGTCCACTCCCATAGAGAGGGGCTCCTCAGGGTGCCGTTGGCCAAACAGTGTTGACTGGCGGCCCCCAGGGGGAGAGCCTTCTCTGTGGGGGCACCTGCCATCTGGAATGAGCTCCCCCCAGAGATACGGAGGATTCAGGACTTACGCACTTTCCGCCGCGCCCTAAAAACACTTCTATTCCAACAGGCGGCTCTGGCCTAACTCTCTCTTTTAAATTGGTTTTAAATTGGGTTTTTAAATGTTTATACAAATTGGTGGTTTTAAATTTTCGAGCCTAAATTTAATCTTTTTAAATAGTTTTTAACTTTTGTATGTAAATTGTATTTTATTTTGGCGGTTCACCACCCTGAATCCCTTTGGGAGTAGGGCGGTATACAAATTTAATAAATAAAAAAAAAATAAAAAAAAATAAATAACCCCCAAAATGCAATGTGAGCGCCCGCCGTGCATGCACATGTGCATCCCCCACATGCATCCCGGCCCCCACGCATGCGTGGCAGAGACCCGAAGGCCAGCTGCCAGCGGGAGGCACGCACGCATCCACGGTGGAGCTGGGCTGGGGCAATAGCTGGCATGCCCGCAGAGAAGGCTCTGTGCCATAGGTTCACCATCACGAGTTTAGTCCCTTCAATGGGAACCTTACCCTACAGAACGAATGTAAATTCTTACCTACTTAATCTGATGAAGATATTCAAGTAAGCCTGTCTCAAGTTGTTTTTGAATTTCTTATCTTTAAATCAGGGGAAAAAATTCAGTAGTGAAGAATTTATATTCAGATTTGAAATATTCACTATTTAATATATTTGTTGAACTTACGTTTGGCTTTTCCATCAAGGAATGGCAACCGTAGCAGTTAACAATGATATGGACATAAAATGCAAACATTAAACAAATGATAAATGACATGAAATAAAGGCAAACATTAAAAAAAATACAAATAACGTATCATTTCACCCTCCCAGCTCAGCTGCTGAATCTATTTTTTTAACCAAAACTTTAGCTGAATTATGTTCCCTTTGCCAGAAAATGGGGAACAAAGAAGGAAATGTTAACACCAAGAAAATTTTAAAATTTGTAATAGCTCATTTGTTCATAAAACTATGGCATTGGGAAGAATTTAGCCTTATGTAGAGCAAATTTTATAGTAAAATGGCTTCCTACAAAATAACCACTAAGTTTTAAGTTCTGAGCAATACAAGGAAACAATTACATGTCTTATAAGAGAAAAAATAATCATAATGAGGAAAAAATGTTTCTGTAGCTGTCCAAGGTCCTGAACTGAAAACAAAACAGACATCTCTAATAGGGTTTTATCTGTATAAGGTTAAAAATGAGCTTATACAAAGATAGTAAGAGCACTTAGACAAATATACTGCTTCAAAGTGCTTTGTACCCCTCTCTAAGCAGTTTACAGAGTCAGCCTATTGCCCCAACAATCTGAGTCCTCATTTTATCCACCTCAGAAGGATGGAAGGCTGAGTCAACCTTGAGCCAGTCAGGATCGAACTCCTGGCAATTGGCAGAGTTAGCCTGCAATACTGCATTCTAACCAGTGTGCCATCAGAAAGAAGAATTAGAAAAGGGATAAGAGAGGGAGGGAGGGAGGGAGGAAGGAAGGAAGGAAGGAAGGAAAGAGGGAGGAGGGGGAGAGAGGGAGGGAAGGAGGAAGGAAGGAAAGAAGGAAGGAAGGAAGGAAGGAAGGAAAGAAGGAAGGAAAGAGGGAGGAGAGGGAGAGAGGGAGGGAAGGAGGAAGGAAGGAAGGAAGGAAGGAAGGAAGGAAGGAAGGAATAGCACTTATATGTTGCTTCATACGATAGTGCTTCACAACCCTCTCTAAGCAGTTTACAGAATCAGCCTCTTGCCCCCAACAATCTGGGTCCTCATTTTACCGACTTCGGAAGGATGGAAGGCTGAGTCAACCTTGAGCTGGTCAGGATTGAACTCCTGGCTTTGTGCAGAATTAGCCTGCAATACTGTATTCTAACCACTGTTTTCATCTCAACTATTATAGCATCTATGCCTTTTTTTTAACTGGCAGATCGATGCTTTAATACCTCCTTCCAGCTATTTTCACATCTGCTTTCATGAATAGCAACCTCACTTTTTCCCAGGGAAACAAAGTTGCTGGACTCACCTTGATTTTGAAAAATCCCCAGGGATGTGGCCCTATGAGATTGGAAAACAAATGTTTGAATTAATTATTCTTTTTTTAAAGTGTTTTGTACCATGTTCCTACAGATTCCAAGCATCACTTTTGAAGGACTTTCCTAGCCCTAACAACTGGAGAAATAAATAAATAGTTTATCAAAATTCCTCATTCTATTTTTAAGTGGAGATACAGAGAGAATGGAGGGACACGGTGGGTCAGTGGCAAAGACCTTGACCTTGTCGATTAAAAGCTTGGCAGTTCAGTGGTTCGAATCCCCAGTCCCGCATAACGGGGTGAGCTCCCGTGACTTGTCCCAGCTTCTGCCAACCTAGCAGTTCGAAAGCTCGTAAAAAATGTAAGTAGAAAAATAGAGACCACCTTTGGTGGGAAGATAACCATGTTCCGTGCGCTTTTGGTGTTGAGTCATGCCGGCCACATGACCACGGAGATGTCTTCGGACAGAGCTGGCTCTTCAGCTTTGAAACAGATAGGAGCACCGCCCCCTAGAGTCGGGAACGATTAGCACATATGTGTGAGGGGGAACATTTACCTTTACCTTATAGAGAGAATGATTCTTCCCATTCTCAGGGCTGCAAAAATTATTCACCCATTATCAGTGTTAGCCTTTAACACCGAAAAAGAAAGGTTGAGATATTTGAGTTCTGCATCCCTTACAGTCTCTTGTTACAGATTTCATGTGAGCTTTTCTGAATATTACATAAACCATTCAGGCACTACTTGTATTGTCTGTTGTCTCGGGGAATTAAATGGCAAGCAGAAAAATCAGATCTGCGGTGCGTATGTGTGTGGCATTGTAGCACTATGCATCTGGAATTCGGGGTTGCTAAGAGATCAGTGCACCTGTGTTATTTTGGAAGTAGAGTACCTGTCGCTTTTCTAAGAAGCTGTAAAAATTCAAATTAACTCTTCTGTGCAACTGTGAAAGGAACAGCAATCCTGTCTCTTGACATCTGTTTGAAATTTAGCTAACGGCAAATAAAGACTTGTTTCTTTAGGCCAAGTATTTTAATATGTCCTCCAGCTTGCTTTAAGCGGGAATGTTTTCTATCATTGTGCAGGGGACGAAGTGGCAATACCTAGAGGCGGAGTTAAAAGAGGGCTTAGCCTAGAACAGTGAAGGCTAACCTTTTTTTCCTCGGGTGTGTGTGCCCACACCCAAAATGCAATGCCTCCTGCATGCTCCACTCCCCTGTGCATGCACGCATGTGCCCCATGTTTCCCCGCCCCCCTTCACATGCATGCATGACTCTCCCACCCCCCGCACTCCCCCTGCCACCTCCACATATGCCCGGCCTGTTTTTGGTCCCAGGAAGCTTCAGGGAGGCCTATTAGGCCCAAAATTGGGCCTGCTGCATTCCCCCCAGCCCCCCATGCATATGTGCATGACCCCCCCGGCCCCCTGCACATGTGTGCATGATCTCGCCATCCAGTCCCCCACACACATGTGTGCGCTTCTCCGTAGACCAGTCAGCTGGCCAGCGGGAGGCAGGTGCACATGCGCGGTGGAGCTGACCTAGGGCGACAGCTCGTGTGCCCGTAGAGATGGCTCTGCATGCCACCTGTGACATCTATGCCATAGGTTCACCATCATGGGATCTAGAATCTCTATGGAGCAACAAGTGAATTAAGTTGAACCTCCCTTGAATTCTGTGGTCCCTTATTTAACTCCAAGCAGGTGCTAACTGGTTGTGGTTTTTTTTTTTTTGGTTTTTTTTTTTGAGAAGGTTCCTTTGCATAGACATGAGTAGCAAGAAAACAGTTGGACCTTGTTCTGACTGAGGCTTCCCAAAAGCGCAAAACCGACTCCTCGTCCCGATAAAACCCCTTTTATTTAGTTTAAAGGGAATTCCTCTCCAGCAAAGTCCCAGCCAACAATCTTTCAAGAGATTTCACAACTACAGACCTTTATCAGGCCTGGAGAGCTGCCAGGCCGATATCTTCCAAACACCACTCTGTAGCAGATAATACTTGGCAAGAAGTCAGGAATAGATCTTCACTCTAATGAACTGAACTAATTGTCTCCTGCAAACTCCCCTCCCCTTTCGTTCCTCTTTTATTCCCTATGCAAGGGTCCATTCACTATCCACCTGTGGCTTTACTCCTGAGTCGACCCTTGTTCCTTAGCTGTTCCCTTCTCCTGGCAGCTCTGCACATGAGCACACTGGGAACAGGCTCCAGCTGTTCTTCTGCCCCACTGATGTCCGACTCTGAAGGCAGCTGACAACTGTCAGACGGCCCTGGCCCTGTCTCTGCCTCTGGTGCAGAGCCCTCATCAGAGCCTTCCCCAGACTCTAGGATTGGCCCATGTTCCTCCCTAACCTCCTTACTGTCTGAGTCTGCTGCCCTATCCACTGGCCACTGGTGGGCCACAATATGCCTGGTCTTGAATGCCTGAAACATTGCTGGCTTTTACTGATCTACATTTTATTCTTCTGCTGAACATCTATAGATTGCAACATCGTATTGAGAATTGTCCATCAGGAACCAGAAAAAAATAATCTTCATAAAGACTAAAATAAATAGCATGGATTATTCGCAAGCTAGCCAATACATAGATATTCCATGTGTCCTCTTAATATAGATCGGGCAGCAGCTAGTACTGTCACTCAAGATCCTAAAATTCTGTTAAAGGTAAAAGTAAAGGTTCCCCTTACACATATGTGCTAGTTGTTCCCAACTCTAGGGGGCGGTGCACATCTCCGTTTCAAAGCCGAAGAGCCAACGCTGCCCGAAGACGTCTCCGTGGTCATGTGGCCGGCATGACTCAACGCCAAAGGCGCACGGAACGCTGTTCCCTTCCCACCAAAGGTGGTCCCTATTTTTCTACTTGCATTTTTTACCTGCTTTCGAACTGCTAGGTTGGCAGAAGCTGGGACAAGTCACGGGAGCTCACCCCGTTACGTGGCACTAGGGATTCGAACCTCTGAACTGCTGACCTTTCGATCAACAAGCTCAGTATCTTAGCCACTGAGCCACCGCATCCCTCAAAATCCTGTTAGTTGATACTTAACACAAGCTTGGAGATTTGGTTAAATCAATGAATACACAAATTTAAAGAATAACTTGCAAAAATAGTTATTGCTGATTTTTTAAAATTAATTTAATGTTTTATTTATTTATTTATTTATTTATTTATTTATTTATTTATTTGTTTGTTTGTTTGTTTGTTTGTTCAACTTGCATGCCACCTTTCTCCGAAGACTCCTTGTATTTAGATTAATACAATGATAAATTGTTTCAATCTCAAGTGACTTATATTTTAAAAAATACAAACAGCTCACATTATGGATGCAATCGTCTGATGTGTGAATTCTAGGATTTGTGTATGCGCACTTCATATTTGTTGACACTTAAGTTATTTTATATGATAAAATGTCAGTAGCATTTATGTGTTGTCCAGCTGTTAAGAGTATTTCTTGCTGCTATTCTGGTATCAATGTAAGGCTAATAAATGTTTTTTAAAAAAATAGGTACAGGGGAAGGTGTTTAGTTTGTCAGAGCAAAAGAAAAATCTGTGTTAATTATTGTAATTTGGCTTCGACCTGTCTGCATATCCAAAAGGATGCTATTGCATTCTCTTCTTATAACCTGGTGTATGTTTGTATCTAGATACACGCTAATTGTGTAAGCTTAAAATCTAGAGCAGTTTTCCCAGGGTAAAGATCTCCAAAATGTCTTGGAGCACCTTGTAAAAAGATATCACATTGGAGAAATCTATATTACAAAACAAAGCAATTCTGGAATTCTTCATATTAGTAGTAGTAGCGGAGAAAGGAGTTTGCATACAGCCATTTTGTTGTTGTTATTAGTTGCGAAGTTGTGTCCGACCCATCATGACCCCATGGACAATGTTCCTCCAGACCTTCCTGTCCTCTACCATCTCCTGGAGTCCATTTAAGCTGACGCCAACTGCTTCAGTGACTCCATCCAGCCACCTCATTGTCTGCCGTCCCCTTCTTCTTTTGCCCTCAATCGTTCCCAGCATTAGGCTCTTCTCCAGTGAGTCCTTCCTCCTCATTAGGTGGCCAAAGTATTTGAGTTTCATCTTCAGGATCTGGCCTTCTAAAGAGCAGTCAGGGTTGATCTCCTCTAGGACTGACCGGTTGGATCGCCTTACAGTCCAAGGGACTCGCAGGAGTCTTCTCCAGCACCAGAGTTCAAAGGCCTCCATTCTTTGGTGCTCAGCCTTCCTTGTGGTCCAACTTTCACAGCCATCCATTGGAACTGGGAAAACCATCACATTGACTATATGCACTTTTGTTGGCAGGGTGATGTCTCTGCTTTATACAGCCATTTAGATGAATAATAAAATACACTGAGAATTCCGCTCTAAAAAACGGAGTTCATTCCATTTGAAAGCCATGGAAGCCATGAAAAGCTTCACATCTTTGATCTGTCCCCCCCTTCAGAGACCCACAAAAACACAGCCAGTCGAGGGTTAAGAAGCACTTGGCACACTCCACAGTTCTTATCTGTAACTTAGCAGCGATATGCACACCGTCTGCCAAGTGCTTTAATAGTACACAGAAAGAAAATCACAACAAATATTCAGCAAAGTCTCTGATCAGCTTCAGCTTTTAGCTCCAATGACTACCCGATTGAGTATTTGTTCGTCACAGAGATCATTTACCACCACCCTGTCTTATATAGTCTCTGGGTGTGGTCCAGTGACTCATTGTTCCTGTGACTCCAGTCCAGTGACTCAGGTCTATTCCCTCATGTGTCTCCGCAGCTGCTGTAAGTGTTTATCTCGCCTTCTTTGGCGTGCGTCCAGGAATGACGTCTCTCCCTCACTCTCATCTGAGACACCTGTTTCCCCACTACTTGGCTCTCTTTCAGCTGGCACCTGAGATGGTGCCAGAGGGGGGGGGGGCTGGGAGATCTGGCTGGCTCCTCTTCCTCCTGCTCAGAGCTTCCTTCCTCCAATGGGATAGGCTCAGAGGACGGGGCCACAACAATCTTATGATCCAGAATTAAATGTGCATTGTGTAGAAAAGTATGATCTCGCTTACTATTGGTTTACTTTCAGATTTTTCTGCAAGATATTTACAAGGTATTTGGTAGAAGACACACCTTTCTACCATAAAATATTAGCTCAATAACCTAGAATACACTGAAAGCTAATGACTGGTTGAGAGCTTTATGCTGGTTAGGAAATACAGATCACAGGATCATAAGGCTGGCTGGGACCTCAGAGTCTTCTCGATCAACCCTCTACTCAAGGCAGGAACCTTATACCAGTGATGAAATCTAAAATTTGCTACTACCGGTTCCGTGGGTGTGGCTTGATGGGGAGGGGGTTAATGGGACTGGATGGGCGTGGGCAGTTTTTTTTTACTTTTAAAACCATTTTTTCTACAACCTCTTTAGCGAAGAGGTTGTAGAAAAAATGCTTTCAAAAGGCTCTGACGATCCCAGCTGAGTTGCCTGATCGGCAGAGGCTTTTTTTCTTTTAAATGTCTCTGACGATCCCAGCTGAGTTGCCTGATCGGCAGAGTCTTTTTTTCTTTTAAATGTCTCTGACGATCCCAGCCGAGTTGCCTGATTGACAGAGGCTTTTTTTTTCTTTTAAATGCCTCTGACGATCCCAGCTGACTTGCCTGATCGGCAGAGGCTTTTTTTTCTTTTAAATGCCTCTGACAATCCCAGCTGAGTTGCCTGATCGGCAGAGGCTTTTTTTCTTTTAAATGCCTCTGACGATCAGGCAACTCAGCTTGGATTGTCAGAGGCATTTAAAAGGAAAAAAGTTTTTTTTTCTTTTAAATGCCTCTGACAATCCCAGCTGAGTTGCCTGATCAGCAGAGGCTTTTTTAAAAGGGATTTTTGCTACCGGTTCTCCAAACCATCTGCCTCCATTGCTACCGGATCGGGGGGATCTGGTCCAAACCGGGAGCATTTCACTCCTACCTTATACCATCATCCCAGTGAAATGATGGTCCTATCTATTTTTGAAAACCTGTAGTGATGGAGCATCCATAACTCCAAGAGGCAACCTGTTCCACTGATTAATTGTTCTCACTGTCAGAAAATGTCTTCCCATCCTAGGTTACGTTTCAAAAAAAAACGGTTAATTAACTTGCATGATGCCTTTGATACTTTTTTTAAAATCCTTCCACTGAAATGTTTGTCCTGAAAATATTGCTGTTGATTCATTTTATGAATGCATGTTGAAATGATTTGGCGTTTGGCGTCTACCCAAGTGCATCCTACTCTTTACATTGCCTTAGGCATATTACAAGGGTGACCAATTTGCTTTTGAATTTGCACCTTATAAAACTCTCCAGAATATGACCGGCTGCCGTTGCTTCCCCAACATATTATTCCGTGCCTGCTTTTCCCAACCCCAAATTGCAGATGGAGAAAGATATTCTCGCAATAGCTTTGAATAATATCTCCGTACCCGCTGAAAATATTTCTTTAAAATCTAGGTCGCCTACTGTTAAGATCTGCAAGTTTTGTATTTTAATTTGGTTTGCCTGTACAGCATCAACTGTGCAGCTTTAAAAAAAAAAACAAAGTAATTAGGTTGGGTGCATAATGAAGCAATTGTTACTCTTTCTGCTTTGGAAGGAGAAAAGCTAATGAGAAGGTGGAACAGAGAGCTGTGGCCAGCGCAAGTGAACAGAAATGATTGAAATTGGTTTGTGTGTGATTGTTAGTCAACCCTTAGTAAGGTGGAGCAACTTAGTTGCCTATTCCCTTTCACAGCAATAGCACTTAGACTTATATACCGCTTTACTTTGCTTTATAGTTATCTCTAAGTGGTTTCCAGACTCAGCATATTGCCCCCACCACTACCACCACAATCTGGGTCCTCATTTTACCAACCTCAGAAGGAGGGAAGGCTGAGCCAGTCAGAATCGAACTCCTGACAGTGGGCAGAATTTGCCTATAATACTGAATTCCAACCACTGTGCCACCAAGAAGAAGAAGGAGAAAGGGAACAAGAGAAGGAGGGAGGGAGGTCTACACGTTGCCCCCCATAGCCCATTTTTGCTCCCAGCGGGGTGCAGGAAGCCAAGTGCTGCCTGTCACATCCTCTGGCCACGCCCACCAACCGGTCATTAGGGCAGAGAACCAGTTGTTAAATGATTTGAATCCCACCACTGCACCAATCCTTTCTTGAAGGTTATTGACCCAATGCATAGATAGTCCTCACGTTAAGACCACAACTGAGCTCCAAAAGCTCCGTTGCTAAGTGAGACAGTTGTTAGTTGAATGTTGCCCCATTTACAACCTTTCTTACCGCAGTCCTTAAGTGAATCACTGCAGCTGTTAAGTTAGTAACACGGTTATTAAGTGAATCTGGCTTCCCCAAGTCACATGATCCCGAGACATTACGACCGTCATAAATACGAGTCAGTTGCCAAGCTTCTGAATTTTGATCAGGCGACCACGGAGGTGTTGCAATGGTTGTTTAGTCTGAAAAAGGGTTGTGTAAGTCGCTCTTTTCAATGTTGTCGTAACTTTGAACGGTCACTAAAGTGAACTGTTATAAATCGAGGATCACCTGTAATCCTGAATAAATACACATGGGCCTATTTTAATGCTCCTCTGGACACACAATTGGTAGGTAGATTAAATGAGAGTTTTTATTGTGAAATTTTTTGCCCTTGAAAGTCTAGGCAAGTCTCGAGTCTTCTCTTGTATCTTATTACGGTGTCCATTGTACAATATGCTTTTCTTTCCCTAATTATTTCCGGATTTGAGGATCATCTAAACCGATTGTTTTTAGGGGATATTAGCTTAGTAAAATAAAATTTTAATTCTTTTAAAAGATTTTAACATTCTTTTAAAATTTTAAAATCTTAAGTTCCGGAGTTCGCGGTATGTCTGCTTCTTTTTTTTTACTAATATACTTGGAACTCGTATTTTTAGAAGTTTGTAAGGGGTTCTCTGCCCAGTTGCTGGGTGGGTGTGGGCATGGTGGGCATGGCGTAGTTGGCCTCCTGCACCACGGCGGGGGAGGGTGTTTTTGCCCTCCCTGGGCTCCGGAGGCTTTTTTTGAGCCTCTGGGAGGGCCAAAATGGCCTCCGAGGCTCCAGAGGCCCACTTGAGGCTGGAAACGGACCCCGTTTCTGTCCTTCCCAAGCTTCCGGTAGGCCCGTTTTTTGCCCTCCCCGAGAGTCCGCATGCACCCTACACTTATTTGCATACAAAACAGGCCACATGGGGATTCCTGGGAGGGGCGGGGTAGAGTGGGCGGGGCCATCCAGGAGTGGGATTTGCCGGTTCTCTGAACTGCACAGAACCTTGGCTAGAGGTTCTCCCAAACCCCTGCGAGCCCCCCAGCTTCCCACCCCTGTATATATCTTACATTTGGTGTTACGTTGCTTTGTAATAATTTTTGACAATGTATTCACAGTCGCCATCCATTTCCTTCCCCCTGCCCCCCCTCCCCTATTATTTATAATGCTGGAAAGGTGCCATAAAAAAAGAAATTCCATTTCATTTCGATACCTCCTCCCGCTATCAATAGCCAAAAAATGTGGATAAAGCATCTGTGTTTTTAAAAGTCAAACTTCGCTCCAAGCCTATATTTTCCATATCTAAATATAAAATATTTAACTCCATTCAACAATTACGGCGCTGATAAAACACCCCGACTAGGCTGAAGGCTTTTAAAAGTCTACAAATAGAATATTTTAGAAGCAGGTTATGAGTTGTATACGATCGTAAAAGAATACGGGTGCTTTGTTTCACAATACTGCAAATCTTGAGAATAGGAATATAAGAAAAATGAATGGTAGGATATAAAGAGGGGTTTTTTTTTACATTTATCTGTTAGGCTTAAATCAGCCTTTGAGGGGAAAGCACACGTATTAAAAGAGTGCATTTATAGAATATTGATGTTTTTTATCCTGTTGCAGTATGGAAGTACTCTCATGACAATCAGAAATTTTGTATTGTTTAGGTGCTAAGATTGTAAACACTGTGTAGAATTTTAAATTCAAACTTAAATTGGCCAACTCAATTTACAAGCATTCCTTCGAAGTAACAACGGTACTGAAAAATGAGGCTTATGATCGTTTTTCACTCTTATGACCGTTGCCACATCCCCGTGGTCATGTAAACAAAATTCAGACACTCGGCAACTGACCCGTATTTATGACGGTTGCAGTGTCCTGTGGTCATGTGATCTCCTTTGGCGACCTTCCCAACCAGATTCCGACAAGCAAAATTGATGGGAGAAGCCAGATTTGTTTAATGACCACACGATTCACTTAACAACAGTAGCAAATATGCTCTGGGGTAGATATAAGGGTATTCCTGTAAGGGAAAGGGTCTGTCTATGTGGGACAGGGGAAGTTGAAACAACGTCCCACGTAATTTTTGATTGCCCCCTATATTCAGACCTGAGGGAACATCAACTGGGCAGGATCTTTTATACCAGCACCACTAAGTCTAAAGAGCACTTTTTGCGATATTGTTTGTTAGGTTCCAACTTGCAGTTGGTAAAATGGATTGCTAAATTTGTGGTAAAGATGATGGGAAGGAGGACAAAGTTGGTGCAGCAAAATGCGGTAGATTGTAAGAATGACCACTTGATCTAATAATGTAATTTTAATAGCAGTCAATACTGATTGGGTAGATGCGGGGCGACATTATAAATATAAATGTAAGTATATTTAAATGGTATTTTAAATTATTGTATTTTATCCCGAATTTATTTTAGATCGTATTTTATTCTAATTGTATTTTAATTGTGAGTTATTCCAATCTTACTTAATTTGTTTTACCAAACCTTTGTAATGATTTGTCTTTGTAATTCTGCACTTGATATGGCCCAAAGGGCTAATCAATAAATAAATACTACTACATACAGTAGCCATTTGCTTAACAACCGTACTTCAAAAAAGGTCATCAAATGGGGCAAAACTTACTTAATGACGGCCTTGCTTAAGGGTGGACGTTTTGGGCTCAGTCATGGACGTAAGTCAAAAACAATTTATAATGTCTTCAAACTCTTAAGCTTTTTTTATTAGAAATGCCAGGATAAATGCCAGCATTTATTTCTCTTTGCTTGATAACTTCGAATTTATTCATCTATTTATTTATTTTTATTTTGTGGTGAAATTTAATGAAGAAAATTAAAATTGTGTGTGTGTGTGTGTCTGTGTCTGTGTATACACACACACTACAAATTGTATGTGTGTGTATACATATGTACGTGTGTGTATGTATGTATATATGTACCGTATTTATAGCATATATATATGTATGTGTATGGAGGGACGCGATGGCTCAGTGGCTAAGACGCTCGACCGAAAGGTCGGCAGTTCAGTGGTTCGAATCCCTAGTGCCACGTAACGGGGGGAGCTCCATTCCTTCTCCCAACTTCTGCCAACCTAGCAGTTCGAAAGCACATAAAAAAAAATGCAAGTAGAAAAAATAGGGACCACATTTGGTGGGAAGGTCACAGCATTCCGTGCGCCTTTGGCATTGAGTAATGCCGGCCAGATGAGCATGGAGACGTCTTCGGACAGCGCTGGCTCTTCAGCTTTGAAACGGAGATGAGCATCGCCCCCTAGAGTCAGGAACGACTAGCACATGTGTGCGAGGGGAACCTTATGATTAAATATTTATTTTCTTTTGAGTAACACGTCCCACGAATGCATTCCTTAAAAATCAGGGGAGCGAATCCAATGATGTAGCATGATCTTCCTTGCTGTAGCTCAACTTGATCAAAACAGAAGTCTTCTACAAATGAGCAATTCAACATTTTAGGAAACCTGGTTCGACATCACGTTGAGACCTTTAAATGTATTTCTTTCTGAAATTTTATTAATGCGCCTGTAAATTTGAAAGCAAAACAAAGCTGTAACAGAATGAGACGAATCACATGAGGTTCTTTTTTAAAAAAAAATAAAACTTCTAATTTTTTTACAGAGCCAGCATAAAAAGAATATTGTACATCCCACTTTAAACATTCTTTGGAGGGCCCAATAGACTTGAAGTAACATGATCTAATGAATGGCTTAATTGTTTACATCCAACAATGCATATTTCACATTTTTTTTAAGTTTGATTTTCCAAAATCAGATATTCCAATTCTTCTAAAAACATGATCTTCCTTCCTTCCTGCCTTCCTGCCTTCCTTCTACCTTTCTTTCTCTTTCTTTCTTTCTCTTTTCTTTCCTTTCTTTTTTGTTTGTTTCTTTCTACCTTTCTTTCTTCTTTCCTTCTTTCCTTCTTCCTTTTTTTCTCTTTCTTTTTTCTCTTTCTCTCTTCCTTCCTTCCTTCCTTCCTTCCTTTCTTTCTTTCTACCTTTCTTTCCCTTTCTTTCTCTTTTTCTCTTTCTTTTCTTCCTTCCTTCCTTTCATTTTTGTTTGTTTGTTTCTTTGTTTCTTTCTACCTTTCTTTCTTTCTACCTTTCTTTCTCTCTTTCTCTTTCTTTTTCTCTTCCTTCCTTCCTTTCTTTTTTCTTTCTTCCTACCTTCCTTCTTTCTTTCTATCTTTGTTTCTCTTTTCTCTTTTCCTTCCTTCCTTCCTTCCTTCCTTCCTTCCTTCCTTCCTTCCTTCCTTCCTTCCTTTCTCTTTCCTCTCCATACCCTCTAAGACACATAAAAAATAAAATGCAGATTGATAACTTTTACTGATCATTTTCCAAACTGTAAGCATGATTGTATCTATATATTATTCACCCGTTGTTAGCCCTATGAATCTGATCTCTACCAGAAAACCCAAACTATACTTCATTGAGATAGACCATAATAAGTGAATCTTGCAAGCCTGCCTGTATGTTTTCTATCTCTTCCTTTCAAATCCCATGGAGTCAGGAGGGAGCCAGTCTTGTCCAAATACTTTCACACCTCCCAAGGCTTAACTCACTTTCTCCATCTGTTGTTGTCCTAATGGCTTCTGGTTGGCTTTTTCAAGGTCATCTCCGGGGCTCCCTACAGATATAACTAGCCAAGTGTGGCTACCTAGCTAGTTTTTGTTACCCAATAATTGGAGCGAATGAGTGGTGTGGTGGCCTGGAGGTAGCGCTCTCGCCTCATAATCAGGAGGCTGTGAGTTTGATCCTAGGTGGAGGCAGATATTTCTCTCTCTGGGCACAATGAGAATATATCTGCTGAATATAACTCTGCATTGGCGACAGGAAGGGCATCCGGCCAGTAAACACTCAGCTCCATTCAGACTCCACTCCACAAGGGATAATGGGGTCATTAAAAAAGAAGATGAATAATTGGAGTCAGCCTCAAAAGAGACTCTGCCTGGTCCCATCTTTGAGTTGATTAGTCTCCGTTTTGTATTTTCCTTATGCCTTCTGGTACTTTTCTGATCCTTGAGTACCAGATGGGAACCATCTTGTTGTTTTGAGAACTGTCTCTTGTGTCTTCTTACAAATCATTATTCTGGTAGCTTTCCTCCTTGCTGCATAAGCTGAAATCTTTCCAAACAATGGAAAGTTAAATACAGTAGCAACGAGGTTTACGATTTCTGCTTGGAACTTGTCTTTGGATTTTTCCACTGAGCTGGGTATATTTATTTATTTATTTATTTATTCATTCATTCATTCATTCATTCATTCATTCATTCATTCTTTTATTAGTTTGTCAAACATATACAGATAGGAGGTATGAATATAAACATGGATATGAATGAAAGAAATGAATACATATAAATGGGGACAGTAGGACAGGGACGGAAGGCATGTTGGTGCACTTACGCACGCCCCCTTACGGACCTCTTAAGAATGGGGTGAGGTCCACGGTTGACAGTTTGAGGCTGAAGCTATGATGATTTGAGGCTTTAACAACAGAGTCAGGTATGGCATTCCAGGCGTTGACCATTCTGTTGCTGAAGTCGTATTTTCTACAATCGAGTTTGGAGTGGTTTACCTTGCGTTTGAATCAATTGTTTGCCCTTGTATTATTGAGGTTGAAGCTGAAGAAGTCGTTGACAGGTAGACGTTGTAGCAGACAATTTTGTGTACTGTGCTTAGATCAGACAGTGGCACTGTTCCATTTTGTCCAAGCTCAAAATTTCAAGTTTGGTGGCATAGTTTGCGAATGATCTCTGACCTCCGGACTTTTCGTCGGGCCTTAAAAACGTACTTTTTTCAGCTTGCCGGCTTGGCCTGATCCCTGTAAAAAATTTTAGAATTTTTAGAGTTTTTGATATGAATTTTAAATTGAATTGTTTTAATTATTGGCCAAATTCATATTAGTTGTTTTTAAAATTTTAACTTTTGTGTAGCTTGCTTTTTATTTCTGGCTGTTCACCGCCCTGAGTCCGCAAGGAGAAGGGCGGTATACAAATCTAATAAATAAATAAAATATACAAATCTAATAAATAAATAGGGAATTCTATTGTGAGCAGAGGAGTGGAGGACTCTTCTCGTGAAATACCTCCGGACCCGCTCAATCGTGTTAATGTCCGATATACAGTGTGGATTCCAGGCAGATGAGCTGTATTTGAGAATTGGTCTGGCAAAGGTTTTGTATGCCCTAGTTAGCAATACAATATTACTGGAGAAGAAGCTTTGCAAAATTAGATTAACAACTCTACATGCCTTTTTGGCAATGCTGTTACAGTGGGCTTAGATAATTAGAAATGAGTACTCCCATGTCCTTGACAGAGTGAGAGTCGTCTATGAGGTCGTTTCCGCCCACATTGTATTTGGTGTTTTTGATTTTTATTGCCAATGTGTAAGACAGAGCATATGCTGGATTGGAAGGAAACAGACCTAAAATATGGGGGGGGGGGGGGGGATTTCATAGAAATTACAAGAAAGGGGTAAACTCTTCTTGGGCACATTGTTCATTGTGCTCAAAAAGAAGATGAAACTGTGGAGATACAACTGTAGCCTAAATCTTTTATGACCACCAGGAAAATCTGTATGTACTGAAGATTCAAGAGATGAGCTGGACTTTGTATCATCAACGCAAGAACCATTAAGTCCAGCAGATACCTGCATCGGATCCTAGAGCTGGGAATAGAAATATTTAAACATAATTACTAACCTGATAAAGAGATCAGGAGCGTGAGAATTCAGAACTCTCTCAGAATCCAGGAGCTACAAATCATTTTAAATGTAAAGAAAGTCCATCATAGCCAGTTCAAATCATCCCTAAGAGATGTCACTCTACATGAGTTAGAATTGAATTAGAATTCTGCTCATGCCTTGGTTTATTTCTAATTCGGCCAAATCCGAATAAAATTTTGCTCTAGTTGAGTTCAATTCTTGGCGATAAGACAGATGTTCGAATAGAATAACAGAGTTGGAAGGGACCTTGGAGGTCTTCTAGTCCAACCCCCTGCTTAGGCAGGAAACCCTACATCACTTCAGACAAATGGTTATCCAACCTCTTCTTAAAAACTTCCAGTGTTTGAGCATTCACAACTTCTGCAGGCAAGTTGTTCCACTGATTAATTGTTCTCACTGTCAGGAAATTTCTCCTTAGTTCTAAGTTGTTTCTCTCCTTGATTAGTTTCCACCCATTGCTTCTTGTTCTACCCTCAGGTGCTTTGGAGAATAGCTTGACTCCCTCTTCTTTGGGGCAGCCCCTGAGATACTGAAAGACTGCTTTCATGTCTCTCCTAGTCCTTCTTTTCATTAAACTAGACATACCCAGTTCCTGCAACCGTTCTTCATCTGTTTTAGCCTCCAGTCCCCTAATCCTCTTGGTTGCTCTTCTCTGCACTCTTTCTAGAGTCTCCACATCTTTTTACATCGTGGCGACCAAAATTGGATGCACTATTCCAAGTGTGGCCTTACCAAGGCATTATAAAGGGGTATTATCAGATGTCTCTTGATTTTTTTTTTCTTGACAGCCATATGGAACTGGTTCAGTATTGCCAATTTATGATTCCCCATCCCCGCACTCCCACCCCCAGCTTCTCCATCTAGACCGTGGTCATAAATTTCCCTCCCGGTCTGCCACCCAAATGCAATGGTTGAACCCTGCTTAGCTTTTTCAAGATGAACCGAATTTGACTTCATGTTCCCACCTGCACCTGAAGGCAGGACAAGAAGCAATGGATGGGAACTACGCCCAGGAGGAAAGCAACCTAGAACGAAGGAGAAATTTCCCGACAATGAGAACAATTAATCAGTGCAACAGCTTGTCTTTGGAAGTTTTGGGTGGTCCAACACTGGAGATTTTTAAGAAGAGACTGGACAACCACTTGTCTAGAATTGCATAAAGGTCTCCTGCTTGAGCAAAGGGGTGGAGCAGAAGTCCTCCAAGGTCTCTTCCAATTCTATTAATTTGAATCAGAATAGAATAGAGCTGGGAGAGACCTTGGAGGTCTTGTAGTCAAACAGGGAACCCTATATCATTTCATATAGTTGGCTGTCCAATCTCTTCTTAAAAACGTCCAATGATGGAGCACTCACAACTTCTGGTGGCAAGCTGTTCCACTGGCTGTCCTGACATCTTAGGAAGTTCCTCCTTAATTCCAGGTTGCTTCTTTCCTTGATTAGTTTCCATCCATTGTTTCTTGTCCTGCCCTCTGGTGCTTCAGAAAATAAATTGACACCACCACCACCCCTCCAAATTGTGGCGCCCTCTCAAATACTGGAACGTTGCTATCAGGTTCTCCCCTAGCTTTGTCTTTTTCTCTAGAGTAGCCAACCTCAAATCCTGCAACCGTTCTTCCTATGATTTAGCTGTGTTATATTCTGTATTGATGGATGCGGTGGCTCAGTGGCTAAGATGCTGAGCTTGTCGATCGAAATGCCGGCAGTTCAGCAGTTCGAATCCCGAGTGCCGCGTAATGGGGTGAGCTCCCGTGACTTGTCCCAGCTTCTGCCAACCTAGCAGTTCGAAAGCACGTCAAAAATGCAAGTAGAAAAACAGGGACCACCTTTGGTGGGAAGGGAACAGCGTTCCGGGTGCCTTCAGCATTGAGTCATGCCAGCCACATGACCACGGAGACGTCTTCGGACAGCGCTGGCGCTTCAGCTTTGAAACGGAGATGAGCACCGCCCCCTAGAGTCGGGAACGACTAGCACATATGTGCGAGGGGAACTTTTATCTTTACCTTTATTCTGCTCTGATCCTGCATCCGATAGGCGATATTCCTTTTAGTAAGTGGTAGATCACATCTGGGTTGTTGGCAAGGACATAGATCTTCCTTAAGCATGATTGACACCCTACCAAAGTGTTTCCTAAGTCGCCTGAAGAGAGATGATACAGCTTGAGCTGTGCCAAAGTAACAGTATAATCAGCCAGAACACTCTGAGTTAACGTGCCTGGTTTTCTCCCTAAATGCGCTAGGCTTAAAACAGGTAAGGGGTAGAGGTAATGGGGATTTTACCTTTGGGATTTTAATTATTATGGCCAATTTATTGTATCTATTTTAATTGTTTTTAACTTTTGTGTCTCTGTTGCTTTTATTATGGGCTGTCCCTCGGGAGAAGGGCGGTATAAAAGTTTAATCAAATAAATAAATAAATAAATAAATAAAGATTCCCCTCGCACATATGTGCTAGTCGTTCCCGACTCTAGGGGGCAGTGCTCATCTCCGTTTCAAAGCCGAAGTGCCAGCGCTGTCCGAAGACGTCTCCGTGGTCATGTGGCCGGCATGACTCAACGCAAAAGGCGCACGGAACGCTGTTCCCTTCCCACCAAAGGTGGTCCCTGTTTTTCTACTTGCATTTTTTACCTGCTTTCGAACTGCTAGGTTGGCAGAAGCTGGGACAAGTCATGGGAGCTCACCCCTATTACGCAGCACTAGGGATTCGAACCACTGAACTGCCGACCTTTTGATCGACAAGCTCAGCGTCTTTGCCACTGAGCCACTACATCCCTTCATTACATTTAGGAGGTGCCAAATATTCCCCATTGGCATCTTAGCCGCTGAGCTAGGCTTCCATTGCTGCAAAGGGGTGAGCTGTCAACCCATCTTTCCGTACGAGAAATTTAATTAAACATCCCTCCCCCACCCACCCCTCCTCCACCATGGAGCCCTTCCTAGATAATTGGGTGGGCGATAAAAGGGGGAAACGTGCCATAAAATATTTAATTCCCTCTGCCCAGAGTTAGATCTTTGCCCCCCCCCCCCCTCCTGCCCCTTCGTTCTTTTGTGATGCAAATGAACCTTTCCGCTAACTCCCAGATCTCATCCTTTTGCCTCTTCTGCTTTTTTTAAGAGTTGGAGAGGTCAGCTGACTGCCACCCAACTAGTCCTTTTATCTCTGGGAAAGCGAGAGTAATAGGTAGAGATGGGCGAGGAGAGGTCATTGGCGGCTGCTCAGAAGCGTCAAGGATCTTGAATGAAGGGAGAGAGAGAGAGAGAGCTTGGGGTTGGGAGAGAGAGGGACATAGGGGGAAAGAGAGAGAGAGGGAGGGAAGGAGGGAGGGAAGGAAGGAAGGAAGGAGGTAGAGATGAAGAGGGCTTTGCTGGCTGCCGCTGATGTTGTGTTATATTCTTGCTGTCTTTGCCGTGCTATGGGAAGGACTGACAACAAAAGCACCCATCTGCAGTTTGGTGCTGCGCGCCTGGCTTAAAGCAGAAAATTCTAGACAGCCCTGCTTGGAGAGAGAAAGGAGAGAGAGAGAGAGAGAGAGAGAGAGAGAGAGAGAGAGAGAGAGAGAGAGAGAGAGAGAGGGAGAGAGAGAGACGATAAAAGGAAAAAAAGAAGAAATCTGGAGCCCATCTGAGCCTTGGGAGAAGATTCTCTCTCTCTCTTTTCTTTTTTTTCCCCCTTCTTCTTCTTCTCTTCTTCCCTTCTAAAATGGGTTGGATCAGTATAGGCGGCTTCAAGATCAGGAGGAGGAGGAGGCAGACTGGCTGAAGCAAGGCCATGGCAAGGTAGGGGGAGAACGGTGGGGAGGGGTGGGCTGGGGGGGAGAGAGAAGGGGAGGGGAGGGGAGGGCGCCTGGGGTGTGGGGTTTTCTCTCCCTTCGGATTGCTTTTTCCGCTCTCGGGTCACTTGAAGGAGGATGGACGGAGGCATTGCCCAGGGCATTTTGGAATTTGGATTTTGCTGCTTGGATAAGGAGCAGAATTGGGGGAGCCGGTCTGGATCCCTGAGTCTTGCAGAGGCATATTTGAGGATGCTGCTTAGGGGGCTATTCCTTCCTCTCTTTCTCTCTCTCTTTATCTTTCATTCACAAAGTAGTAGGTACCAGTTGTCGGGGGGGGGGGGGAATGCCCCAAATAAACCCCAGAAAAGCAGCCCAGGTCTATATCAGGAAGGCAAAGCCAAGTCAAAGGACCCAATTTCACAGCAACACAATGTTGACTTTTCCCGGCTGAGGTTAGGATCCGATCAGCACCGCCAGCCGCGGAAGGAGGAGACAGGGTTTTATTGAGATGGTCGGTCCATTGTTTGCAAAAAAGACGAGTAACTTTTGAGGACTTCCTTGTTCGGCAAATACCCAAAATCTGCTTGGTTTAAAAAAAAAAAAAAGCTGCTTTTTCTGGCTTTGGTGAAAAGCCCAGGATGAGTTGAAAGGGATTTGCTCGCTTAAAGGACCCAAGGAGAATGTAAAAGCTAACGACAAGGGGAAAAAGGCAAGAATTTTAACTTCCAAATCCTTCTCTTCATCTTTTGATTTATTATTTACGGTATAGTAAGGCGGCGTGCTGCAGCATTTAGCTAACCAATATGCTCTGGGTTTTTGTATTTTGTTTTCCTCCGGGGGTAAATAATGGCTTTTCCTTCTTTTTCTTTTTTTTTTTCTTTTTCTTTTGTTCTTGATCATGCTTTTCTTTTTTTTGGTGGTGGTGGTTGTGGTTTGTGCATTTCCCGAGCACAACAAAAAGACGTTTGCCTCTGAACACATAGGCGCTTTTGTGTGCATCATGTTAGCTGGTCTACAGATCGCCTATTGTGTGTGTGAGGTTATGCTCTGCTTCCTTCTGAAGCAAACTGCCTGGGGGATTTTGGGGAGAAAAAAAAAAAAAAGAATCAGGGATAGAAAACCTGAACCTGGTTGTGTTTGATGTTTTGGGTCTCTGAAAAATATAGTCAGAAAGCCAGACTTCTTCTCCCTTCCAAGTCTGCAGCAAATCGGCTGCAGAGAGAGAGGGGGGGGGGGGTGGGTGAGCTTCGAAACCCTCCGATAAACCAGATTTTCAATGGGCCTTTTTCAATTTTTCTCAGTAAGGGGTGACTGATTGGGTGCTTCCCCCACCCCCACCACCACCACCTTTTGGCCTGAGCCAAAGGCTCTGTTTTGGACACGGCACACGCTGGACGTTTTTCTGATGAACCAGGTTGAAAAATGGCTCCACGTTTCTTCTTTGAGTACCGAGAAGATGGTTTTTCCCAGCCGTGCATTTTCTCTGAAGTGTTGTGGGTCAGAAGAAATTGGCCAGTTTTGTGTTTTTTTTTTTTTTCTATTGGGCGAATGCCGGCTTTGCTGGTTGGAAATCCTGAAACGCTGTGTATTTGCCGGGGATACCTTCAACTGAGTTCAGGATGAGGTTATGGGTATTTTCCTTGGCAATATGATCCAAAAGGCAGGAGATATCTGACACTGAGGGATGTGCATGTCGCGTGAATTGGGGGAAGGAAGGATATGCCTTAGACAGTGTGTGCCATGCTTTGAAAGGCATCGGAGATGCAAAGCAGCGTTTTACTATAAGGTGTAACTACCGCCACCCTCTTCTGAGATAAACCTGCTTTCATGGGAAAAGATCTCTGCCATGAAATGGAAAGGATTATACTCAAGATTACATCTTGGTAGGGAATGTAGAAGCTGCAAAGAAGTGAGGCTAGCAATTCCCCCCATCCTTTTAGATTTGTCTATGATTTCTGGACAACTGAGGTTTTTTTTTTTAAGGAAGAGAAAGTCCATCAGTGGAGTGTTTTCCTATGTTTTCCACAGGCGATGGGGGCTCTACTAGAATTGGCTTGAAATGGAACAGAGCCTCTTTCCCCCCCTCCTCCTGCAGTGTTCAGCGTGAGTTAGTGTCATAATATTACCTCCCCAACCAAGTGTGGGCTAGAGAAATGAATAGTTAAGGAGAACAGCCTCCAAAAATAGTGTCTGGATTGATTTTGGGGTGTGTGTGTGTAAGAGAGAGAAGAAAAATTAGCATTTTAGAAGGCTTTAAAGAGCTCTTCCCTCAGTTTTTTTCAGAATCTGCAGATTGCAAATAGTTCCTGCCGGTGTTCGGATCGGATTAGACCAAGACAAAGAGCGTGATTTCCAAAAATTATTTCCCTGATAATAGTGGGAAAGCGAGGCTAATGGTTCAGCGTAAAAGCCACAGACTTTAAGACGGTGCTTATTAATGGTGAAATGTGTACAAACCCCCCCCCCCAAACCCCAACACTTTCACTCCTTGGATGCTCCCTTTTGTTTTCCCAAAAGTAAAACAAACAAACAAAAAATAAATAAATAAAATTTTTAAAAAATAGAGAGATGGCCTCTTTCTGTTTTATGGGAAGAAAGGATAGAGCGACGGTGCGTTATGAGAGATGGCGATTAAAGTTTTCCAAAAGGCAGGGAGTTTTTGCCTTCAGAAAGGGCCTGCCTTGGGGAAACCTGATTCCCCGATATTTACGCAGTGGGGGAAGTCTAAAAAATAAAATAAATAAAACCAGGAGGGTAATGAAGATGCTTCTGTGACGTCACCGAGAAACTCTGTCTGGAGCCACGTCATGGGGGTCTTCGTAGGCAGGATGGAAAAGAGAAATAAATAAAGCCGAACATCATGGCTGGCACTTTTAAACAGAGGTCGGGGGAGTGGGGGAGCAAGCGTTTAGATGACAGCCAATCCAGTTGACTTCCAGTTCACAGTAAATAATGAAAAGCAAACTATAAAGAGGAAATAATTAATCTTCATATATGAGCTCTGCCAGCTCTCTCTCCTCTCCTCTCCTCTCCTCTTTCTCTCCTCTGTCTCTCTCTTCTCTCCCTCCTCTTCTCTTACTCTCTGTTACTCTCTCTTTCTCTCTCCTCTCTCTCTTTTTCTCCCTCTTCTCTTTCTCTTTCCCTCTCCCTCTCTCCTCTCTCTCTTCTCTCTCCTCTGTTTCTCTCTTCTCTTTCTCTCTTTCTCTCCCTCTCCCCTCTGTCTCTGTCTGTCTCTGTCCTCTCTCTCTTCTCTGTCTTTCTCTCCTCTCTCTCCTGTTCTCGCTCTCTCTCTTTTCTCCTCTCTGTTTCTCTCTCTCTTCTCTTTCTCCACTTCTTCTCTCTTTTCTCTTTCTCTCCCTCTCCCTCTCTCCTCTCTCCTCTGCCTCTTTCTCTTTCCTCTCTCTCCTCTGTTTCTATCTTCTCTCTCTCCTCTTCTCTTTCTCTCTTTCTCTCCCTCTCTCCTCTGTCTCTTTCTCTGTCTCCTCTCTCTCTTCTTTGTTTCTCTCTCCCCTCTCTTCTGTTCTCGCTCTCTTTCTCCTCTCTGTTTCTCTCTTCTCTTTCCCTCCCTCTTCTCTCTCTCCCCTTCGCTCCCTTCTTTTCTCTCCATCTCCCTCTCTCCTCTCTCTTTCTCCCTCCTCTCTCTCTTCTCTTTCTCTCTTCTCTCTCTCTCTCCTCTCTGTTTCTCTCTCTCTTCTCTTTCCCTCCCTCTTTTCTCTCTCTCTCTCTCTCTCTCTCTCTCTTAAGCAGAATGCTAAGTAACAACAAGGCATTGGGAATAAAACAAACACAGTTAAGATGTTAATGACTCAGACCACTCTGCTCACTGTGGATGTGATTGTAATAAGGAATTGTTGAGAACTACAACTGTAATAATCCAGATCTATTTCCTTTTTGCTTTCCTACAAATGGAAAAGGGGAATCGTGCATGTTTTCTTTTCTTTTTTTCCTCTTTAGGAATAAAGGAATAAACATGCAAACGAGCAGAGCATATTAATTTTTTTAAAAAATCAAATCAGAAGTCACACAAACCCAGATGTTCATGCTGACAAAATATATCTTTCTGAGGAATTTAATCAGTGAAAAATGTTCCACAGATTTCAGTCTGGATATAAGAGGCAAGATGAAAGAAACTCAGAGCAAAAATGTGATTGTTTCATCAGCCAGGCATACCCAAATATCTTGCAGGGAACTCTATCTATCTATCTATCTATCTATCTATCTATCTATCTATCTATCTATCTATCTATCTATCTATCCATCCATCCATCCATCCATCCATCCATCCATCCATCCATCCATCTATCTGCTTTGGGCCAGTCACTTTCTCTTAGCTCTTGGAAGGAGGCAATGGTAAACCACTTCTGAAATCTTGTCAAGAAAACTGCGAAGACATGTCCAGCCTCTATCTAGCTCTACTCCATCTTTCTTTCTTTCTTTCTTTCTTTCTTTCTTTCTTTCTTTCTTTCTTTCTTTCTTTCTTTCCTTCCTTCCTTCCTTCCTTCCTTCCTTCCTTCCTTCCTTCCTTCTTCTTTCCTTCCTTTCTTCCTTCCTTTCATTCTTTCTTTCTCTCTCTTTCTTTCTGTTTTCCTCTCTCACTCTCTCAACCTACCCATCCATCTATCTACCTACCCACCTACCTCTCTCATATCTATCTATCTACCTACCTACCTACGTACCTACCTACCTACCTACCTACTTACCTACCTACCTACCTACCCATCTACCTACCTACCTACCTATCATTTATCTGTATCTATCTATCTTTCTATCTATCTGTCTATCTATTTGCCTAACTCCTCTGTCTCATATCTTTCTCTCCATCTATCCATCCATCATTACCTTAATCTCTCTCTCTCTCTATCATCTATCTGATATCAATCTATCTATCTATCTTATCATTAGCTATCTATCAGATCTATCTATCTATCTATCTATCTATCTATCTATCTATCTATCTATCATCTATCTATCATCTATTTATCTATCATGTATCTATCTACCATCTATACCTCACATTATCCATGTTTCTTTCTTTCTATCTATCTATCTATCTATCTATCTATCTATCTATCTATCTATCTATCTATCATCTATCTTGTCTGTCTGTCTGTCTGTCTGTCTGTCTCTCTCTCTCTCTCTCTCTCTCTCTCTCTCTATCTATCTATCTATCTATCTATCTATCATCTCTCTGTCTTTCTGTCTGTGTCTGTCTGTCTGTCTGTCCTATCTATCTATCTATCTATCTATCTATCTATCTATCTATCTATCTATCATCTATCTATCTATCATTTGTTTACCATCCTACAAACGCCCTTATGAAGTTTTGCCATTTAGTTCTGCAGCTTCAGCCCCATCCCAGAGACGAATCCCAGCTGTAACCTTGAATGAGAAGGAGCATAGCCGTTAGGTAATTACCCTTCTCAACTGAGGAAATGACTACCTTCTATTATATTTAACATCACCCAATTTTCCTTTAAACCCAAGGCAAGGAAATAGATTTATCATTTCTTGCAGGTAGGATCACCAGAGAGAAAACTATGGATAACTTTAATGGACCAGATAAAAATGAAACCTGGTGATTCTATTTGTATTAGGGGAGGAAAAAAATCATTTGTTGTTCAAATGCTGGTAGAAATACCATCTCTGAGAACAGTGAGACCACCTAGGAAGCGTTTAATGGATCAAGAGATCGGGAAGAGCAGAAAATATATGGAGCCCTAGCTGATTGTACTCACTTGTTAGTTGCTGCAGCCATTTTCAGAAGAATAATTTGGGATTCCAACTTGAGCCGGCCGGGGTTGCAGAAGAATCAATAAAAATGAGATCCAGACAGCCGGGAGGAAAGAAGAAATATTAATTCCTAAAAGCAAAAAGAGTTTGCATTTAGGGGCAGGCTGCAGAGAAATGGAGCACAACATCCCAGTTAAATAGGGGAAGCTTGTCCTGGGTGTGGAAGTGTCCATGTGTTGATTCCAGGGTGACACTTGAGTGTGTATGTGTGTGTCCCCTATAATGTTCATTCTTGTGAATCGGCAATTCCGCTGGGAGACCTAATTTAATTCACTCTGTTTGTGTTTGCAGACCTTATCCTTTGATATGTGGATTGGGCCTGAGTATCTTATTTGGGAGTTTGAGGAAGTAAACACTTTTCTCCTGTTTGGTATTTTTACTTGATTAATTCAGTTATAGCTTGACTGCCAAACTTCTAGCGGAGGCGCTGATTTTTCAGACCATGGTGGATTCTGCGAATATTTTAAGGGAAGACGGAAACGGTATAAGGAATAAAATATATCTTGATATAAAACTTCTCGCACCATGCGTTATTCTAAGGTTATTATTTAAATTTTAATTGAGCGCTCCCCGATAAGCTGGTCTGCACCCGTCTGAACGGGGACGAGCCACAATAACAGGAAATGTGAGAGAGGTTTATTTCAGGGTAGTACCACAGAGCTTGGATTTTTGCAACTGCTTTCCAATATCACGTGGAAATATATAGATGGTGTTGGAAGAAATGTCCAGGCAATGGAAACATGATGGCTGCTTGGAAAGGTGGTTTTCATAGTGGACAGGATCACATGCCTTGAAGATCTTGGGTGAAGAAGAAAAAAAAGGGGAAGAGATGCTGAGAGGTGCCTAGGTTTTATGCCCTCTGTTGAGCTTTTGAAATTGAGCAGGTGTTCTGATTGGTTGTCAGGCTCCCATGGGGTCATGCAGGGGTCACTCTGCAGGCTGTCCTGAGTCCCAAGCTTGGTTGACTCTTGTTGGATGATGATGTAATGAAAGGGCTTTGAGCAATTCATACTATGGCTCTGCCTGAAGGAGGTAGATTTTTGTTACGTAGGATGGATTGGTTCAGGCCTTAACGGCCCATTGACAAAGGTGGGGGCTGGTGGCTGGGTTTCTGCCCCCTTTTTAGGGGAAATATTCTGCCTTTTTAATATTCCCTAAAATATCTCATTTTCCTAGGGGAGGGATGGGTGCAGTGATGAAATTCATTTTTTTTACTACCCGTTCTGTGGGCATGGCTTGGTGGGTGTGGCAGGGGAAAGATATTGCAAAATCTCCATTCCCACTCCACTCCAGAGGAAGGATACTTCAAAATCTCCATTCCTACCCCATTCCTGGGGGAAGGATATTGCAAAATCCCCATTCCCTCCTCACTCCTGGGGGAAGGATATTGCAAAATCCCCTTTCCCTCCCCACTCCAGGGGAAGGATAGTGCAAAATCCCCATTCCCTCCCCACTCCTGAGGGAAGGATACTGCAAAATCTCTATTCCTACCCCACTCCTGGGGGAAGGATATTGCAAAATCCCCATTCCCATTCCACTCCTGGGGGAAGGATACTGCAAAATCCCCATTCCCACCCCACTCCTGGGGGAAGGATATTGCAAAAAATCCATTCCCACCCCACTCTGGGGCCAGCCAGAGATGGCATTTGCCAGTTCTCTGAACTACTCAAAATTTCTGCTACCGGTTCTCCAGAACTTGTCAGAACCGGCTGGATTTCACCCCTTTGCAGGTGCTAATAGTTTGCGTTGTGACAACTCAAAGCCCATTTGCCTCTTGCCCTCGTAAAGCATAGGCTTATAACCCCAACTCATGGCATGGGTGAGTTTGGTTTCGGCTTAATAAAGACATGTACATTCAGCCCATAAACTCATTGTGGTTTACTACACAGAGTATCCACTGTTCTGTGACCAACCTGCAGGAGTTGTAGGGGTTTTTTTTTGTCTTTGATAACTCACAAATGCACCACATATATGTGTGTGTATCCCCATCGTATTGTTGGAAGATATATATCTCCCGGTTCCAATCCGGGAGAAAGACACTGGAAATAAAATGGAGGCCGGAGGCTGATTGGAAAGAAAGGTTCTCTTTATTGAGGAACACACAAAGAGACACAAACACATTGTGCGGTTATGGGTCAGCTGCCTCAGAATCACATGTGGTTGGTGGTTCTACTTCCTCAATAAAGGGAACGTTTCTTTCCAATCAGCCTCTGGCCTCCATTTTATTTCCAGTGTCTTTCTCCCAGCTTGGAACAGAATCAGATGGATTTTCCTTCCAAAATAGCATTCCCTTTCAATCATCCTCCTCCTCCCCTTTTAACAGCTCCATAACCGTTGTGGGGTGGAGTCTGGGCAACTGAATGGAGCTGAGTGTTTAAGTAAGTTGTAGCTGCTTGAAGAATCATATTAACTTTAAGGAACTCTTTCCAAAGCTTGAAAACAGCTGGGATATTTTAATGGATGTCAGACTGTGGTTGTGCTCACATGGGGACGAAAGGGATCCATTCCTGATCACATCTAAAAAAATATTCCGAGACCCCTCTCCTAAGGAGTTCAGTCAAGCGGAACCACGAAGAAGAGCCTTCTCTGTGGTGACTCCTTTCCTTTGGTGTCAACTCGCAAAGCATCCCTGACTTGCTCTTGAGTTGCCATAGGCAAGGGGGGTGGGTAAATGAACTCTGCAGCAAGGCAGCACGTCAATCAAAACAAAACAAAACACATTCCAGCCATATCTCTCTCAAGGCCGTCTCCCGGGGTTACCTACAGTGGCCGGAGGGGAGTGATCTCTACAACCTGCAAAATTGTGGGTCATTGCTTTCTTATTCTTCTTGTATTGGGCTTTTATCCTTGTAAGCCACCCTGAGTCACTGAGAAGAGAATTGGGTGTCCATCTCAATTTTCCTAAATAAGTAAATAATTTCTTCTGAATTATATTCAAACTCTGAATAGCCCTGGGGAGGACTTTAATGTTCGTATTACATATGAATGCTTTAGTATTCATATTAAATACAAATATCGTCCTAGTCGTATCAAATATCAAATATTTCAATACAGGTAGTCCTCGACTTACGACCACAACTGAGCTCAAAATTTCTGTTACTCAGTGAGAAATTTGTTAAATGAGCCGTGCCCCATTTTACGACTTTCCTCGCCACATTTGTTAAAAGGAACCCCTGCAGTTCTTAAATGAGTCACACGGTTGTTAAGTGAATGTGGTTTCCCCATCGACTTGGCTTGTCAGAAGGTCGCAAAAGAGGATTACGTGACTCCAGGACACCACGACCAGAGGTGATATTCAGCCGGTTCGGACAGATTTGCCCGAACCGGTAGCGGAAATCATGAGTGGGCCTGCCCACCCACCCCGGCTCTATGCCATCCTATTTAGGCACGTTTTTGAGGCTGGGTGCACGCATGGAAGGCAACTTTGAACGGTCCCTAAATGTACTGTTGTAAATCGAGGGCTCCTTGTAATATTTCAAAGGGTGTTTCATTTTGTTATGTTTTATAACAGCACAAAAACACACAAACACCAAAGATAAATGCTAAAGCTTGCTCGCTTTCTTTTGGCTGGGTTGCGAAAGCCAGAAAGGAGCGTTGGCAGTTGGTAGGAACAAGAGGTGTGGAACCCATGATTTCAACCCTGTGAGCGTGACTCAGACAAGGAACGGATTTTTGCCCTAAAACCATATGCTCCGATTTCCTTTTCACGCTTCGGTTGCGAAGGCTTTGGTTTGGATTAAACAAGAGTGATCAGATGCCGATTCTATAAAAAAGCAAAATGGTTTGTTCCCTGAATCTAGTTTGCAGGCTGACCTGGAGTTCTTAACTTTTAGCGTCGCTCGGAAAGATCGCGCCAGCCTTTTCCAGGGCAGAAAACAGTTTAGCGTGCCTAGGGCGAAGTCTGTATTTTTTTTTCAACAAGTCCATTCATGCAATTGTTCGGTTCGTTCCGACGGTGAATGTCTTGAGGGATTTCCACATAACAACAGGATGTGGATCTCTTTTTTTACGACAATGCCTCTATTTTTCTCCAATCCTTCAAAATATGCACCTTAGCTGGGGGGGGGCTTCAAAGATTTTAGCAAGGGGTTCTCTGACCGGTTGTTGGGTGGGCGTGGCCATGGTGGGTGTGGCCTAGTCAGCCTCCTGCACCACAGTGGGGGGGGAGGCGTTTTGCCCTCCCCAGGCTCCAGAGGCTTTCCTCGAGCCTCCAGGAGGGCAAAAACGGCCTCCCCAGGCACCAGAGGCCCTCTGGAGGCCTTCCCAAAGTTCTGATAGGCCATTTTTCACTCTTCTCAAGCCTCCATGCACCCCTGCACTTACCTGCATCCAAAATGGGCCGTGTGAGGACTCCTAGGAGGGGCGGGGTAGGGGGGACCACCAGGAGTGGGATTTGGGGGTTCTTTGAACTGCACAAAATCTTAGCTACAGGTTCTCCTGAATACCTGGGAACCATCCGCAGCCCCTCCCCCAACCTTAGCTCTTTTATGCCACTTTTTCATGTCTAAGTGTCTGTGCAAACACACTCATAAACGCGCATGTAAGTGAATCTGGGATAACACAACATTCTGTATCCTCCAAACAGGTTAACGTCGCAATACTTTACACAATGCAACAATAACGTTGCTGGCATTGGGGACATGTAGTTTAATGAAAAGAAGGACTGGGGGGTGACATGATACATGTCAGGTATACCAGCGAAAATAGGCATGCCTTTGGATGCCATAGCACTGCAAGGAAAAGCGATGGAGGTGGCGAAGATATTTTACTATGCTTTTAATCTAAGTGAAATGAAAAAGAAAAAAAGACAGAGAAAAAGAAAAAGAGAGAATAGAAGAATGGAAAATATGGAATGGAATGGAATGGAATGGAATGGAATGGAATGGAATGGAAAATATGGAATGGAATGGAATAGCAGAGCAGAGCAGAGCAGAGCAGAGCAGAGCATAGAATAACAGAGTTGGAAGGGACCTTGGAGGTCTTCTAGTCCAACCCCCTGCTCAGACATTTACAACTTCTGCAGGCAAGTTGTTCCACTGATTAATTGTTCTAACTGTCAGGAAATTTCTCCTTGGTTCTAGGTTGCTTCTTTCCTTTTCTACTTAGGACTATAACATTGTTGCTTGTATACGATTTATATCGTTCTGTTTAGTTTCCTAGGATGATCTATGTTGACTGCTTATTTAGTATGCTACGACTATCACTAAGTATTGTATCTTAGGATTTATGATGAATGTATTTTTATGATGACTATGATCATGATTTATCACTTATAGCTTTGCTGTACACTGAGAGCTTATGCACCGAACACACTTGGCCAATAAACCTCTTCTCTTCTCTTCTCTTCTCTTCTCTTCTCTTCTCTTCTCTTCTCTTCTCTTCTCTTCTCTTCTATTCTATTCTATTCTATTCTATTCTATTCTATTCTATTCTATTCTATTCTATTCTAGTTCCATTCATCTCATCTCATCTCATCTCATCTCATCTCATCTCATCTCATCTCATCTCATCTCATCCCATCCCATCCCATCCCATCCCAACCCATCCCATCTTTTCAATTCCATTCCATTCCATCTGTTCTATTCTGTTCTGTTCCTATTCTTATTCTTATTCTTATTCTTATTCTTATTCTTATTCTTATTCTTATTCTTATTCTTATTCTTATTCTATTTATTTATTTGTTTATTGGTTCGATTTATACGCCACCCTTCTCCCGGAGACTCAGGGTGGCTTACAATGCATTAAGCAATAGCCTTCATACTTTTGTATATACCTATTTAGTAGGACTTTTGCCCCCCACCCCCACCCCCCGCCCAAGTGGTGCTCTTTTTTATACAAAGTCATCTTATTATCTGGGTCCTCATTTTATCTACCTCGGAAGGATGGAAGGCTGAGTCAACCTTGAGCCTGGTGAGATTTGAACTCGCAGAAATTGCAGACGGCTGGCAGCTAAGTGCTATTTAACAGCACTTTAGTCCACTGTGCCACCAAGGCTCTATTCTATTCTATTCTATTCTATCCTATCCTATCCTATCCTATCCTATCCTATCCTATCCTATCCTATCCTATCCTATCCTATCCTATCCTATCCTATCCTATCCTATCCTATCCTATCCCATCCCATCCCATCCCATCCTATTCCATTCCCTATTTTCAATTCCATTCCGTCTTTTCAATTCCATTCCATCTATTCTATTCTGTTCCATTCTGTTCCTTTTCTTATTCTATTCTATTCTTTATCCTCTTAGCTTTCCATTGAAAAATGTTACTTCCACCCAGCTCTGGCCCCCAGTGTGTTTATTTTTGGCGCACAGCTTTGCTTGCCTTTTAAGAGTCAGAGAACTTACTACTAAGAGTTTTAAGGAGACCAATGGAAGAAGCTGCTTTCTAGACAATAAACCATCCCATAACTCCTAGGAGTTCATTTGCTAGGCGTCTGCTACACAACGATTCACAAAGGCTTAATACAGCTCATGTGATGCTGCTGCTCGTTTGTTTGATGGAGAGAAAAATAGTTTTCTAAAGGCTATTCTATTTTAGTCATCTGTGAAATTGTTCTCTGACAGTTCATTATCGCACATACAGAGACACACAGACACAAAATCCTATAGGGGGGTGGGGTGGGGAGAGAATTGACCCACCTTTAGAGCAAACTATGGTCTTGTTGATATGAATTTGTAGCCATAGCACTCCCAAGAAGCAACGGGGCTTCCTAGTTTTTCTTTGAAGGCGTTTCTCTTCTCTTCCAAGAAGCTTCTTCAGCTCTGAATGAGGAGCGGAAGAAAAAAAAAACCAAAAAGTCCAGTTGACTCTTGAAAAAGCACTTTTGGGACAACCGTAACCTGGATAACTGAGAATCTCCCTAGACAATAACAATAGCGCTTAGACTTATATACCACTTCACAGTGCTTTACAGCCCCCTCTAAGCAGTTTACAGAGTCAGCCAATTGCAATCTGGGTCCTCACTTTACCGACCTCGGAAGGATGGAAGGCTGAGTCAACCATGAACTGGTCAGGATCGAACTCCTGGCAGTGAGCAGTGAGTTAGCCTGCAGTGTTGCACCCTGAGTACGCAGTGGCTCAGGGGCTAAGATGCTGAGTTTGTCGATCGAAAGGTTTGGCAGTTCAGCAGTTCGAATCCCTAGCGTGGCGCAACGGGGTGAGCTCCCGTGACTTGTCTCAGCTTCTGCCAACCTAGCAGTTCGAAATTATGTAAAAAAATGCAAGTAGAAAAATGGGGACCACTTTTGGTGGGAAGGGAACAGCGTTCCATGCCCTTTGGCGTTGAGTCATGCCGGCTACATGACCACGGAGACGTCTTCAGACAGCGCTGGCTCTTCGGCTTTGAAATGGAGTTGAGCACCGCCCCCTAGAGTCGGGAACGACTAGCACACATGCGCGAGGGGAACATTTACTTTTTTAAATAAGGAAGTGGGGGAAACTGATTGTAAATAAAACTTTAAATATTTATCGATGAATAAATAGCACAGCAGAACTGATAAAAGACATACAGCTTGGCAGGAAAACTGATCTATGTTCCATAACAGCAATCCACAGGAGAGAGGCCACCCTCGATTGAACAACCATTCATTTAGTGACTGAAGTTATAGCGGCACTGAAAAAAAGTGACTTATGACCGTTTTTCCACACGTACGATGGTTGCAGCCTTCCCCACGGTCACGTGACCGAAATTCAGATGGTTATGGTTATGATTTATTATATTTATATACCGCCCTTCTCCCGAAGGACTCAGGTCGGTGAACAGCCAGCAAATAAAATACAGAAAATACAAAATTTAAAACAGTATTAAAATCCAATTAAATTAATTTGGCCCATAGTTTAAACCCCTATATTAAAACCCATAATTTTAGCAATTTAAGTTAAGTTAAAAACAATTTAAAAGAGTAGGTCAGGCCAGCCTGGCTTGATGAAACGAAAACGTCTTTAGGGCAGTTCGGAAAAAACGCAAATCCAGGATGCACCTTATCTCCAGGGGCAACTCGTTCCAGAGGGTAGGTGCCCCCACAGAGAAAGCTCTCCCCTGGGGGCTGCCGGCTGCCGTTGTTTGGCCAACGGCACCCTGAGGAGGCCCTGTCTGTGGGAGCGTACTGGTCGGTGGGAGGCTACCAGTGGCAGAAGATGGTCTTGTAAGTACCTGGGTCCTAAGCCATGGAGCGCTCTAAAGATGGTAACCGATACCTTGAAGCGCACCCAGAAGACCATTGGGAGCCAGTGCAGCTCGCACAGGAGAACTGTTACATGGGAGGGCCGAGTCGCCCCCATAACCACCTGCACGGCTGCATTCTGGACCTCCTGGTGCTCCTCAAGGGGAGCCCCATGTAGAGAGCATTGTAGTAGTCCAGGCGGGACATGACTAGGGTATGAGTGACCATGCGTAAGGCATCTCAATCCAGAAAGGGCCGCAACTGGTGCATCAGGCGAACCTGATAGAAAGCCCCCCTGGTCACAGCCATCATATGTTCTTCCAAAGACAGCTGTGTATCCAGGAGGACACCCAAGTTGCGAGCCCTCTCACATGCTCGGCAACTGATTCGTATTTATGATGGTTGCAGCCTTTCCCACGGTCACATGATCAAAATTCAGATGCTCGGCAACTGATTCATATTTATGACGGTTGCAGCCTTTCACGCGGTCACATGATCGAAATTCAGATGCTCGGCAACTGATTCGTATTTATGACGGTTGCAGCCTTTCACGCGGTCACATGATCGAAATTCAGATGCTCGGCAACTGATTTGTATTTATGACGGTTGCAGCCTTTCCCACGGTCACATGATTGAAATTCAGATGCTCGGCAACTGATTCGTATTTATGACGGTTGCAGCCTTTCACGCGGTCATGTGATCGAAATTCAGATGCTCGGCAACTGATTCGTATTTATGATGGTTGCAGCCTTCCCCGCGGTCATGTGATCGAAATTCACGTGAGTCAGTGGGGAAGCCCGATTCACTGAACAACCACGTTCCTACCTTAACAACTGCAGAAATTCACTTAACAATCCTGGAGAGAAAGGTCATAAAATAGGACAAAACTCACTTAACAAGGGTCTCGCTTAGCAATGGAAATTTCTAGGCTCAATTGCGGTTGTACGTTGAGGACTCACCAGGTAAAACATGTTAGATTTAGAACTGGAACACATTTCGGTAGTAAGCAGCGAGGCAACGTGGGGTGCGCTGCACCGCATTGTCAACAATGTGTTTCATCTCTTTCAACGTGTCGTTTCGTATCACACTCGGGAGTGGAAATGACTTTGCACTTTTGCACGGGGATGAAAGATTTCGCGTCCTTTGTGCGTACGTCAACCAGGGACCGGCGAGACACTCAACGGTGCCCCCCCCCCAAAAGAGGCAACAACTTTCTTTGAGAAATGCGGCTGAATAAAACAAAGTGACATCCCCGTCGCCTGATTTTTTTTCTCCATATTTTGGGATGATAGAGGAAAACGCTGAGAACAAGAACTAAAATAAATAAGAGGTTAAAGACAGAGAGTCTTTCAGCAGGAGAGGAAAATTGAAATGGACGGAGGAGCTGACAGGAGAGAATGAGTGTCGTGGTTGTGTTTATAGAGAAAAGGAGACAAAACCCGGTATCGAAGCAGGTATGAAGCATTTTAAGCTCAGGAGCTGCAAGGTCCGGAATATTTCAAAAATAAGTGAGGAGTTGGAATCACTCAGGAAGAGGAAAGAGAATACCGGGAGTCCTCGACTTACAACAATTCATTTAGTGACCGTTGAAAGTGACCAAGGTTGTTGAAAAAAGTGACTTATGACCGTTTTTCACACTTACAACCATTTTAGCATCCCCATGGCCACACGATTTACAACCGACTCACGTTTACGACGGTCGCAGTGTCCCGGAGTGGTGTGATCCCTTTTTTGCGACCTTCTGAGAAGCAAAGTCCATGGGGAAACCAGATTCGCTTAGCAGTGGGGTTAATTTTAACCACCGCAGTGATTCGCTTAGCAAATGAGGCAAGAGAAGTTGTAAAATGGGGCAAAACCAGTGGTGAAATCCAAATTTTTTTACTACTGGTTCTGTGGGCGTGGCTTGGTGGGCATGGTGTGGCACGGTGGGTGTGGCAGGGGAAGGATACTACAAAATCCCCATTCCCTTCCCTCTCCTGGGGGAAGGATATTGCAAAATCTCCATTCCCACCCCACTCTGGAGCTAGCTAGTGGTGGTATTTGCCGGTTCTCCGAACTGCTCAAAATTTCCGCTACCAGTTCTCCAGAACCTGTCAGAACCTGCTGGATTTCACCCCTGGGCAAAACTCAACACATTTCTACTTAACAACAAAAGATTTGGGACTCAGTTGTGTTTATAAATTGAGGACAACCTGTAATGTAGCATGAGATCTGTTGGGGTGTCAATCTTCTGGTCCACGGGCCAGATGGATCACGCACTGGCCACGCCCACGCCTGGTTTGGCGAAGCGGGGGGGAAAGTCACAATACGTCACATGACGACGACGTGACAACTCGAGTTTGACATCCCAATCTAGATGGAGAAGAAAGAAATACAGAATGAAGATCAAAGTTGTAGTAGCCATGAGAGGAGTTCAACCAAGGTTAATTGAAGACCTTGATTAACTCTTTAGGAATTTAGTAAGGGCCAAAGATGTTGCTAGACCCAAGAATAGAATAATAGGATAACAAGAGTTGGAAGGGACTCTGGATGTCTTCTAGGCCAACTGCCTGCTCCAACCTCTTCTTGAAAGCCACCACTGATGGAGCACCTAGAACTTCTAAAGGCAAGTTGTTCCACTGATTAATTGTTCTCACCGTCAGGAAATTTCTCCTTAATTCCAGACAAGATTTTGCAAGAAACTAACCAAGGAGAGAAGCAATCTAGAACTAAGGAGAAACTTCCTGACGGCAAGAACAATTAACCAGTGGAATGGCTTGCCTCCAGAAGTTCTGGGTGCTTCTAGAGGTTGGACTAGAAGACCTCCAAGGTCCCTTCCCAGTTCTATTCTCTAGATCTGTGATGGTGAACCTATGGCACATGTGCCACAGGTGGGCACAGAGAGCCCTCCCTGCGGGGATGCGAGCCGTTGTCCCAGCTCAGCTCCGCCACGCATGTGCGCACGCCTCCCGCCAGCCAGCTGGTTTTCGAGTCTCTGCCCTGCATGCATGGAGGGTGGAGCGCATGTGGGAGATACGCGTGCATGTATGTGGAGTGGGGCGTGCACATGTGCGAGAGTGGGGCGCATGGACGGGGGTCATGCACGCATGTGCGGGAGGGTTGGGTGCACACGGGAGTCAGGCGTGCATGCATGGGGGCAGGGCTCCTGCAGGGGGGTCCCGTGTGCAGGCAGGGGATGGGGCAGGCGGGGAGGGTCTCGCATGCATTGCATTATGGGTGTTTTTGGCACTCAGCGCTGAAAAGGTTAGTCATCACTGCTCTAGGTTGTTCTCTCCTTTTTTTTTAAATCTAGTTTTTATTATTTTTTTTAAATTTATACATATCATTGTGTGAATGCCACGGTGTTTGACTATCATACATTTCAATGCATATAAACATATTCCTAATTGTTACATTCCGTTTTCCTTGTTTCATATTATTTTTTTTAACGCAAAATTTTAATTTTCATATAAATATTAACTCGTATGCAATAACATCTAAACCGGGGTGCTTTAGCGTCCGTATTATCTTCCGTTATAGTTTCAATAGTATTTCAAGAAAAAAATAATACAAAATTGTCCGTCTTTTTTGTTTTCTCCTGTATACCATATTTCACCCATTTCTACAATATCCCTCTTCTTTCTCCTCCCTCTCTTTTTTTTTTTTTAATTTGATTTATATGCCACCCTTCTCCGGAGACTCAGGGCGGCTTACAATGCGTTAAGCAACAGCCTTCATACTTTTGTATATTTATATTTATACAAAGTCAGCTTATTGCCCCCAACAAACTGGGTCCTCTTCTCTCCTCCCCCTTCCTTCTCTCTCCTTCTTCCTTCTCTTCTCCTTCCCTTTCTTCTTCTCTCTTTCTCCTGTCCCCTATTTCCCCCCTCTCTTCTTCTCTGCTTCTATCTCCTTCCCTTTCTACTCTTCTCCTCCCCTCCCCTCTCTCCTTTCCCCTCTCTACCCTTACTCTTTCTCCCCTCCTCTCCTACTTCCTTCCACTCCACTCCAGTTCCCTCTCTCTTTTTGTTGTTGCATATAATATTCCCAATACCTATAGAGTATGGTGTATTTTCCAATTAATATCTCTTTCAACTATAACCATACAGCTTCTTTAAATTGCATTCAAAAATCAAAGAAACAGACTTAATCACTTACACCTGTATTGTTCATCATCATTATAATAATTATAATTAATTCTCTCCTTGATTAGTTTCCATCCATTGTTTCTTGTCCGGCTCAGTGTGATTTTTAGCAGCACAAAACTTTCGCAGACACAAAGGTTGTTTATCTCAGAGAAACAGAACCACCGGACAATCACACAATTTTACTACTCTCCGTTCTGCATGGAAAGCAGACACCAGAAGGGAGTTAGCCTTAGCTTTGCCACTTGCATTCCTACGTAGCTGAAGATGGTAAGCCCTGCAGAGAAATGGATTGTCATTCTGAGCTTGTAACGCTGAGCATAAAGAGAAAAATCAGCCAGGTTTACAAAGGAAGTCCTTTCACGGTGTGTTTTGTGCGATCGGTTCCTAAGAACTCACAACAAGCACATCAAAAATGAAAAAGAGAGAGAGAAAGAGAGAGACAGAGAGAGAGTTGCAGGCAGTAGGGAAAAAAATATTCAGTCATTAGGGGCAGAAGAGAGGTTCCTTCGTACAATCTCATGAAATTCTGGTTTTGGTTACTGTTCCGTCACAAAATAGGGTGTTTTTGAATAATTGTGTGGCTTAGAACTTAGCATCTTGCACTCCATGACTTTATAATGGATTTGGCCCAAATTGTTATTTATTTAAAATAGATAGATAGATGGATGGATGGATGGATGGATGGATGGATAGATAGATAGATAGATAGATAGATAGATAGATAGATAGATAGATAGATAGATAGATGATAGTATTCTTTGCACAAAACCATTTGTCTTCCCTCCTTTTCTTCCTGCTTTTGAGTAGTTACTGCTAGCAGTGAAGAGGTGGGCTCTTTGTTATTTCCAAATATTCTTCCTTTTCATCCTTTCTTTCATTCCTTTCTTCCCTTTCCCACATCCAAAGCTTGGTTCCTAAATTGGTCTATCTCCTCCCTCCCTCTCTCTCCTCTCTCTTTCCCTCCCTCCCTCCCTGCCTGCCTGCCTCCCTCTCCTCTCACTTTCCCTCTCTCCCTCCCTCACTCTTTCCCTCTCTCCCTCTCCCTCTCCTCTCTGTTTCCCTCCCTCCCTCCTTCTCTCTCTTTCCCTCTCTCCCTCTGTCTCTCTCCCCTCTCTTTCCCTCCCTCCCTCCCTGCCTACCTTCCTCTCCTCTCACTTTCCCTCTCTCCCTCTCTCTCTCCTCTCTCCTTCCCTCCCTCCTTCTGTCCCTCCCCTCTTTCCTTTCCTCTCTCCCTCCCTCCGTCTCTTTCCTCTCTCGTCCCCTCTTTCCTAGTCTCCCTCCCTCTCCTCTCTTTCCCTTTTCCTCTCTCCCTCCCTCCTTCTATCTCTTTCCCTCTCTCTCTCCCTCCATCTCTCTCCTCCCTCATCCCCTTTCCTACTCTCCCTCTCTCTCCTCCCTTTCCCTTTCTCTCTCTCCCTCCCTCCATCTCTCTCTCCTTTCTTTCCCTCTCTCCCTCCCTCTCTCCTCTCTTTCCCTCTCTCTCTCTTCCTCCATCTCTCTCCTCTCTCATCCCCTTTCCTACTCTCCCTCCCTCTCTCTCCTCCCTTTCCCTCTCTTTCCCTCCCTTCCTCCCTCCCTCCTCTCTTTTCCTCTCCTTCTCCCTGTCTTCCTTTTCACAACAATCCCTTTCTATTATTGTTTGACCTTTTCGACTAAGTACCATTTAATACTTTTTTAAAAACTTTGAATTCTAAGCCACCTGGACTCATTGATTGAGACTGGCAGCTATAGAAATTAAATGATTAAATAAATAAATAAAAGAGCCCCATTATTTAGTATAACGAAGCCTCCAACCTCTTCCACCCTAGCTCGCCACCTTAGCTAGATTACAGGAGGTGGATTCTACTACCTTGCCTGCAATTTTTGTCCAACTTCTTGCACATCGTTGGGTTACCAAGACCAGAGAAAATATCCTCTCCCACTCCCACTATCCATAAACACAGAACTGAGGGGGAATTTTAGAGAAGTCCCTTTTTTAGACTTGGTTTTGTTCCGTCAAATGTTTAATTTCCAGATTCAGGGACTGTGTTTAAGAAACGGTTCTATAAATGGTCAAGAACTGCTTGGTGGGATTGTGATCGTGCACAAAAAATAATGGGACATGTTGCTTAGAGAAATTAGAGCACTTCTGAATGTAAATTCACTGAGAATTGCATTTTAATTGCTGGTGGAAAAACGGAATATAAATGAAATAAAAAAGGAATTGGTTGTAAATCTGATAATGGCAGCTAGATTAGTGATGGCTAAATACTGGGGACGAACTTGGGATATTTAAAGAAACGAATGGTATAATAAAATTTGGAGTATGGCAACAAACGGTAAATTAACAACAGAAATTACATTTAAGAAAGGGACGATCAAAGCAAACAATTATAATGAAATATGGGGGGATTTTATAACATCAGTGCTGGTGGAAGGCAAAGGGAATAAATTTAGTCAAGAATATATGCTGTTTTGGAGGGGATAAGGGTACAATTGGAATATACTGTATTTCTTTTAATTGTTATAGGCAAAGAAATATAAGGGGGGGAAGGTCTCCAAGGAATGGGGGTGCACTGTAATATTTGGCTTCCCCCCCCTTTTTTTTCTTCCTTATTTGGATTAAAAAAATAAAACAATAAGAAAAATAATTTTAAAAGATTTATTGCACACACACACAAAAAGAGTCGATTGGGTGAAAATAGCCAGCTTTTGCTCTTATTATTAACGGTGTTATTAAAGGGCATTATTATTTTCACGTGATTTTTAGTCTCCCCGCTTCTGTAAATTTCAAGCCTTTCGCCAAATCTCCAAGCGAACAGCTGCTTTAAGGAGGAGTGGCTGGCCCCAGATTAAACGAATATGCATTCGTGGGTTTCCATGGCGATGTGCGGCAGACATCTCCTCGGTCCTGGAGGAGCCTAACTGGAACATTAATATACATTAGCATGAGATACTGGCATCATGCAGCTACTGAAGGCTTTCGTATGTGCTCCGTCTTAAGGCCATCCTTTCTCATTCTGCTCTGCCGCTGCGGCTGCTGGGAGGCTGGTTTTGGGCAAGGCTATCAAAGCCAGCCGGGTTATTTTACGATATCCTTCCTCTTTTCATTGCATGGAAATACCAATTTCTGCTTGGGTTGATTCCACGCGATGCCAGGATGGGGTAGGATGGAATATGGAATAGAATATGGAATGGAATGGAATGGAATGGAATGGAATGGAATGGAATGGAATGGAATGGAATGGAATAGGAATAGGAATAGGAATAGGAATAGGAATAGAATAGAATAGAATAGAATAGAATAGAATAGAATAGAATAGAATAGAATAGAATATGGCACGGCACAGCACGGCACGGCTCAGAACAGAACAGAACAGAACAGAACAGAAATGAACAGAACAGAACAGAACAGAACAGAACAGAACAGAACAGAACAGAACAGAACAGAAATGAACAGAATAGAACAGCATGTAGAATAGAATAGAATGTAGAATAGAATAGAACGGGATGAGGCAGGATGCAGAGGAACGGAACAGAACAGAACGGAACGGAACAGAACAGAACAGCACAGAACAGCACAGCACAGCACAGCACAGAACAGAACAGAACAGAACAGAACAGCATGTAGAATAGAATAGAACGGGATGGGGCAGGATGCAGAGGAAGAGAACAGAACAGAACAGAACAGAAGAGCATGTAGAATAGAATAGAATAGAATAGAATAGAATAGAATAGAATAGAATAGAATAGAATAGAATAGAATAGAATAGAACAGGAGTAGAGTAGAATAGAACAGAACAGAACACTTTATTTGGCTGATTATTTATTTGGTGATTAGACACACAAGGAATTTATCTCTGGTGCAAAAGCTCTCAGGGAGGAGAAGGAGGGGAGGGGGAGAGGGAGATACAGTCACACTACTTGTGTAAATTCACATAGACATTAAACAGCACTATGTGAATAGTAGAATTAGTACTACAAACCCTAAATACCCTCTTCCTTCCTAAATAACAATAAGGGTTGTTGAATTTTTTTTTCTAAAGCTCACCATCTTCAAAGGAACCCGGGTGGTTTACAATTAAGATTTTTTTAAAAAAAGAAACATAAATCATAAAAAAGGAAATCATAAATCCGATCCACACAATAACATATAATAATAATAAAAAAGAAATCCATTCAACATTCTCCGGGAGAGGTCTTTAATAGTTTCCTGAACATCATCTGAACAGGAGCAATTCAGATGATTGGGAGAATGTTATTGCAGAGGGCAGGCACTGTGAGAGAGATGGCGTGCTTCCTGGGCCCCATTCTTTTTCCCCTTCCTTCCTTCCTTCCTTCCTTCCTTCCTTCCTTCCTTCCTCCCTCCCTCTCTCCCTCCCTCCCTCCCTCCGTCTCTCTACTCTCTCTCTTTCCTTCCTTCCTTCTTGTCTTTCTTTTTTTCTTCTTTCCTTCCTTCCTTTCTCGCTCCCTCCCTTCTTTTATCCCTCCGTCTCTCTCTTTCTTCCTGCCTGCCTGCCTGCCTGCCTGCCTCCCTGCCTTCCTTCCTTCATTCCTTCCTGTCTTTTTTCTTCTTTTCTTCCTTCCTTCCTCCCTTGTCTCTCTCCTTCCTTCCTTCCTTCCTTCCTTCCTTCCTTCCTTCCTAGCCAAATGCTCGTAGGCAAACCTTAAAGCATCTGTTAGATCTCTCAAGAGATACCCCCAGTTAAAAAAACCTAACAAAACCCAGGAATCTCATGGAAGCTCAGGTGAAATTGTTGAAATGTTACAATATATTACTTAAGAATGCCAGTCTTTTGAGATTTCCTAAAATCTCATAAGGTTTTTTGTCTTCTCACAGGAGACGCGGTTTTGACAATCTTGCGGCAAGTCTCGTGAATACAACTGAGGCAGCGCCTGAGATCAGGCAAATATTGATACAGAAGGTTCAAGGAGATTCCCTCCCCACTAGAGAATACAGTTGGTCCTCGACTTATGACCATAACTGAGCCCAGAATTTAGGTTGCTAAGTGAGACATTTGTTAAGCGAGTTTTGTTACAATTTTCCTTTGCTAAATTTGTCAAGTGAATTGCTGCGGTTGTTAAACTAGTAAGATGGTTGTTAAGTGAATCTGGTTCCCGCGTTGACTTTGCTGGTCAGAAGGTCGCAAAAGATGGTCACATGACCCCCCCCAGGAAGTTGCAACCGTCATAAATGTGAAACAGTTGCCAAGCATCTGAATGTAAATCACGTGACCATGGGGAGGCTGCAATGGTCCTAAGTGTGAAAAATGGCCGTAAGTCACTTTTTTCAGTGCCGTTCTAACTTCGAACGGTCACTAAACCAACTGTTGTAAATCAAGGACTTCCTGTAATCCTCTCAGAATATTGACAGTCTAACATCTTTGAGGACATTGTTGTGAATTAGGCTTACTGAGATTACAAGACACAATTAGTCCCCCAAAAAGCCTATTTTATTGTAACAGCTGAGAATTACGTTCATTCCTAGCTGAGTCCCAATTAGTAGCAAAACAAGTCCTTTGGAAGAAGTCCTTCGGGATAATCACCAACCTTTATCTTCTTTGACACCCTGCCAAAGACCTTACTTGGCAAAGCCCCACGAAGTTCAGAAACAAATGAGATGCCGACTGGAAACAGAGTTAGCAACGTTACTTTCCTGCAAAAGGCCCCAAGTGCCTTTGTTTCTCTTTTATGCCTTGTGGGAGGGGCCAATCATCTCCTGAGTCATCCCTTTTGCTTTAGCTGCTCTTGCCTTCTGGCAGCTCTGGGCATGCACACATTAGGAACAGGCTCCTCCTGTTCCTCTGCCTCTCTGCTGTCCGACTCTGGGGGCTCCGGAGTCTGTACATCACTCCCCGATGGCTCTGGGCCCATCTCTGCCTCCGACGCAGAGGCCTTCCCCAGACTGGCCCATGTTCCTCCCCAGCCTGCTCACTGTCCGATTCGCTGCCAGCTCCGCAGGCTGCTGGCGGACCACAACAACATGTTTAGTTCACAAAAAAGGGAAAAACTGTGTAAGCGCAAGGAACAAGTCCAATTTTATGCATTAAGAGTGGAAGAGGTTTCAGAAAGTATGAGGTAAACAAAACCCTGAGAAGGATGGCTGAAAGAACTGTGTAGAATAGATTATAAAATGGAGAAGGGAGAAATATACCTCATAGATTATAAACAGAGAAACAAGAAACAAAAAATTAGAGGTGCTTAGGATAAAGTGGCAAGGAAGCAGCAGGAAATAGCTGCGAGCTTTTAGTGTGGTTATCATAAAAAATATTAATGGTTCCTAGCTAGTGCATTTTTATGCTATTTCTATTTTAAAAAGCAAATTTTATTGTGGTGATGGAAGTTGGTTGTTGTTGTTACATGGAATGAAATGGCTCTTATGTAATTCAAAACTTTCAAAGTGTTGAAGGTTTTAATTTGCTTGGGTAGATTGTTCTTCATTTTTCTTTGATCAAAAACAGGAACCCATGTTGTTTTGCAAATAAAATCTCTAAAGTACATACTGGAAGTACAGATCGATCAATGTGAGGTAAAGGATGATATGTTATCTGCATACAGCTGAACATACATTGGTTTATTATTTAGAACCAAGGATGAAATTGGCTACTGTTTTCTGATTCCATTCTTCAAAAGCTTCTTTTGCTATTTTAATTGCTATAACCATCTTGAAGGTCCGTATAGCAATAGCCATAGGTCTTAGACGTATATACCGCTCCATAGTGCTTTACAGTACACTTTGAGCAGTTTACAGAGTCAGCATCTTGCCCCCAACAATCTGGGTCCTCATTTTACCAACCTTGGAAGGACAGAAGGCTGAGTCAACCTGAGAGAGATAGACTTGTATATCACTTCATAATGATTTGTAGCCCTCCCTAAACAGTTTATAGAGTCAGCATCTTGCCCCCAACAATCTGGGTCCTCATTTTACCAACCTTGGAAGGATGAAAGGCTGAGTCGAACTTGAGCCGGTCAGGATCAAACTCCTGGCTGTGGGCAGAGTTAGCCTGCAATACTGCATTCTAACCACTGTGCTACCACAGCTTAAATAACAATAGCACTTAGACATATATACCGCTTCATAGTGCTTTACAGCCCTCTCTAAGCAGTTCACAGAGTCAGCATGTTGCCCCCAACAATCTGGGTCCTCATTTTACTGACCTTGGAAGGATAGAAGGCTGAGTCAACATTGAATCAGTCAGGATTAAACTCCTGACTGTGGGCAGAGTTAGCCTGCAATACTATATTCTAACCAAGGTGCCACCATGGCTCTTTCTTCCTCTACCTAAAATCTTTAGTCCCTTCTGGTGCCCAGTTTTTGAAATTACGAGATTATCTTTGTTCTGTCTTGTAAAAAAATCAAAACAGGATCTATTTCCCAAGAGAAGCTCTTTGTACTTTATAATTAATTCCAACATTTTATTGCAAAAAGGTTCAATATCCCAATTCTATCTGGGCCCTGGGTTCTAAGATCGAAACCTTTTTTTAGATTTTTGCTATTTATTTCAGATTCTTTAAATTCTTCTCCTAATAATTGAAATTTAATTTTGTTCAGGATTAAAAGGCAGACTCAACCAGTGTTTCAAACTTGCCATTCTGAAAGTCTCCAGCAGCTTAGAAGTAGTTAACAAGCAAGTTCCAAAAGTATTAGAAAGTGAGGTTTCTAAAACTTGTTGTCTTTTAAAAACTTCCACTGTGGTTGCAAGCAAAATGGCCAGTCTGGCACTCAAACCCATGGAAAATCAATATCTGTGCCCTGGAATACACGTGGGCAATCTCCAGACTTCTCCTGGTCCAGAGAAATTCCAAGAAACCAATGTATAGACTAGTTCCTTGGTTCTTTGCTGTGTTCGTCAGCTCTACTTTGCAGAGCTGGCAGCAGATTCAGATAGTGAGGAGATTAGGGAGGAACGTGGGCCAGTCCTGGAGTCTGGGGAAGGCTCTGATGAGGGCTCTAAGTCAGAGAGGGGGCCAAGGCCATCTGGTATTTCTTTGCTGCCTCCGGAGTCTTCAGAGTCTGACATCAGCGAGGCAGAAGAATAGCGTGAGCCTGTTCCCAGTGTGCGCATGAGCAGAGCTGCCAGGAGACAGGAACAATTAAGGAGACAGGGTTGCCTTGAGAGTAAGGCTTGGAGATGATTGGCCCCTCCCATAAGATATAAAAGAGAAGCAAACGGGACGTGAGCTTTTGCAGGAAGCAATTAGTTCCTCTGGCCGATTCAAGAGTTGAAACTTCTGTTTGTGACTCTGGGCCAAGTTTGGCCTTGCCCTGCATCTGGAAATTAGCTCTTTGGCAGCGTTCCATGTGAAATAGGTGGGTGTTAATCACCTTCCTCTGAAAGACTGATTATCAAGCCTTGCGGACTGTAAATGAAAGGAATTTACAGCCGTATGAATTAAAGAGGTTTGCCCGGACTAAATTTGTGCTGTTTAATTTCTAAGGAAGCCTAGGTCAGGACATCTATCTAGATGTGACCAGGATATGACATCTTTAGAGATTCTCAGTCATCCAGATCATGGTTGTCCCAAAGGTGTTTTTTCAAAAGACAACTAGATTTTCTTGGTTGTTCCTTGAAGACGTTTTGCTTCTCGTCCAAGAAAAAGCTTCAAGATGCGGCCGTGCGGGTAGTGATGGGAGTGTCCCGAGGCTCCCATGTCACACCCCTCCTGCGTGACCTGCATTGGCTACCGGTTGCCCTCCGGGTGAGGTTCAAGGTGTTGGTGATCACCTATAAAGCCCTACATGGCTTAGGTCCGGGGTATTTGGCGGAACACCTGCGGCCGGCAACAGCTCCCCATCGCCCGGTGCGCTCATACAGAAAGGGCCTATTTGGGGTCCCGTTAGCCAGGCAATGTCAGCTGACGGCCCCTAGGGAGCGAGCCTTCTCTGTAGGTGCACCTACCCTCTGGAATCAGTTCCCCTTGGAGCTCCGGGTAGCCCCCCGACCTTCGCTTCTTCCGCCTTGACCTTAAAACATGGTTTTTCGTCAGGCTGGCCTGGACTGAATGGGGTTTTAATGGGAATTTTAGTTTTTAGTGTCTGAATTTTAATCTGGACTGGTTTTATTGTTGTGAGCCACCCTGAGTCCTCACAGAGAAAGGGCGGCATATAAATCCAATCAATAAAATAAATAAAAATAAATGACCAGGGTATGAATGACCAAGAGTAGAGCCTCCTGGACTAAGAGGTACACACAACTCACACAGAACCTGAAGTTACAACTGATGTCCTTTCTAATAAAGATATGTAGATGCACAAGTATATTTTTTAGAATCACAGTATCGCATCTAGAATGCTTGAATGAGGAAAAAGGCAACTGTGAATTACTTTATGGAAGATCAACAATGCTTTTATATAGCGGTGGTTATGCCCTACAGTGGAAAAATTGCTTACGCCTATTGTGTTTTAATACATTTCTATGTTATTTCAGTTTTATTATTGCAAACAGCTCGGTCTGTTTCTCCGACGCTGTCTTGATATTTTCCTTTTAAATGAATAAACCCAACAGTTCTGTTCTCAGGAAGAAACACATAAATTTTAAATTATGGGTAATTCAGACTCTCAAGTTTAGAGCTGAGGATTTATTCATGTATTGTGATTCAATTAACTACACGTCAAGTTTCGAAATATCCAACCACGCCTAAAGAGAAGGCATTGAAATATTAAATATACACCTGGAAGATTTGATCAACTTTAAAAATAAGAATTGCCTAACCTGTGTTTAAACTGTACATAGAAACAAACCGTGTATTTGTTTCTTTAAAATGTCAGTTTGATTTCAGCCTTCAAATATGTGTGTGTTTCAGAGGCAGGTTTCAGCTCTGGAGAACCGGTAGCGAAAATTTTGAGTAGTTCAGAGAACTGGTAGTAAAAATTCTGACTGGCTCCACCCCCATCTATTCTCTGCCTCCCAAATCCCAGCTGATCAGGAGGAAATGGGGATTTTGCAGTAACCTTCCCCTGGAGTGGGGTGAGAATGGAGATTATACATATCCTTCCCCCAGAGTGGGGTGGCAATGGAGATTTTACAGTATCCTTCCCCCGGAGTGGGGCGGGAATGGGGATTTTACAGTATCCTTCCCCTGCCATGCCCATCAAGCCACACCCACCAAGCCATGCCATGCCCACCAAGCCACACCCACAGAACCGGTAGTAAAAAATTTTGAAACCCACCACTGGTGTGTTCATAAATACTTCAAGCTAACTGCATTGGATTCTGCCTTGGGTGGGTGAAAAATACGGGATTCATGGCGCTTCTGAAAAATAAATGGAAGAAATGATGCTTGCTTTATTTATTTATTTGTTTGTTTGTTTGTTTGTTTGTTTGTTTGTTTATTTAAAAGCCTTAGATGTTGAGATTTTAAACAAGAGGGCAGGTTCTGTCTTGCGTTTTTGAACACTAAATGAAGGCTGAGGTCTATCTATAAAGAGGATCATCTGCAGGGGTGGAATTCTACCAGTTCAGACCGGTTTGCACGAATTGGTAGCTTCGACGATCAGATCAGCCCACCCCTGTGCTTTACTTACTTCTATATTTTCAGCTGATTGGCGTGGCAGAAAGGATTGCCATGCCTCAGCTATGTTACCCCCAAGGGGTAACACAGAAGGTTAGTATTTGTAAAACTGCGCACACACGAGCAGCACGCAATCACCGAACTAGTTAAACCGGCAGCATCCCACCACTGATCATTGGAGTAAGAAGGGAGAAGTGTGGAGGACTGGGCCAAAGTATTTAGGATTTTAGACCTCGGGAGAAACGTTGCTTTTAGTGTGGTCACAAATACAATTATCTCAGCCTTATTGCAAGCATGCAAAAACTGCCCTGCTCTCTCTCCGTGTTAGTAGTTGTTCGGGTCAATTGTTCCGTTGCAACAGAGGGCACGGGGAGGGAATTTGCACAAAAGAACAGACAGAAGGCTTAAGGCCGAGAGGACAAAGACAGAAATTATTGCTAGTGTGAATTTCTGAGGGGGGGGGGGAGAAATCTGCTGTGCTGTGCTTTCTCCAAACCCACACTGCGGTAGACCTCAGCATTTCACAATATCAACAATTTTTAAGATGTGCAAACGTCAAACTCTCGGAATTCCCAAGTGGGGGTGGTGGGGGAGAAGATAGAAAAACATTGGAATACCTGACCCAAACTTTTTGGTATGTAAATCATTTTTTTTTTGTTGTGGTTGTCAAACGGTAAATGGATCCCATAGGAGTACAAAAGAAACAACACTTCTTGCACAAAAAGGAGTTTCAAGACTGCTCGAAGATATGCCTGGTTTACTCTCCTTGTGTAGGCCAGCAGCTGCCCCTTGAAAGGGTCCAAAGGGACGCTGTCTGGGACCTTATCAGCAATAGCAATAGCACTTAGACTTATATACTGCTTTACAGTGCTTTGTAGCTCTCTCTAAGCAGTTTACTGAGTCAGCCTATTGGCCACAACAATCGGGGTCCTCATTTTACTGACCTCAGAAGGACAGAAGGCTGAGTCAACCTTGAGCCGGTCAGGATTGAACTGCTGGCTGTGGGCAGCCTTAGCTTGCAATACTGCATTGTAACCACTGTGCCACCAGGAAGGAGAATGAGAAAGAGAAGAAGGAAGGAAGGAAGGAAGGAAGGAAGGAAGGAAGGAAGGAAGGAAGGAAGGAAGGAAGGAAGGAAGGATAGCAATAGCACTTAGACTTATATGACTTTGGAAGGATGGAAGGCTGAGTCAACCTTGATCCAGTAGGGATCGAACTGCTGGCAGTGGGCAAAGCTGTCTTGCAATACTGCATTCTAACCACCAGGAAGGAGAATGAGAAAGAGAAGAAGGAAGGAAGGAAGGAAGGAAGGAAGGAAGGAAGGAAGGAAGGAAGGAAGGAAGGAAGGAAGGATAGCAGTAGTACTTAGACTTAAATACCACATTACAGTTCTTTACAGCCCTCTCTAAACGGTTTACAGTGTCAGCCTATTGCCCCCAACAATCTGGGTCCTCATTTTACTGACCTCAGAAGGAGGGAAGGCTGAGTCAACCTTGATCCAATAAGGATCGAACTGCTGGCAGTGGGCAAAGCTGTCTTGCAATACTGCATTCTAACCACCAGGAAGGAGAATGAGAAAGAGAAGAAGGAAGGAAGGAAGGAAGGAAGGAAGGAAGGAAGGAAGGAAGGAAGGAAGGAAGGAAGGAAGGAAGGAAGGAAGGAAGGATAGCAGTAGTACTTAGACTTAAATACCACATTACAGTTCTTTACAGCCCTCTCTAAACGGTTTACAGTGTCAGCCTATTGCCCCCAACAATCTGGGTCCTCATTTTACTGACCTCAGAAGGAGGGAAGGCTGAGTCAACCTTGATCCAATAAGGATCGAACTGCTGGCAGTGGGCAAAGTTAGCATGCAATAATGCATTCTAACCACTGCGCCATCATGGCTTAGTTAGTGAAACCTGATGATATCTTAAGGCAACTGTTATCTTTTTCCTAAAATTCCACAGACAGGATGACTGGATCAACTGTAATCCAAAATATTTTGGACTTTTCCCAAATTAAACTGAAATTTGGTTGTTGATATTAACTGGTTGTCTCATTGTTCTGTGGTACCAAGGGTACGAGATGTGTGACCGGTATCAAAGTCGCACTTGGAAGAGAGCTAAATGAGCTAAATGACTCAGAGATTCAAGTAGATGGATGGAAACCTGCAATGTTGTCACTTCTCTGATGTGTTATCTTTATTGTTTAATTTATTTGCAGCTTAATTGTCCATTACGAAAGTGAGAAACAGTAATGAAGGACATTTTCAAAATCGTCACGGTGTCTTGTAAATGACTACTCGGGTACTCATGTGCTTTATTCACGAGGTGAGATTGTGACATCCAAAACCGCAAACACACACTCACTCACAAACACCAGTTGTGTGTAATGGCCAAGGCATCAGGTGTATGCTTTACTCACAAGGTGATGATGTGACATTCAGAACTGTGAACACCCCTCCTCCGAAAGTGCCAGTTTAGTGTTGAAGGCATCAGGCTGGAAACTGGGAGACTGTGAATTCTAGTTCGACCTTAGATCAGTGATGGGATTCAAATAATTTAAAAACCGGTTTATTTATTTATTTAACTTTTATACTGCCCTTCTCCCAGAGGACTCAGGGCGGTATACAGCCAACAGTAAAACACATTCAAATACAAAATTTAAAAGCAGTTTAAAATGTATTAAATAATTTGGCCCTAATCGTTAAAAGTAAACCCCAATTAAAATGCATGTTTAGGCCAGCCCAGCTTGTGGGAACAATAGCGTCTTGAGGGCACGGCGAAAGGTGCATAAATCAGGGATCATCCATATCTCCGGGGGCAATTCGTTCCAGAGGGCAGGTGCCCCCACAGAGAAGGCTCTCCCCCTGGGGGCCACCAGTCGACATTGTTTGACCAACGGCACCCTGAGGAGTCCCTCTCTGTGGGAGCGTATTGGCTGGTGAGAGGCTATCGGCAGCAGAAGGCGGTCTCGTAAGTACCCAGGTCCTAAACCATGGAGCGCTTTAAAGATGGTCACCAACACCTTGAATCACACCCGGAAGACCACTGGAAGTCAGTGCAGCTCGCACAGGAAGGGTGTTACATGGGTGCGCTGTGTCGCTCCCATAATCACCCATGTGGCCGCATTCTGGACCAGTTGGAGCTTCCGAGTGCTCTTCAAGGGGAGCCCCATGTAGAGAGCATTACAGTAGTCCAGACGAGAGGTGACGAAGGCATGAGTGACCATGCTCAAGGAGTCCCGGTCCAGAAAGAGGCGCAACTGGAGAATCAGGCGAACCTGATAAAAAGCCCCCCTGGCCACAGCCGTCATATGCTTTTCTAGCAACAACCGGTTCTCTGCCCTCATGACTGGCTGGGTGGGCATGGGCATGGTGGGCATGGCCAGGGGGTATGACAGGCAACACTTGGCCTCCTACACCCCCTGGGAGCAAAAATGGTCCATGGGGGGAAGCTCTGTTCCCTCCGCACCCCATTTTGGGCCTAGTAGGCCTCCCTGCAGCCCTCTGGGAGCAAAAATGGGCCACAGGGGGACTCCTGGAAGGGTTAGGGAGGGGTGGGGCCAGCTAGCAATTTAACTACTGGTTCACCAGCTGAATCAGGCTGAATCCCACTACTGCCTTAGATATACAGTCAGATTGATGACTTTGGGCCAGTCACTTCTTCTTAGCCCTAGGAAGGAGGCAATGACCAATCACTTCTGAAAAAAATTATCATCCCATTTATCAAAGTATTGTTGTTCTTTTTCTTCAAATGCGTCACAATTTTAGTCCGAAAGTACCCTGTGCTAAGCATGCCCATTTTGTTTCATCAGTCCTAAATCCTTTGTTCCAAAATATTCCAGGATTATCAATCTCTTCATTTGCAGAATTAAGACGACGACTTTTCGGCTGATCATTTGCAGCGATCTGTTTATTTTTGTTTTGCAAATCTGACTAATCTGAGGCCGCTTCTAGCAGTCTCTCTTCCTCTCTATCTCTTCCAGCTAATGTCCCAGAGACAGTTAAAAAATATATTTTCGATAATGTATTTTTAAATGACCTGCTGAATGGAATGTAAGAGATGTTTATCGGGTTTGCATATGACGCATTCATGAATATTCATAGGCTGTCTCTAGACTATTGTAGAAACTGCTGTAGCGCTTCTTCTTATAAGTTTATTTTCATCACCAAACATCGTCAGAGGTGCTGATAACGACTTATCATTTTGCGGTTCAGCAGCCCTACATTCCTTTTTTGGCCCAACTGATGAAAAATTGTCTTTTAAATGAAAATCCCACCTCTTCTTAATGCCTGACTTAACAAATAAACTGCATTCGAGTTTGTAAACTGCAACAAAAGCACTTAACGGGATCTGTCCACCAGTTATTTTACCCTGCTGAAGGAAGCAAAACATTATCGTCAAAACGAAGTAGCTCTTCAAAAGCCAAATCCCTAGATAAACAATCGGGGGGGGGGGGCAATCTTCCGGCAACTCATCCCAGGCGGCAAGAAAGCTGGGGGAAAGCATTTCAAACCACTTGAAGATAATCCCTCTTAATGAACTAACTATCAAGAGGATTGGAAATTCCTCTTGCAGTTTCCAAAATTCTAAACTTAAAACCCCACGGCGAGCATTAGAGATGACTCTAGGGCAACAGCCCCTAAACTTTTTGGGACCAGGGACCAATTTCACGGAAGACAATTTTTCCACAGACTCTTGTGGCCTGTCGGCTGCCAGTAGAGCTAGCACCAGAGTCAGATGAGAGGAGGGGAGGGGGAGCCTGGGCCGGCTTTGAAGCCTTTGAAAGGCTCTGATGAGGAAGCAGAATCAGAGACAGATGCAAAGCTGGGATGTTCCGTCCTCCCCCGAGGTGGAGAGGTAGCTGTCTTTGGAGCCTGAGCTGAGTGACAGGAAGATGGGGCCCATCCCAGATGCACGAATGCATAGGGAGGAGCGGGAGCGGGAGCGGGAGCGGGAGCGGGAGCGGGAGAGAAAGAAGGAGAGGAGAGGAGAGGAGAGGAGAGGAGAGGAGAGGAGAGGAGAGGAGAGGAGAGCAATACGCCGGCTCTCAGGGAAAATAAATAGTAGGGGTTTGGAAGTGGCCTGTTGTTGCAGACAACTGTTCGTTTTCCACTGTACATCAATCAACTAAGATTCCTTTGCCAGAACAAGGTTTGTCAGGACTAATTGCACTGTATTTGAGTGTGCCAATTGAATCTCCCAGCTGGGATACATTAGGTAGTGCATTTGCCTCAGCTGGTGTGAACAGGAATTGTTTCTGCTTGGCTCAATCATTGAAGGACTTCTTTTTAATCGTGAGTTCTCATGTGAACAGAGACTGTTCGGGCCCTGTTTCATAAGGGGACAAGACTTTTCATTTGTGACCGATTATTTTTGGCTCTGTCTATCCAACATGAACAAAGACTGTTCTTGCTTTGTTCTAAAAAAAGGGGAGGTTGTTTTACTTGGGAGTAAGCGGTTTCTCATTGCTTGCGAAGGCTGGGTCAGAATAAAAACTGGGGAAAGGGGAATGTTGTGGCCCGCCAGCCATCAGCAGAGCTGGCAGCAGATTCACACAGTGAGGAGGTTGGGGAGGAATGTGGGCCAGTTCTGGAGTCTGGGGAAGGCTGGGACGAGGGCTCTGAGTCAGAGGCAGAGAGGGGGCCAAGGCCATCTGGTAGTTCTTTGCTGCCTCCTGAGCCTCCGGATTCTGACATCAGCGAGGCAGAAGAACAGGGAGAGCCTGTTCCCAGTGTGCGCATGCACAGAGCTGCCAGAAGACAAGAACAATTAAGAAAACAGGGTCGACTTGGGAGTAAAGCTTGGAGATGATTGGCCCCTCCCATAAGACATAAAAGAGGACCGAACGGGATGTGAGCTTTTACAGGAAGCAATTAGTTCATCAGGTCAGTTCAAGCTTTGGAAAGTTCTGTTTGACTCTGTGCTAAGTTTGACCTTGCCCTGCATTTGGCAACTAGCTCTCTGGCAGCATTCCAAGGGAGATAAGGTGGGCGTTTATAAACATTCCCCTGAAAGACTGTTTGTGAAGCCTTTTGGACTATGAATGACAATTAAAGAGGTTTGGGACTAAGATTGTGCTTTATGCTTTCTAAGGAAGCCTAGGTCAGAAGTGAGAAGAGCACAGAATTTAGGTCCCTCACAGAAGCAGTTCACAGTAGGGTTTGTGGACCGATTCCTAATAGGCTGTGGACTGGTAGAAGTCTGTAGTCCAAAGTTTGGGGACCCTTACTTTTGTAGACTCTATCATTCTTGTTTTCTTGATCTTTCCCAGCTATGTGGAACCTGATAGGATGTTTGCGATAGCAATCAAGCTCTTCCTGCCTTCTAGAGCAGTGGCCTCCAACCAGTGGTGGGTTTCAAATTTTTTTACTACCGGTTCTGTGGGTGTGGCTTGGTGGGTGTGGTGTGGTGGGCGTGACTTGGTGAGTGTGGCAGGGGAAGGATACTGTAAAATCTCCATTCCCACCCCACTCCAGGGGAAGGTTACTGCAAACTCCCCATTTTAATTGGTTTTTAATCAGGATTCCTTTTTTATTATTGTATGTTTTTAACTTGTGTTCGCCGCCCTGAGTCCTTTGGGAGAAGGGCAGCATATAAATATGTGTAACTAAATAAATAAATAAATTTCCTCCCGATCAGCTGGGACTTGGGAGGCCAGAGAATAGATGGGGGCAGAGCCAGTCAGCATTTTTATTACCGGTTCTCCAAACTACTCAAAATTTTTGCTACCGGTTCTCCAAAACTGGTCAGAACCTGCTGAAACCCAACTCTGCCTCCAACCTTTGGGGCACCAAGGACCAGTTCTATGGGGAAGGGTTTCTCCACAAAGCGGAGGGGTCATGGTTGCTGATGCTGCCTGCATCCCGTGGATGGGGCATAGTTGCTGACCTGATGGGGGTTGTTCTAATGGTCTTCCTCCATCAACTGAAAGCTCTTGTTTGGTTGGATATAACCTTCAACCACTTAGCTAGCTTCCAAATCCTCCAAACAAAAGATTAGAATGTTATTAATATGTTCTCAGTCTTTTAATATTCTCATTGCCTTTCGCCCACCTTTCAAGAACATACTCGATTGCTTCAGGTGTTTCTGTTGGCAGAGTAGAACATCTTCAAAGAAAAGACGATCTACAGCTCATAAACTATTCGGGGAGACCATGTTAATAGCAAACTGGGAACTATGGACAATCCTACTTAATGGCAGCCTTACTATATTGCAGAGGTTTCAAACTCGATTCCATTGAGGGCCGGATCAGGGTTGTGTTTGACCTTGGTGGGGGAGGCAAGGGCCAGCTCGACGTCACATGTATCAGGGGTGCCTGTGGTGGCCTGAGTCCTCTGCCAGAGAAAACAGGCTCCTGAGCTCCATTTACGGCTGTGATGACTTCCTGCAACCCTCTGCCAGCAAAAATGGAGCTCGGGAGGGCCACAGACGGCCCTCCAGAGCTCCATTTTCCCTGCAATGCAAGCCGGTTCTTTGGTGTTTCCAGGTGGCCCCACAGGCCAGATCTAAGTACCCTGCAGGCCGGGCCAGACCCCAGGCCTTGAGTTTGATATCCCTGCTATATTGCCAAGGTCCTACATGAGGGCCTACAGATGAAGGATTCACTCGCTTTAAAAGTATATTTTAAAAAGAGTTTATATATACTTCTTCACGTACAACTTTATTTGGAAATATATGCTTCTCTAGCCAGTCAAAAGCCTTCCAATAAATATTTATTGTTTACTCAGAACCAAATCTTCAGTGGGGATTTCTTTTCAATAAGTATCGTCGTCTTTTATTGAACTTTTTTTCAAAGGAATGGACTCTGTGGGAGCATGCCGTGAACCATAGCTCTCTGCTCACCTGAATAATGTATATACCCAGAACAAAATCTGTTCTTCCTTCTAGCTAGAAAGCTACCCTGAGACTAAACCAACTCCATAGAGCTTCATAATTTTCCTATAAGAAAAGGTGACTGCTGCTGAGATGGTAAAAGGAAGGGGAGAAAAATGGAGGGAGGGTGGGACAGAGGGAGGGGAGAAAGGGAGGGAGGGAGGGAAGGAGAGATGGGGGAAGGAAGGAAGGGAAGGGAAGGGAAGGGAAGGGAAGGGAAGGGAAGGGAAGGAAGGAAGGAAGGAAGGAAGGAAGGAAGGAAGGAAGGAAGGAAGGAAGGACATTTCTGTTCAATGGGAGAAAGGATGGAGGGAGGGAAGGAGAGATGGGGGAAGGAAGGAAGGAAGGAAGGAAGGAAGGAAGGAAGGACATTTCTGTTCAATGGGAGAAAGGAGGGAGGGAGGGAGGGAAGGAGAGAGGGGGAAGGAAGGAAGGAAGGAAGGAAGGAAGGAAGGAAGGAAGGAAGGAAGGAAGGAAGGAAGGACATTTCTGTTTAATGGGAGAAAGGATGGAGGGAGGGAGGGAAGGAGAGAGGAAGGAAGGAAGGAAGGAAGGAAGGAAGGAAGGAAGGAAGGAAGGAAGGACATTTCTGTTCAATGGGAGAAAGGATGGAGGGAGGGAGGGAAGGAGAGATGGGGGAAGGAAGAAAGGAAGGAAGGAAGGAAGGAAGGAAGGAAGGAAGGAAGGAAGGAAGGAAGGACATTTCTGTTCAATGGGAGAAAGGGAGGGAGGGAGGGAGGGAGGGAAGGAGAGAGGGGAAGGAAGGAAGGAAGGAAGGAAGGAAGGAAGGAAGGAAGGAAGGAAGGAAGGACATTTCTGTTCAATGGGAGAAAGGAGGGAGGGAGGGAAGGAGAGAGGGGGGAAGGAAGGAAGGAAGGAAGGAAGGAAGGAAGGAAGGAAGGAAAGAAGGAAGGACATTTCTGTTCAATGGGAGAAAGGAGGGAGGGAGGGAGGGAAGGAGAGAGGGGGGAAGGAAGGAAGGAAGGAAGGAAGGAAGGAAGGAAGGAAGGAAGGAAGGAAGGACATTTCTGTTCAATGGGAGAAAGGAGGGAGGGGGGAAGGAAGGAAGGAAGGAAGGAAGGAAGGAAGGAAGGAAGGAAGGAAGGAAGGAAGGAAGGAAGGACGGACAGGAGGGATTATCAATCAGAAATTAGAAGAGAGGAGGAAAGAATAGGCAAGTTGATATAATGAAACATTGCCTGATATTAAAAGGTCCTTTATTGGATGATGACTGATGATTGATAGTGGTGGTGGTGAAGAAGTAGGAGAAGGACAAGGAGAGGAGGAGGAGAAGGAGGAGGAAGAAGAAGAAGGGGAAAAGAAGAGGAAGAGGGGGAAGAATAGGGAGAAGGGGAAGATCCAATTAAACTGTTTTATTGCTACTCATGCCTATGCACAAGAGTCTTCTCAACTAACAGTTAGTATCTGCTTGGAGTTAGATAAGGGTCAATGGCACTCAAGGGATGTTGGACTTTGTTTGCTTGTGGCTATGTAGAGATTCTAGGCTGATTCTTCTTTTAACTCTGCCCCCTGATTCTGCCACTCCTTTCCTTCCAATTATAGGGAAAGCAACTAGTGAGTGTATGATGTTTGTAAATGTTTAAATTATTTATTACATTTGTATGGTTGCTCATCTCATAAGTGACTCTGGGCAGCATACAGCCCTTAATTTAAAAACAAATAAAAATTTAAATAAAATAAATTTAATAATAATAAATATTTTTTTTTAAAAAAAAAGACTATAACCCCTTTATTTTGGTGAAGCTCATTTCTGAAATCGATAATAAATTTATTGTTCTACCAAATTGGAAGTATTGTCCAATTTCCAAAAAAAAAAAATATACATACATATATACATAAATATATATGTATATATATATATTTATTTTATTTATTACATATATATGTATTTTAGCAAAATGCTGGTTTGATGTCTGATCAATCCAAAAAACTAGTGAATGGGATTTCACTGAACTATGGCTGTATAAAGATCTTGATTTACATAGGAAAAACCTGGCTGAGAGAATAATACACATAAAGACCTTCGAAAAGAGAAATATATATATATATATATATTTCCCTGCTGCCCATTGGAAGACTAAGGCGGTGTTTTCAACTTCGTGCTTCAAGGAGCAATGTGTGATTGCAGCTGTTTCTTCCTTTTAACTGCTAGTGGGGGTGTGAACTGATTGGGTGGGAGCTTAGCTGTGTTCTGATTGGGTGGAGGTGTGTTCTGATTGGTTGGGGGCTTGGCTGCACTCTGATTGGATGGGGGGGTTGGCTGTGCTCTGATTGGATGGGGGTGTGTTCTGTTTAGGTGGGGACTTGGTTGTGCTCAGGTTAGTCTGAGTTGCAGGGGGATTTGAGCTGGTGAGCTGCATTGCTGTTGTTTGGTTTTGTGTTCATGGTCGTGCCACATCTTCATGGTGGGTGTCAGTCAGCTTTTGCGTTGAGTCATGCCAGCCACATGACCACAGAGACGTCTTTGAACAGCGCTGGCTCTACAGCTTTGAAACAGAGATGAGCACTGCCTCCTAGAGTCGGGAACGACTAGCACATATGTGTGAGGGGAATCTTTACCTTATTTATTGCTTTAATGTTTTATCCTGCATTTTATTCAAAATCCATAAGCCACCTACAGTTGCCTTGGGCCAGAGCTGCAACATACGATTGATAGTCAAATGATCAATGTATCTCTACTTACAATCAGATTCAAGTGGATAGGTGGATGAAGAGGATAATGGATATGATCGATAAATTCATAACTTAAAAAACGTAATACACAAAATATATGGAGTGGGTGTGTTTCCTAATATCAGCTACCAAGTGGCCATTTTAACATGAATGCATTCTCAGCTTAGAAAGAGGATTCCATCCACTAGACTACTAGACTTCCAGATAAATGGTCTTTTTTTAGTATTAAACCTGTATAAGTTGGAGAATTTCCTAGTGTTGTAACTTCAAGGAGGTGTTAAAGCTTAAGTGTAATTTGATTTGGGATTTGATAATAATGGGGGATAGGAAAATAGTGTTAAAAGAGTCCCCCAAGTTACAAAATTGTAATTGACTCAAGTCTACCTCTAGGCATGTTCCATTTAAAAATAACATTGGTAACATTGATTGATCAAATACTTAAGGAGGCTCTGGAAATGTTGTGCAGTAGATGAATCGAGCGTAGGGAGTATTTACTCAAGATCGCTCAATAGCTGTTGAAACCTTTCCGAGAACATCTCGAAAACCAGCTGTTTTCCATCCCACTCTAATACTTGGTAAATGACACAGAAAACTGGAAAGGCTGTAGAGTTGGCAGCCTGTACAACAGGTTAAACAGGCTGTGTCTGTTGGTCCTACACTAGGAATTATGTTTGGCATCACAATTTTGGAGCAGAGGTCTTCAAACTTGGCAGCTTTAAAACTTGTGGACTTCGACTCCCAGAATTCTCCAGCCAGCATAACTTAAAAGCTGCCAAATTTGAAGGCCTCTGCTGTAAAAAATATGGATAGTGGGGGAAAAACTTTGGGGTCAGTCCCAGAATGCTTTCTACTGTCAATGAGATGGCAGAGTCATCTCAATTTCAGATACGGCAGGATATATAGATATATATATTAAGTGTTTTTCTATCGAGGCACCTGGTCTACCCCAACATGTGGGAGGGAGCATATTGCTTCCCTTTCACCTTTCAGTCCAATCCAGGAGCCCTCAAGCAGTTGCATTCATGACGAACTATTTTTATACCAAATTTATATTTTGCTGATAAAGAAATAAAGGGAGACTAGTATAGATTCGAACTTGGGCTGCCTGCATATTAGGCAGTTGTATTAACCTCTGAGCCACAAGTTCATCTCCCTGAGGAGGAGCTCCCTGAGCTGAAAGGCGAAAGGGAAGCAATGTGCTCCCTCCCACATGTTGGGGTAGACCAGATGCCTTGATAGGAAAACAATTAATCTCTCCCCTGGCTCAAGCTGATGAAGGGAGGAGAACTTGTGGCTCAGAGGTTAATACAACTGCCTAATATGCAGGCAGCCCGAATTTGAATCCGAGTAAGGGTATGGCTAGCTGATGAGAGCTAAATAACTTGAAATAGATCTATACTACTCTCCCTTTATATCTTTATCAGCAAAATATAAATTATATTGCCTCTTTTCATAGAAAAACGTCAGTTAAGATCACACAGTTTGCCCATAAGCACCAAACTGAGAACATCAGCCAGAAGATGATGAATGTGATTTCATCGAAACGTCGCTACTATCCTTCTAAAGATATGTTTACAATTACACAGGAAGAAACCCGAGATATTACCTGCACACACACACACACACACACACAGACACAGACACAGACACACACACACACACAGACACACACACACACAGACACACACACACACATATATATATGGGTCTTTGGTTATTCAGGTCTACTGCGTAAAATTGGAAGTGTCTTGGCGACGTTTCAACGAAGTCTCATTCGTCATCTTCAGGCTGGTGTTAACACAACCTGAAGATGATGAATGAGACTTCGTTGAAACGTTGCCAAGACACTTCCAATTTTATGCAGGACATTTCCAATTTTACGCAGAAGAAAACCCGAATAATCAAAGACCTATATGTCCACAAGAGAAAATCACATGAAGTATTAGTACCCCTTGATAAAGCCTTAGTAAGGCTCCACCTGGGATACTGCATCCAGTTTCGATCACCATATTACAAAAAAAAAAAAAGAGGTTGAGACTTTAGAAAAAGTGCAGAGAAGAGCAAGTAGGATGATTAAGGGTCTGGAGACTAAAGCATATAAAGAACGGTTGCAGGGTTTGGTTATTTCTAGTCTAATGAAGAGAAGGACTAGGGCGGGGGTTTCAAACTCAAGGCCCATGGGTCTGTGGGATGTTTAGATCTGGCCCGTGGAACCGGCCTAGAAACAGCAAAGGACCAGGCCGTGGTGCCTCTACCAGTGAAAATGGGGCACAGGGGACCACCACAAATGCCCCCAACACAAGTGACATTGAGATGGCCACACCCACTATGGCCACATCCACCCTCAGCCACGCCACACTCCCGGTCCTCCAAGGTCAAACACAACCTTGATGCGGCCCTCAATGAAATCAAGTTTGACACGCTGGACTAGGGGACCATGATAGCAGTATTATCCAATATTTGAGGGGCTGTCACAAAGAATAGAAGCTCAATTTATTTTCCAAAGCACCAGAAGGCGGATGGGAATTAACCAAGGAGAGAAGCAACCTGGAATTAAGGAGAATCTTCCTAACAGCGAGGACAATTAATCAGTGGAATAGTGTTGCCTTCAGAAGTTGTAGGTGCTTCATCAATGGAGGTTTTTAAGAAGAGATTGTACAACCATTTGTCTGAAATGGTATAGGGTCTCCTGCTTGAGTATGGGGTTGGATTAGAAGACCTTCTTCTGTTCTAATGCCTTTCTTTGACCTGTATTTATCGAACTGACGTTCTTCTACAAATGCTGTGAATTTTCCAAATTACATCTTGGAGGTAATGATTTTTTTTTTCAAGATCTCTTTTAAGGTTGATATAAATATCCATTTAGATTTTGATAGTGTTCAGGAGTGTCAGACTTTTGGTATAGAGATGGTGATCTGTGTCCTAAAAAAAGGAGAAATGAGGAAGGAAAATGGGATAAGTGTAAAAAAAGCAAAGTAGACAGTTTTCTGTAGAACACTTTATGGGCTTTCATGCTGTCCCAGTTTTCACTTCCCAAACTTTAGAATCAGTTTTAAGCCAACTTGTGGTTGTCTTCACCATTGCTGACCTCCAAAACTTACGATCAAGGAAATTCTCCAATTGTCCTAAAGAGGGTGCAAAATTGGAGCCCAACCTTCCATGAACAATTGAATTTTGCATCTACTGCTGAGCATTCAAATGAATGGAAGGAAGGAAGGAAGGAAGGAAGGAAGGAAAAGAGAGAGTGCGAAAGAAATAAAGGGAAGGAAGGAAGGAGAGAGAGAGAGAAAGAAAAAAGGAGGAGGAAGGGAAGGAAGGAAAGAAAGAAAAAGAAGGAAGAAAAAGAAGGCAGGAAGGCAGGTAGGAAAGAAGGAAGGAAGGAAGAGAAAGAGAGAGAGAGAGAAAGAAGAAAGGAAGGAAGAGAGAGAGAGAAAGAAGAAAGGAAGGAAGTAGAAAGGAAGGAAGGCAGGAAGGAAGGCAGGAAGAAAGAAAGGAAGGAAGAAAGAAAGGGAAGGAAGGAAGGAGAGAGAAGGAAGAAAAAGAAGGAAGGGAAGAAAGGAAAGAAAAAGAAGGAAGAAAAAGAAGGTAGGCAGGCAAGCAGAAAGAAAGAAAGAAAGAAAGAAAGAAAGAAAGAAAGAAAGAAAGAAAGAAAGAAAGAAAGAAAGAAAGAAAGAAAGAGAGAGATGCAAATGTATAGAGAAGGGAGGTGGAGCAAGGCAAGATTTTCCACCAATGGGAAAATAGGCCGATAACCTCTCTGCAGAACTTCAATACTTCAACTAGAAAAAAAGAAAATAAAATTCTGGTCCATTTCTTAATGAACCATAGCTGGGTCAAATACGTCACCTTAGCTGCCACAGATGCGGGCCTGGAGTTGCTGCACAAAGCACAGTGTGTGAGATGCCCTTACATTCTCCTTGCCACACTACAACTGATTGTGTCCTTGAGTAAAATATAATGTCAGTGGCCTCCCTTCATGAAAAGAACAGATCTCAATCGCTCCTCTTTCCAGTGTTCTGTTCCTTTATCCTCTTCTGTTTTCTGGCCAGAGAGTAGATTGCAAGTTGCCTCTTGGTTGAAATCCAGTTATTTTCCCAAATTAATTTTAGAATGCTCGGGTTAGCTGTAAAGTGTATTATTTCAGAAGTTTTTCAATATCTAAGGCTGTGATGGTGAACCTATGGCATGCATGCCGAAAGTGGCACATGGGAGCCATCTCGCCGGGCATGCAAGCTGTCGGGCATTGTCTTCCAGGTTCTGGCATGTTGGCCAGCTGGTCTTCATGCACGTGGGAGTGTCAGAAACCGGAAAAGAAGTGTGCCCACTGGGCATGCGCGAAATAATCCAGTTTCCAGCACATGCATGCATACTGGGGGGCTGCTCTTCCAGTCTCCGGCATACACACATGTGGGCACGGGCCCATGCACTCCCATTTCGGTACTCGGGGACGAAAAGGTTTGCCAACAATGATCTAAAGGGCTGCCACAAAGAAGAGGGAGTCAATCTCTTCTCAAAAGCACCTGAAGGCAGGACAAGAAGCAACGGATGGAAACTCATCAAGGCGAGAAGCAACCTAGGAGGAGGAATCAGGTGTCAGGTGTGCCTCCTTTCAATACTCAAGAAAGAAAAACCCCAACTCCATTTTCATAAGAAAAAGATACTTTACTGAAAGTCTCAGTAAAAGTCTCATACTTATAAGACCGCCTTCTGCCTCCGATAGCCTCCCACCGACCAGTATGCTCCCACAGAGAGGGTCTCCTCAGGGTGCCGTCAGTTAGGCAGTGTTGACTGGCGACCCCCAGGGGGAGAGCCTTCTCTGTGGGGGCACCTGCCCTCTGGAACGAGCTGCCCCCGGAAATTTGTCGGATTTCCGACCTCCGTATCTTTCGCTGCACCCTTAAAACACTATTATTTCATCAAGCCGGGCTGGCCTAAAATTTTATTAATGGGTTATTTTATTTCGATGATTGGCCAACTTATCTAATAATTTTAAATTGTTTTTAACTTTTATACTGTTGGTTTTTATTTTGGCTGTACACCGCACTGAGTCCTTCGGGAGAAGGGCAATATAAAAATTTAATAGATAGATAGATAGATAGATAGATAGATAGATAGATAGATAGATAGATAGATAGATAGATAGATAGATAGATAGATGATAGATAGATAGATAGATAGATAGATAGATAGATAGATAGATAGATAGATAGATAGATAGATAGATAGATAGACAGACAGACAGACAGACAGACAGATAGACAGATAGACAGATAGACAGACAGACAGACAAATAGATAAATAGATAAATAGATAAATGAAATGAATGCAACCAAAGAAAAGCAAGGTCTAAAGCAAAAGGCGTGAAAATTACATATAGAAGGCATCCCCAAAATCCTTCCCCCAACCATCCAGTGAAAATTATCCAATCCACATTCCCCCCCCAGGGGTCATGTGGGGTGTAACGTCCGATGGTGCCATCCTCCTGCTATGCCACAACGGTCGACTTTGAATTGGTATCAGCTTCAAAGAAAACGCTGAAGAAAACTTTCTCTTCTCTTCTCTTCTCCACCAGCTTACTTCCCCCCCCCCCAGGCATTCCAATAGCTCCCCCTCCCCCCGTTTCATGGCAGCCAAGCAAGCAAGCAATGAAAAAGCAGAGGCTGACACTCAGATTTGTCAGTCCACTGTTCTATACTAACCCACAGATCAACAATTGCCAGTGGTCTAATCTTTACTCCAGTTCTCTTCCCTTTACTTTTCTTCCCCCTACTTATTTTAAAGACCTCCCAGAGGTCTTTTTTTTAATCTCCTAGGACCATGATGGTGAACCTATGACACGCGTGCCAGAGATGGCATGCAGCACCTTCTCTGTGGGTACACGTGCCATCATCAGCTGCTCTTCCGGGTTCTGTCGCGTGGATGCTTGCCAGCCAGCTGGTCTGGCACACATCATGCGGTGGCCAGCTGCTCTTCTGGGTTAGCACTGGTGCGCATACATGTGCCAGAATCCGGAAGAGAGCAGCTGGCGGGATGCATGCACACCGGACCAGTTGTCCAGTGCGTATGCGCATGTTGAAACCCAGAAGAGCAGCTGGCCGCCGTGTGCACCATATGGGTTCCGGTGCTCACAAGCACTCCAGGTTCGGCACCGAGTGCCGAAAAGGTTAGCCATCACTGTCCTAGAAGAATTAAACTATCTCTTCCTACCAGCAAAGCTATCGCAAACTAGCACAAGCACTGATTTGGTTGGCATATGTGCAACAAAAAGTCATGTGGACTTGTCGTGTCACATTTAGCTATTCCCTCCCCATTTTTTTCTTTTTTTGGTGGGGGGAGGGAAGTTTTTGGCTGTAGACAAGATCGAGATACATTTCCCTATCAGTCATGTCTGACTTAAGGGCATGGTGCTCATCTCCGTTTCTTGGCTGAGGGAACCAGCATTGTCCAGAAACAATTTCTGTGGTTATGTAGCTGGCATGTATACACGCCAAAGGCATGCAGAATGTTCTTACCTTCCCACTGAAGTGGTATCTATTTATCTACTCTCATTTGCGTGTTTTCAAATTGCTAGATGGGCATGAGTTGAAGCGAGGAACAGGAGCTCACCCCACTACACAGAGCTCGGGTCTTGAATCTGAGCTGTCAGCTTTTTACCTGACAAGCTCAGCATATTTAACCACTGAGCCATTGCAGCCCTACATTTTACTAATCCTTTTATAAATATAAGAGCCATGGTGCCGTAGTAGTTAGAATGCAATACTGCAGGCTACTTCAGATGGCTGCTAGCTGCAGTTCGGCAGTTCAAATCTCACTGGCTCAAGGTTGACCCAGCCTTCCATCCTTCCGAGGTGGGTAAAATGAGGACCCAGATTGTTGGGGACAAGAGGCTGACTCTGTAAACTGCTTAGAAAGGGCTGTAAAGCACTGTGAAGTGGTATATAAGTCTATTGCTATTGCTATAAGAAAGCCCTCTCTGAGGGAGATGTGTGGCTCAAAAATGTGAAAAATGAAAAATAAATAAATAAATAAGGAAAAGGTGGGCAAACATCAAAAGACTTTCCTATGCTAGAAGATGATCGTTCTACAAAGGTTTGAAAGACTAATCCTTTTGACTCATTTTCATTTTCGAATTTAATGTAGGAACGATCCTGGAAAAAAATGGACATTTGCATGAAATGGAAAAATGTTAATTTAGAAATCAGTACCTAAATATAAATAGAAAGGTCTCTGTGGACCCTTTATAGGAGCTTATCTTAGCATTCAGCATTCTAACTTGATAGCAACTTGACCTTCTGAGTTCATTCATTGGTAAACATACTTCAAAAACCCAATTTTGTATAGAGCAAATGTGTTCAATTTGTTGGATTTGAATTCTGAATTCCCAGCAGAATTCTGAAAATTCAAGAAGATATAGTCCCCGTTACATTTAAATCTTCTATAAAGCAACAAAGACAAATCTATGAATTTGTCAGAGCCAAAGACAAAACTATCTTTGTTGCAACATTCACCCGAGTTTTCAATTACATTTCTGCAAAGGTTGCAAAACCCGAAATTGGATTAAAGCATGTAGGGCCGAAGTTATATTCCAAAATACAATTTTATCTCAGGTTAAATCAATTTTTTATTTGAGGATTTATTTTTAGCTTTGCTTATGCCAATCCTGTGTCTGTTCCAGCTTAATTCAATTTCCCCTGTACACTGTGAAGCAAAGCATTTTGAAATGCACAGGACGTCAGAAAAATAAGGCAGAAATACTTTTCTCTCTTCAAAAGATTGGAGGACCAAAGAAACAAATTGTATGGAATAGAGTAATAATAATAATTTATTAAACTTGTTTGACAGCCAACTCAGCCATTCGTAGCAGCTCTTGAGTGCTCACCAAACCAGTCTGGATTGATACACACCAGTCAATTTTGAAAAACCCATACTTCTCTATATTATGTAGTTATCTCCCCGTTTATTTGACCAACCAACGAAAATTCGTTCCCAGAAGGTTCAAGATATGAATTTTGTATGTCAGCTTTCTCAGCTTAGTGAGTTCTAGGTACAGAATGCTACATTTCAAAAAAGATATAATTCCCCACCAGGTATTCCCAACCAAAGTAGTTTAGCATAAAGATTTACAACCTTTTTTTTCTCTTAAGTCCAGTTAGTCCTCGATTTACAGCCACAATTGAGCCCCAAATTTCCACTGCTAAGCAAGATAGGTGCTTAGATGAGTCTTACTCCATTTTATAACCTTTCTTGCCAGAGTTGTTAAATGAATCACTGCAGTTGTTAAGATGGCCACAACAACCCTAATCTCATCCTTCCGAATACCCAAAAAGAAGAATCCATAATCCTTAAAAATGCTGAAGGAGTTTGGGAATATAGAATAGAATAGAATTCTTTATTGGCCAAGTGTGATTGGACACACAAGGAATTTGTCTTTGGTGCATATGCTCTCAGCATACATAAAAGAAAAGATTCGTTCATCAAGAATCATAAAGTACAACACATAATGATAGTCATAGGGAAACAGTCAATATAAATTTTAAGGATACTAGCAACAATGTTACAGTCATACAGCCATAAATGGAAGGCGATGGGTGATAGGAACGATGAGAAGATTAATAGTAATGTTAAGGTGACCAATCGTCCTTCTTTACGGAGGACAGTCTTTCTTTTGTAAGTTCTGTCCTCTCTTGAAAAGTGTCCTCCTACATGTCCTCCTTTTCAATATTTGAAGACTAATCTGTAAATCTCTGTATTCGATCGATGCTGATCTGATCCGTTGCGTGTGATGCAACGTATTTGTATTTGGCATGACAATTCATCAAGGCTCGGTACAGTGTGGCGAGACGCGATTATGAGACGCATGCGCTCCGCACAGGAGAATTATTTTGAGAGAGTGCACCGCGTGCAAGTGGCTTTGTTTACTTCTTACCAAAACACAACATGGCGCACACGCACGCATTAGACTCACTTCTTTCTCAGTGAATATTCAATCATACACAGGGGAGCACAAGAATTCAAGTTTTATTAATTCAATATCTATTTAATAATTTCCAAATATGTATAATTTTATTTACGAGTTTATTTGCTTATGTTTACGAGTTTACAATATATTTTTTTTCCTTCAATTTATTTGCGTCCTCCTTCTCATTGTAAAAAAGTTGCTCACCTTAGTAATGCAGACTTAGTAACTAGTTTGACAGTGTTGAGGGAATTATTTGTTTAGCAGAGTGATGGCGTTCGGGAAAAAACTGTTGTGTCTAGTTGTTCTGGTGTGCAGTGCTCTATAGCATTGTTTTGAAGGTAGGAGAATATAACAGAATATTAGAGTTGGAAGGGACCTTGGAGATCTTCTAGTCCAACCTCCTGCTCGAGCATGAGATCCTACACCATTTCAGACAAATGGTTGTTTGGTGTCTTCTTAAAATCATCCAGTGTTGAAGCACTTACGGGTTCTAGAGTCAAGCGGTTAATTGTCCTCTCTGTCAGGAAGTTTCTCCTTAGTTCTACATTGTTTCTCTCCTTGATTAGTATCCATCCATTGCTCCTTGTCTTGCCTTGAACATCCTTGCATATGCTCCTAAAATTGGATTTCCAACTGTGGTGCTGGGCAGGAAAGGGGCAAGCATTATCCTTGACAATCTGTCTCCAGTTGCAACACACTTTACTTGGCGTTTTGAAGTGCCTCTTTGAATTATGCACTTGATTAACTTCCTCATCCTGGGAAGGTTCTTGATTTCTTTTCCTTTCGCTTAATTTGTTCCCAAAACTGTTATTTCTTACCTGCCTGCAGGAAAAGAAAAAATAAGTAAAATCTAATTTCACTTTCCCCCAGCCTGCCCCAAGCACTCCTCAGTTCTGTTCTTCTATAAACAATTTAAAAATCAGGATTCATTAAGCGTGAAATTTGAAAGAGCAAGTGATTGACAGTTAGAAGCCAGGCGGGATTTAGCAAACGTTTCTACCATTCGACAGCTCAAAACCCATGACCTCACGATGACCTCAAAATCTCACCCGCATTTTGGCATTCGCCACAGATACAAAATACTATGATTTTACTCTCAACTGCAGACATAAATAATTATGTAACTCATCTTGAAAAACCAGAAAGTCTTGAATATATTTGTGGCACCTTAAGAGAGTACCAAAAGTATACAGGTAGTCCTCGACTTAGGACCAAAATGGAGCCCAAAATTTCTGTTGCTAAGCGAAACAGTTATTAAGTGAATCTCTCTATTTGTTAAGTTAGCCACATGGTTATTAAGGGAATCTGACTTCCCCATTGACTTTGCTTGTCAGAAAGTCACATGACTTCTGGACACCGCAACCCGTCACAAATATGAGACAATTTCCAAGTGCCTGAATTTTAGTCTCATGACCGTGAGGATACTGCAACAGTCGCAACTGTGAAAAATGGTCATAAGTCGAGGACTACCTGTATTCCAAATGCTTTTCTAGATGATGATCCCTCCATCAGATATCCAGAGTAAAAAAGGAAACTTATATATAGAAATTATAATTGTAGGGAGGTGAAAGGAATAAAGGAATGAAATTGGTGGAAAGGAAAAGTGTTATTTAGAAGGCTCAAGGTAGACCAATAAAAAATTCAGCAGGTCATTTCATGATATGAAAGAATCTTATTTCCAGAGGTATGTTTTGACCAACGTTTAGAACCAACTTTAAAACCTTTACAAAGAGGATTAATTCCATTAATTAATTCCATTAACTCCACATTCTTATTGTCAAGTCTGTCGTCTGCACCTCTATCACTGTCTGGTTTGGCTCTGCAACCCAACAAGACAGACAAAGACTTCAACGGATAGTTAGAACTGCAGAAAAAACAGTGGCTACCAACCTGCTTGTGGCTAAATAGGACATTTTTATGCCAGGGTGGGAGGGCGAGCTCACCTGTGATATCCGGCTGAATACCACCACTGGGATCAAACCAAAACGTCAATAAGAAACACTTTTAAGAATTGAAGAAAGCAGAACGAGACCGACATTATTTTTAACTTCCCCTCTGTAGCATCAGTTTTTGTGATATTTTAACAATGCTCAAGGTGGCTATTTAGTGAAGGAGCAAATTTCACGGAAAGCCAAAAGTTGGCTATCCCACGTTCTAGACCAGGGGTGTCAAATACGGGACCCACAGGCCAGATACGGCCAGCGCAGGCCACTCCCACCTCAGCTCTGCAAGGGCAAAAATACGTCACAATACAGCCCACAATGCGATCGGGTTTGACACCTTTGTTCTAGACCAGTGATGGCTAACCATTTTTTCCTCAGGTGCCAAAAGTATGTGCGACAATGAGCGCGTGCCCACATCCATAATTCAATGCCTCCTGCATGCCCCGCCCCCCTGTGCATGTATGCATGCACCCTATGTTTCCCCACCCCCCTGTGCATGCACTCCCCCACCTCCCCACTCTCCCACTCCCTCCACACATGCCCACACGCCTCCACACACCCCCGGCCTATTTTTGGTCCCAGGAGGCTTCAGGGAGGCCTGCTAGGCCCAAAATCAGGCATGGGGGCATGCCACATCCCCCCAGCTCCCCGTGCCTGTGTGCATTACCCCTCTGGTCCCCTGCATATGTATGCACAACCCCGCCCTGCCAAGTCACCCCCGCACATGTGTGCACTTCTCCATAGACCAGTCAGCTGGCTGGCGGGAGGTATGTGAGCATGCACGGTGGAGCTGACCTAGGATGACGGCTCGCATGCCCTCAGAGATGGCTCTGCATGCCACCTGTGGCACCTGTGCCATAGGTTCGTCATCACGGTTCTAGACTGATGACAAGGAGTATTCATATAGGGTCTTTTTTGAAAAAAGCAAACTACAATGGTGTGTGTGTCTGTGGGTCTCTCTGTGTGTAAGTCAGTGTTTCTTAACCTTGGCAACCTGAAGATGGGTGGACTTCAATTCCCAGAATTTCCCAGCCAGGTTGCCAAGGTTGCAAAGGCTGGGGAATTCTGGGAATCGGAGTCCACCCATCTTCAGGTTGCCAAGGTTGAGATACTGGTTGTAAATAAATATTCTGCTTATGTCAGGGCATTTCTCTGAGCACCAAAAAACCTGAAAAGCCATGTCAGATCCAGATACTTATTGAGAGCCCCGTTGAGCATTTATAAATCTCTTTCTATCATGACCAAAAGCTTTCAGATCTTCACCTCGTGTACTTCTTTCATGGAAAATAGCTCTTGCAGAATTTACAGATGCTATCTTCAAGCGTGTATTTCCCTCCAATCTTGCTTTTCTTTAGCGTATTGCATTTTAGATATCCTACCGCCTCTACATGCCTTATACGTTCTCTCCATCGTACATAAAACTGGGGGGGGGGGTTTGGGTTTTTTTGGATGACTTATTAAAAGTCCCAGGCACAATGCTTATTTCAAAGAGCTATTCAGTGTAGACGTGTGCGGATTGCAGAAACAGGGAGTTACGTCAACTCCAAGGATATTGAGCAGGTCAGAATAAAGTAGTAATTACCCTTCAATTCTCCCAGCTTTCTGGCAGATGGCAGACCAAGCAGAGGGGTCGCTCGGTTGCGAAGCCGCTCTCTGAAGTTTACGTTGGGTTCCCTCCTAGATTTTCTGGAAAAATTAGGGATTGAAGGATGCCCAACCTCTCCTGGGGCTTTCCAAATATGTTGATTCTGTTGGTTTAATACCGATTAAAAGTGAGAGTGTCAGACCATCTCAATTTCCACTCACGTTTCAATGTTAAAATAGAAGATAAAGTTCTTATATTTTGCATGTGGAGTGGCAGAATCTGGGGACGGAGTGAAAAGGGCGATCAGTCTCGTTACAGCATCTATCATTCTGTCTGCGCCATTGCTCATGTTTTAGATAACTTGAATCACGCTGGATACTGCAACGGTTGTAAGTGTGAAAAATGCAGTGGTGTGTTGTCCCCGGTTCAGACTGGTTTGCAAGAACCGGTAATAAAACTGGCGGGAGGCCCCGCCCACCACCCTGGATGTCGTCATCGGCGATCTGCTATCCCGTTGCGAACCGATAGTAAAGGTAAATAGAACCCACCCCTGGGAAAAAGATCATAAGCAGAGGTAGGTTTCACATATTTTTACCACCGGTTCGCCGCGCACCGAAAATGTGAGCACGCATGCACGCTTGCTTTATGTCAGAGGCCTACCACGCATGCGCTTTGCTCATTTGCACAGCTTGCATACATGTGCACATCTTAGAAAACATGGCTAAATAGTATAGTACAGCTGGGGCAGGGCGGGGGCCCGACCCACTGTCACTTCTATCAGTTTGCCCGAACCAGCTGAATAACACCACTGGTCATAAGTTGCTTTTTCTGTGGCTATTGTAACTTCGAAGGACCACTAAACAAGCTGTTGTATGCCCGATCTGGAAGTCACGTAGAGCCAGGATGGCAATGATGTTTCTATGAGTCCTGTCAAATTATTTACCTGTTCTACACGGTGGAGCACAAATCTCCATTTAGAACTGGTAAGACCAGAGGTGGGTTTCACATAATTTAATCACTGGTTTGCCACGCACCAAAAATGTGTGTGCGCACCTTCCACGCATATGTGTGGCCTTCTGTGCAGGTGCTTTACTCGGTTGCGCAGCTTGCACACGTGTGCGCGGCTTAGAAAATGTGGCTAAATTGGACGGCTTAGTGCCTGGGTGAATGGGCAAGCGGAGCACTACCGGTTCGCCCAAATCAATCTGAACCAACTGAATACCACCACTGGGTAAGACATTCTCCTTTTCCTCCCGTTTGAGAAACCCAAGATCTTTGTGTTGTCTGCATTCTCTTTCAATTATGTTTATTGGCTCTCTTTCACCTCGTTCCTTTCATTCATGCAGCACAGTCTCCCTGGACTTAGCTCTTAAGGAAAAGTAAAGGAGATTGTTAGCAGTACCAAATTCTCGGATAATTGCTGGCAGCAGTATCCTCTCTAGAAGTTAAACAGCATTGGCAACAGAATAGCCAATGAGTGAGGATTTCGAGAGGGAAATACTCCAAGACAGAAGATTAATGGATCTTTCAGAAATAGGGAGAATAGCTAACAAGGTATTTATAGGTCTTCTAAGCGTGGGGTGAGTTCAACCAAGGAGGCTTTATTTAGCTGCTGTTATGGAGTTTTCCCCAATGAATTCTCCATTTCAAGGAGAATATGTTGAGTCAGATCAGTAGGGAAGTTCTTGTTGACTTATCCAACAGTATATTCCATACTTTGCTTTTTCTTCTTTCTTTCTTTCTTTCTTTCTTTCTTTCTTTCTTTCTTTCTTTCTTTCTTTCTTTCTTTCTTCCTTCCTTCCTTCCTTCCTTCCTTCCTTCCTTCCTTCCTTCCTTCCTCTCTCTCTCTCTCTCTCTCTCTCTTTCTTTCTTTCTTTCTTTCTTTCTTTCCATCCTTCCCACTCCTTTTTAAAGCCAGTGCTTTGAAATAGCTTGACCTACTCTGGTCCTTTTTGAATAGGGAGATCTGCCAAATTGATCAAACTCAAAGGCGAGGCCGTCACACATCCCAAAGGTTGAATGTCATGCTCTCTCGAAAAGTCAAATTGGAAGGTTGCGATAGAATTTAAACTTTTAAAAATGTACTGTGCCCATCTGAAAAATATGTTGAGCTATGTTTAAAAGGTCCCTCTCTAAATGAGATGGACAGCACATACAGATTTAATGATACCATGTTTTCCCAAAAAAGCCCGATTGGGCTTATTATCAGGGGATGTCTTTTTTTGGAGGAAACAGGGTAGATGGATGGACCAACTGACCAACTGACAGAAAAGATAGGATAGATAGATAGAGATAGATAGATAGATAGATAGATAGATAGATAGATAGATAGATAGATAGATAGATGATGGATGGTAGGTGGGTAGATAGATAGGCAGGCAGGCGATTGGTTTGGATTGGGTTGGGTTGGGTTGGATTGGATTGGGTTGGATTGGATGATTAGATTAGATTAGATTAGATTAGATTAGATTAGATTAGATTAGATTAGATTAGATTAGATTAGATTAGATTAGATTAGACAGATAGAGAGATGATCAATAAATACATGAATGTTGGGATGCATTGAATTCTCCTTGGATTACATATCTTCCTCTTCTACCCATCCAGAAATATAGATGAAGGTGCAAAGGAGTTGGAAGTGAAGCAAAGATTCTCAAAGAACCTTTGAAGAAATGTTTCTTGTCAAATCTGTGGAGAGGCCAAATGTTGTCTTTGAAACTTTCTTCAGATCAGGATAAACAGCTGCTAAAGTTTAAAAAGTCAAGTTTCTGCTAAAGAGAAAGCCATAAAGGGCAACAAAATGACTGACAGACGTGTCTACAAGTGGTTGATAAAGGACAGTGTCAAAAGGCCCTATTTTTCAATTTTTTAATTCTCCTATGTCCGAAAACCAGAACACCATTATTAGAGGAAGATCTGCAAACAAAAAGTAACCCATCTTCTCATTTGCTTGAAGAAATCCTTTTCAGATCCATCCACTCTAATTTGGTTGAAAAGTTCTTCCTTTCTTTCTTTCTTTCTTTCTTTCTTTCCTTCCTTCCTTCCTTCCTTCCTTCCTTCCTTCCTTCCTTCCTTCCTTCTTTCTTTCTTTCTTTCCTTCCTTCCTTCCTTCCTTCCTTCCTTCTTTCTTTCTTTCCTTCTTTCTTTCCTTCCTTCCTTTTTTCTTTCTTTCTTTCTTTCCTTCCTTCCTTCCTTCCTTCTTTCTTTCTTTCTTTCCTTCCTTCCTTCCTTCCTTCCTTCTTTCTTTCTTTCCTTCTTTCTTTCCTTCCTTCCTTCCTTCTTTCTTTCTTTCTTTTCTTCCTTCCTTCCTTCCTTCCTTCTTTCTTTCTTTCTTTTCTTCCTTCCTTCCTTCCTTCCTTCCTTCCTTCCTTCCTTCCTTCCTTCTTTCTTTCTTTTCCTTCCTTCCTTCTTTCCTTCTTTCTTTCTTTCTTTCTTTCTTTTCCTTCCTTCCTTCCTTCCTTTCTTTCTTTCTTTCACCAAACATGTACGAGATAATAGGTATAAGTATAAACATGGACATGAGCACAGGAAATGAGTACAAATAAATGGAACAGTGGGACAGGGATGGTAGGCACATTGGTGCACTTACGGACCTCTTAGGAATGGGGTGAGGTCAGTTTAAGGTTAAAGTTTAAAGTTAAGGTTAAAGTTATGGGGGGTTAAGGCTGTAACAACGGAGTCGGGTAGAGCATTCCAGGCATTGACCACTCTGTTGCCGAAATCATATTTTCAACAATCGAGTTTGGGGCGATTTACCTTGAGTTTCTTCTATTGTTTGCCCATGTTTGCCCAACAATTACACATTGTTTCCAGCAAGAAATTACTAAGTGCGTGCAACTTAAATAGGCTAAGGGAGTAGCCAATTATCCTCAAGCCTTACTCTTGAGGAGACCTCCTCCTCCTGAGTAGCCACTCCTGCCTTTTGGCAGCCCTGCATGCTCGAGCATTGAGAAGAGGCTCCTCCACTTCGCTCTCTTCACTTGAAGAAGCCTCTGGAGGTTCTGAAGGCCCTGACTGAGTCTGCCTTCTGCACCACATCCTCTGCAGCCTCCTCGCTGTCCGACGCGAGCACCGGCTGTGCAGGCTGCTGGCATGACACCATACCAGCCTCTTCGTCATTGGGATCAGTCACAATCTGCTCAGGCTGCTGGCGGGCCACAACAATGCCCTAATTTAACAACTCTTAATGCCTTTTTAGTGATATTGTTACAGTGAGCTCTGGGGCTTAGCTCATTTGAGATGACTACTCCTAGGTCCCTGACAGAGTGAGGGTTGTCTACGAGGTCATATCTGCCCGGCTTGTATTTGGTGTTCTGATTTTTGTTGCCAGTGTGTAAGGCATTTGTTAGTTGAGATTTGGAGTTGCCAGTTGTGCAATTCCCTCTTTTGAGAACCCGCCATCCCTTTTTGCTACCTACAGTCAAGTAGGTACCTCAACAGCCTCATTTGTTTTTCTCTTCACAATGAACTTTTGAATTATAGGAATGGTGAGGTTGCCTGTTAGGAAGCTTCTTCTGAAGACACTCAAGCAGAAAGCTCACAATGTTTTAGATTTTTTTTTATCCCTAGTGGAGATTCTCTGGGCCTCTTTTTGCAGATCTCACTGCTTCTGTCACCCAGAAGTAATCCAGGCAGAATAGGATGGAGGAGTAATCCAGGCAGGACAGAGTGGTCTATCTGAGAATAACCTTCTTAGTATGCCAAGCCCTTGCTGGTTCTTTGTCTGTGAAACTCACGCTGTTGGATAAGGTCCAGAGGTTATCTGTAAAAGGAAACGAAAACAACAGCTCAGCTTCTTTCTTCTGAAAGAAGAGGCGGGAGCTAGACATTATACAACCTAGAACTTTAAAAGGGGGAGGGGGCTTTTAAATGTCAGAAATTAAATCCAGAGCCAAATTGTTAAATAATAGCGAAATGTGCAGGGATGTGTTGCTAGCGACACTTTTTTTTAAAAAAGATGGCTGCCCTGAGTCCGCAAGGAGAAGGGCGGTATATAAATCTAATTAATAAATAAATAAATAAATAAATAAATAAATAAATAAATAAATAAATAAATAAATAAATAAATAAATAAACTTTGCAAAGATAGGATTGAAAATCCCCGTTCAACTACATCTTATTTAGCCAACATAAGGATTCTTTCTAGGAAGTTTAAATTTAGCAACCAATCTCATTATCTCAGTGATGGGATCCAAATAATTTAACAACCGGTTCTCTGCCCTAATGACCAGCTGGGTAGGCGTGGCTCAGTGGTCATGTGACCATATGGGGTTGGCCAACTCAACGTCACTCATGTCGACGGGCGCTTCGCCTTAGCTGTTACAATGTTATAAGGGTTAACCAGAGAGGCAGTTTCTGTAAGCAGGGCAATAAATTAGGCTAGAAATAACACCAGAATGTTTCCTTCCTGCCTTCCTTACAGGATTAGCCCTGTAAAGTGGGGGGGAAATAAAATATGATTTCTTCCAACAACTGGTTCTCCGAACTGCTTAGAAAGTTAACAACCGGTTGTCCCGAATAGGTGCGAACTGGCTGAATCCCACAATTGCACTATCTTGCTCTAAAGCAGGGGTCCCAAACCTTTGTGACTTGGCTAGTGGGGAAGAGAACTGAGCCACGTGAGTGGCAGGCCAGCATGCCATGCATGAACCACACAAGAGCCTGCCTGAACACACGACTGCAAGTTGAGCTGTGCACTTGTGCGCGCTAGCCCTGCTTGCGCAACCTGGTTGCAAATAGGCCATGGTGTGATAGTGGGCGGGGCCTGTGGGTGGAGGAGACCTGCTCTAAAGCAAGGGCCCTGAGCTATCTAATCTGTTTTGATTTCTGGTAGTCCTCGATTTACGACCTCGACGGAGCCCAACATTTCTGTTGCAAAGTGAGACATTTGTTAAATGAAATTTTCCCCCATTTTATGATCTTTCTTGCCACAGTTGTTATGTGAATCACCGCGGTTAAGTTGGTAACACAGTTGTTGGATGAATCTGGCTTCCCCATTGACTTTGCTTGTCCGAAGGTCACAAAATGTCTTCAGGGCCTTTTAGACGGTCCAAAGGATAGGAACAGATGTAACCTCCGGCGACAAGACAATAATCCATCTAGCTAGCATTCTTCTGCACCCAATACAGGTAGTCCTCGATTTACAACCATAAATGAGGCCAAAGTTTATGTTGCTACACTTACACACACACACAAACACACACACACACAGAGAGAGAGAGAGAGAGAGAGAATTAATATGTAGACCCTTCCACACCCCGGACAAGCTCCTATGTCAGGTTTCGGGGTCGTCTCAAATAAATTGCATTTCAAACAAAGTCTTTGATGAAAAACTCTCATTTATTAAGCACGACATTCTAACTCCGACTCCATTGTAGCCAACACTGACTTCCTCACCCAAAACCCTTCCTTTCCTTTCCCCACTCCTCTGCACTTATTGGCCATCTTCCAAGTCACTCTACCCCTAATCTACTGCTCCAACTTAAAGGAATTTTCCCCCTCCCATCCCATCTCCTAGGGGATGTTATCTCCAGGGAAAATAAGTAGGTGAAAAGTCAAACATCCCTTTTCAGATGCCTCCGCTTCTCCTTCTTATGTCAGCACTAGAGTAAACGCAGCTTGAAGTGCTGACATCCTACTATAAATATTTCTTCTTTCCTCAACAGTTGTCCGGATCTCATTTTTATTGATTCTTGTACAACCTTGGCTCGAGTTGGAACCCCAAATTATTTCTCTGACAACCGGTCCAGTTAGATCTGGCAGATTGGGCATGCGGTGGGTCTCCTTAGCTGAGGAATGTTGGCCTGGTTAGCACTAGAGGAAATAATTCCCTGCTGAAGTCCCTGCCTTCTGGAACTTTCTCTTCACAGAGCTGAGGATGTCCTCAACCCCTTTGGACTTTCGTAAGGCCTTGAAGACCTTGAAGGTTTTGTACACAGCCTGGGTCCCCAAGGTGTGAAGAGTCCTGTTTCCTGCTTATTGTCAGGCACAAATCATTAGATCCACATATCAAGGTCCAATTAAACTGATTTATTGCTAATACCCTATGCACAGGAATCTTCTCAAATTTAGTTAGATAAGGGTCCGTGGTATGCAATTTAATTTGCTTGTGGCTATGTAGGGATTCTAGGGATGCGGTGGCTCAGTGGCTAAGAGGCTGAGTTTGTTGATCAAAAGGTCGGCAGTTCAGTGGTTCGAATCCCTAGTGCCATGTAATGGGGTGAGCTCCCATTCCTTGTCCCAACTTCTGCCAACCTAGCCATTCGAAAGCACGTAAAAAATGCAAGTAGAAAAATAGGGACCACCTTTGGTGGGAAGGTAACAGTGTTCCGTGCGCCTTTCACATTGAGTCATGCCGGCCATATGACTACGGAGACGTCTTCGGACAGCGCTGGCTCTTCAGCTTTGAAACGGAGATGAGCACCACCCCGTATGTGCAAGGGGAACCTTTGCCTTTACCTATAGTAACTATGTCCTAATAAGGTATACCTAATACGCCAAACTTAACAGTTTCTACTTTTTTGTGGGGTTTTTTTTATTTATTTATATGCCGCTCTTCTCCGGAGACTCAGGGCGGGTTACAATGCATTAAGCAATAGCCTTCATACTTTTGTATATTTATATAAAGTCAACTTATTGCCCCCACAACTGGGTCCTCATTTTACCTACCTTAGAAAGGATGGAAGGCTGAGTCAATCTTGAGCCTGGTGAGATTAGAATTTACAGTAATTCCAGACAGCTGGTGTTAATCACAATGCTTTTAGTCTGCTGAGCCACCATGCCCCTTAGTTGTTACTCTGCCTATCCATTTTCAAAGCACTGACTTCAAAGCAAGATATATCATTGTCCTTATCTTCCAGTGTGCTTCTTCTGCTAATGATCCACCCATTAATTCTTCAAAGTGAGTTAGTATAATACGTAGAAACAATGCTTTGTACCTTGTATATCATCAATCATATATAAAATAATAATGATCTTCATAGCCTATATTTTCCTTGGTTGTCTCTGGGGGATTTAAAAAAAAAAACTTTGCGCATAAATATTCATGCTTTCCAAGGAACAAGACTATTTAAATTAAAGGTTACCGGGTGCTGAAAAAGACAGATCTATTCATTTCTAAATCCTTGAGATACAGTGGACAATAGTGGGCTGATAGAACTTAGTACAAGTACCATGCATGAAATTCAATATTTTGGGGGGTGTTGTATTCAGAACAGCACGCCTTTAGCTGCACTTTGGATTCTGAACGATTCCAGTGATCAGATGTCCTTATATTAATGATTATATCTAAAAGCATTCTTCTTCTTCTTTTAATTTTTAATTTTTATTTCTCGTAAACACATTTACATGTACAGTTATTCATCCATCATTTTTCATTCATCTTATCTTTTCACTTTCATTTTTCATTTTTACTTTTTCAGGGCTGCTCTTTTACCATTTTATCTTTACTCCAACCTTTCTTCTTCTCCTCCCCTTCTCTTCCTTCCTCTTTCTCCTCCTACTTTCTTTGTTCTTCCTCTCCTTCTCTTCCCTACTTCCCCTTCCCTTCCCCCAGTCCTCCCTTCTTTCCACCCTTCTAACCTTCTCTTTATCTAAAAGCATTCTTTTTTTTAAAAAAATATACTTTATTAAGTTTTTATACATACAAAAATTTACATTTCTATTTACATCGGATATGCAGTGTTTATATACATATATATATATATATATATATATATATATATATATATATATATATATATATATATATACACACACACACACATACATACATACATACATACATACATACATAATATTACCTGGTGTCACTTTTGCTATTTGTTATTGTTTATTTAACACACCTTTTACTCCTGTTTTGATTTTATCGTTCATCCATTCGTACCACCTTTCCCACACAGTATAATACTCTGAGTTTTCATTGTTATTTATTTCATGAGTTAATTTACTCACCTCTGCGCACTCTAGTACCTTCCTAAATATACGTTCTTCTGATGGCAGGATTTTCTCTTTCCAGTATGGAGCATAGGCCAACCTAGCAGCTGTGGTTATGTGTATTATTAAGTGGGTCTTTTTCTTTCCAAATCTCTTCTTCACTATTCCCAGGAGAAATAATTCCGGTGTCAGCTCTACTTCTTCTCTAATTATTTCTTGTAACCATCTCCCAATTCTGATCCAATATTTTTTCACTTCAGGGCATGTCCACCACATGTGAAAGAAGGTGCCCTGACCATAGCCACATTTCCAGCAGTTTGGGTGCATATTGGGGGACATCTTTGCTCGTCTAGCAGGAGCTAGATACCACCTGCGGAGCATTTTGTATTGATTCTCCTTATGTGTCGCAGCTCTAGTCAATTTATAATTTTATTCCATGCCTCTTCCCATTCACTAAAATTTAAGCTATGTCCAAAAGCATTCTTAAATAATGCATCTAAAAGCATTCTTACTGGCATTCATACATTCATATGAGCACTGAGTCAACCTATTCTCCAAATAGGTTGAAGGCCTGACAAGAAACAATGGATGCCAACTAATCAAGGATAGAAGCAATCTTAGAAACTAAGGAGAAATTTCTTAACAGAGAGAACAATTAACCAGTGGAACGGATTGCTACCAGAAGTTGTGGGTGCTCCATCACTAGAGGTTTTTAAGAAGAGATTGGACAACCATTTGTCTAGAATGGTCTAGGGTCTCCTACTTTAGCAGGTGGTTGGACTAGAAGACCTCCAAGGTCCCTTCCAACTTGGTTAGTCTGTTAAATCTTCAAAACTGGTAAGTACATCTCAGCGAGAATGATCTCACCAGTCTTTGGGATGTTGAGCAGAGACTGAACATCGATACAGGACAAATGGTAATTCGTATTATTGGTTGAGATAATTGCACGATTTGGGAAGAATGATTCCGAATGAATAAAACGAATCATCTGCCTAGTTTTATAAGTGAATCAGTTGGAATTGGAAAAGAAACCAGATCGTTTCATTTGAGGTTTTGGAGGAAACTCCAAGATCTCATCACAAAGAATACGTTACAAGGAAGATTCAAACTAGGCATCGCAAGTCATTGAGGAAATGTTTTAATAAATTCTCTTGGTCCCAAGGATACCTACAGCCATCTAGCTATGGGCGGATGGGGCTCTTAAAAGCAGCTAGGTTGCGTTGGGACTAAAAACTCAATCATGGCCAACAAAACTCCATATCTCAACAAAGCCAAGATTCATAATTAAAGGGATCCATCTCTTCTCTTGAAGTCAGAAACTGCACATGATCTTTACAGCTCTTTTAGGGGGATTATTTATTCTCATCCATACCATAATTCTTTCGGGTTGGATTTGATAAAAAAAGAAGAAGAAGAAGAAGAAGAATTGCCCTGCGCATCAGTTAGATGTTGGCAGGAGTCCATTCAGTGTTTCTTCTATAGCTTTATTTATTGCCTGTGCTTTTTTATTTGTTACTGTGCTCCTTTCCCCTAATGCGATTTATGCCTTACAGGAGTAACAACATCAATTGCTCAGCACTGGAAATCAGTAGACTGGGTAAAAACCGAAATGGGATATAGTTTTAGTTACCGCTTTTATATCACTCAATAATATGCATTTGGTCAATGACCAGCAAAAAAATTAACAAAACAAAACAAAAAAGAGTGGAGCAAATAAATGCATCAGTATACTAGACTGGAATACAGAATATAACATTCACCCTTCTGTTACCATGTGAATATATTTGTTATTTGGATTCCATAACAAATTTTAGTTAAGCTATATCAAGCCAAACGTAATATTTAAACAAAAGTAATTATATCTTTAGTCAGTATATCATCTATTTATCTATCTGTCTGTCTGTCTATCTACCTACCTACCTATTTCTCTTTAGTCAAGTTCTTCCTACGTAAACCAAGATTTTATGCAGCCCTAGTTCAGTGAAATCACAATCCACTAGTTTCTAGGCTTTTTTTTCTTCTGGCAGCCAGCAGACCCTTTGCTGCCCATTGGGAGACTAATATAGATCTATTTCGGCCTTATTAGGCTTCTTCAGTTAGCCACACCCACCTCATGTATCCTCCCTGTAAAACTAGCTATCATCTAGTTATCTAGCTATCTAGCTATTTAGCTACCTATCTACCTATCTACCTATCTACCTATCCATCATTTAACTAGCTAGTTGTTATCTATCTATCTATCTATCTATCTATCTATCTATCTATCTATCTATCATGTATCTATCTACCTAGCTATCTATCTACCTAGCTATCTAGCTGGCTACCTGGCTAGCTAACTAGCTATCATCTAGTTATCTAGCTATCTAGTTATGTAGCTACCTAGCTACCTAGCTATCCATCCATCATCTAACTAGCTAGTCATCATCTATCCATCCATCATCTATCTATCTATCTATCTATCTATCTATCTATCTATCTATCTATCTATCTATCTATCTATCTATCTATCTATCCCTGAAATGAGTCTCCTGCTTGAGCAGGAGATTGGACTAAAAGACTTCCAAGTTCCTTCCAGCTCTCTTCTGATTGATTGATTGATTGACTGACTGACTGACTGACTGATTGATTGGTATCAATTAAATGGAACCCACGTTTCAGCAGAGCCCAGCTTTCATAGATGGAGAGTACCTCCATCTTAGCTCATAGAACACAGAATAAGAGTTGGAAGGGACCTTGGAGGTCTTCTAGTCTAACCCCCTTAAATCATTTCATCTTGTTTGGGTCATCCTGTCCAGTCCCTCACAGTTTGCAGACCTGGTTGGTAATTCTATTTTAGCCTTTCATGATTTCCTTTTTATAGTCTGTACTCTGTTAACTGTGTCTGTCACCCAGATTCTTTTGGGAATTCGGTGGTCTTGAAATCTAAGGAATTAAAAAAAATCACTATTATGAAATCTGATGGTTTACTGCTTTATTGGGCATTCACTCGTGTCTACTTTAAATTTCCTTTTTTTTCTTTATTTGAAAATACTGCATATTGTTTTTGACAATACAGTGTCTATATAAATCGCATGACCTTTAGAGACAATTACTGCTTTCTGAAAAACTAGCTCAAGTAACCAGAAACTAGGGGGAAATAACCTCTGGGACTTGGCCCAATACAACAAAATAATTGTTTTGTTGGGATTAATCGTTCCCTTTCAAACAAACAAGCACTATAAAGTGACTTAGGGAATATTTCAGATACTTCTAAAAGCTATACTTGCCTTTATTTTTCAATAAAACAGCAGTAAACATTACTGCCCTCTGAAGGTTGTTGAACTCTTATTTCTAACCAGAATTCCACTCAAAACATACTTTACTTTACTTTTATTAAATTTATATACCGCCCTACTCCCAAAGGACTCAGGGCAGTGAACAGCCAAAAGATAAAATACATGTAATACAAACGTTAAAAACCATTTAAAATACATTAAATACTTTGGCCCAAACAGATTTAAAACACCCCAATCTATAAACAAATTAAAAAACAATTTAAAAAGGAAAAAATTAGGCCAGACCGGCTTGCTGAAATAATAATGTTTTGAGGGCACGGCAGAAAGTGCGCAGATCTGGGATCCTCTGTATCTCTGGGGGGAGCTCATTCCAGATGGCACATGCCCCCACAGAGAAGGCTTTCCCCCTGGGGGCCGCCAGTCGACATTGTTTGGCCAACGGCACCCTGAGAAGTCCTTCTCTATGGGAGCATACTGGTCGGTGAGAGGCTACTGATGGCAGAAGGCGGTCTCGTATATACCCCAGTCCTATGCCATGGAGCACTCTAAAGGTGGTATCCAAAACCTTGAAGCACACCCGGAAGACTACTGGGAGCCAGTGCAACTCATGCGGGGGGGGGGTCACATGGGAGCGCCACATTGGTCCCATAACCACCCGCGCAGCCGCATTCTGGACCAGTTGGAGCCTCCGGGTGCTCCTCAAGGGGAGCCCCATGTAGAGAGCATTGCAGTAGTCCAGGCAGGAAGTGACGAGAGCATGAGTGACCGTACTCATGGAAGTAGACGAGTATTGCAATATCTTGAATTTGGAACTTGTATAATTGCCCATATTTTGAGGAAAAGAAAATGCAGCCGTGAGTCGAACATCCGTGTATCTTTTTGGTATCTTTTTACAATGTCTACGGAGATTCCCACCACCTATCTCCTTCCACTTATGACTGTATGACTGTAATTTTGTTGCTTGAATCCTTACAATTTATATTGAGATTGTTTCCTGATTGCTTATTTGTTCCCTATGACTATCATTAAGGGTTGTACCTTATGATTCTTGATGAACATATCTTTTCTTTTATGTTCACTGAGAGCGTATGCACCAAAGACAAATTCCTTGTGTGTCCAATCACACTTGGCCAATAAAGAATTCTAATTCTAATTCTAATTCTAATTCTAATTCTAATTCTAATTCTCTGTCATCCAGGTCCTGGTTGTCTCAAAGGTGTTTTTTTTAAGAGGCAACTGGACTTTCTTGGTTTTCTTTGAAGACATCTCACTTCTCATCCAAGAAGCTTCTTTGGCTCTGGCTGGATGGTGGGGAAGGGAAGAATTGATACTCCTTGCAGACAGCTGCATCCTTTCAGAGAGCGATCGAGGCCACCTGGAGGTTTATTTGCATCCTCAGGGGTCACCTGAGTAATGCAAATGAGGGTGGAGCCTTCTTGCTGAAAGGACTGTGTTGAAGACTAGAGATAGATAATATTGTATTGCTCCCCTTCCGTTGAGGGAGGGCTGTTCAATTTGGACATAGATGACCTCTTTGACCCCTCTTCTTCCCTCAATCCCAAAGGTGCTTTTTTCAGGGCAACTAGACTTTCTGGTTTTTCTTTGAAGACATTTTACTTCTCATCGAAGAAGCTTCTTCAGCTCTGACTGGATGGTGGGGAATGGAAGGATCGATATTCCTTGTGGACAGCTGGTCATTTGCATCCTTTGAGAGAGTCCTTGAGGCCACTTGTCTCAGGGTCACCTGAGTGGTGCAAATGGGTGTGGAGCCTTCTTGGAACTGCTGAGAAGGTACTGTGTTCAACATTGAAAGGACACAGGGCAGACACATCCTGCAGAAAGCACAACTCCACAACACAATCCTTTCATCAGTTCCCAGAAGGGCTCCACGCCCATTTGCATTATTCAGGAGTGGAGTTTTTTTTTTCTTTCCGAATTCTTTAAAACAAAAAACAAAAAACAACCCAGTTCAGCCATGTATTTTAAAGGTCTTAATCAATGTATCCGCTCTCTTAATTACTCGGTGTCATCGTTTAATGACATAAATAACTCTCTCCATAATTGCAACACTTCAAATATTTTTCCCCCTCCGGCGGATTTGCTGAAAATAGTACACTTTTACAAACGTTAATTGACGTAAGTTTCTCAGAACGCCCTATTTTTATTTTTATTTTTTAAAAAAAAGATTGAGATCCTTTTCTCTTTTGGCACATTTTTACACTCACATGCACCCTGGTAAATTCAGTCTTAGAAACACAATTGCTACATTCAGTTTATTTCAGCTTTTTCGTTTCTGCAAGTTGGGAAAGATTTTATGCTAATAAATAGGACGGGGAAAGTGTTCTGTTTACTTACAACATTCAACATGGGCATTAATATTCCTGAGTAGCTGAAGGAGATTTGATTGAATATGAATGTAGCATCAGGAGCAATCATTTTATTTTCCACCAAGTGCTAACAGACACATAAAAAGTCAAGTATATATATTTCTCTAAGGATAAATAATTCAAAACACCATTCAGATTGTTGAAAAGGAAAGGTAAGGAATATGAAAGGCCCCTTAACTCTGTCCCTGGTTTGTGGAAAAACAGTGTGATAAAAAACAGAACCTTCACAATAATTATACACTTGTCAGAATCCAGACTGGTTAACCATTTGTTCATTCATTCATTCGTTCATTCATTCATTCATTCATTCATTCAAATTTATTTATGTGGACTTAAGCCACGCTGTATCACGACTTTAAATCCGGTTTAAATAACGGGGATATTTCCAACCTTCAAAGATTAAAAACTAGCTGGACACCCGTGCTTCGCTACGAAACTATGTGATCGGGCTTGATAAATTGATACGTAATGCCTAAACTTAATGTAGAATGTGTAACGCTGTAGCACCAGAGCGTGTTAATATAAGGCAACTGGCAGTTGGAACAGAGGGCGAGGGGATGTCCCAGCCTGCAGGCCAGATGAGTCACGCACTGGCCACGCCCCTGCCCGGTTTAGCAAAGGGGTAGCATCAGAGCGTATTAATATAAGGCAACTGACAGTTGGAACAGAGTTCCTTTCAGGTGGGGAGGGGGAGTAGAACGTCTAAACCTTAGCATCAGAGTGTGTGAATATAATACTGCATATGAAATACTAATGATATGATGGTCATTTTGAAAAATCCTTTCTTAGCGAATACCTAGAAGCCAAGAGGAATGTACATGCCAAATTTCAAGTTTGTAGGCTTTACGGTTCTGGAGATTTCTTGATGAGTGAATGGTATTTGGCTTTGATAGATAGATAGATAGATGATAGATAGATAGATAGATAGATAGATAGATAGATAGATAGATAGATACTGTTATTACAAAATGGAGCTGACGTATCGACCGTATTTAAAGCCAAATTTGATAAGACCACTTAAGAGACAAGAAAGCTGATATGGCAGTTTCCAAAGAGCATTTGGAGAAAGAAAAACTGTGACGCCACTTGTTAATGCTTTATTTATTTTTTTCATTTTCTGGTGTAATCATAATTTAAGCTTCTATCTGCATTCATTTTTTTCCCTTTTAACCATGTCTGTAAATTAAAATCCAACTAGGTGGCTAGATGAGTTGTACAAATAAAATGAGATATAAACAAGCCAGTAACAAGACAGTGTCTCAGTTGATCGAAAGGTCAGCAGTTCAGAGGTTCGAATCCCTAGCGCCGTGTAACAAGGTGAGCTCCCATGACTTGTCCCAGCTTCTGCCAACCTAGCAGTTCAAAAGCACGTAAAAAATGCAAGTAGAAAAATAGGGACCACTACAGTTGGAAGGTAACAGCACTCCGTGCGCCTTTGGCGTTGAGTCATGCTGGCCACATGACCATGGAATCATCGTCAGACAGCGCTGGCTCTTTGGCTTCAAAATGGAGATGAGCACTGCCCCTTAGAGTCGGGAACGACCAGCACATATGTGCGAGGGGAACCTTTACCTTTACTGTTTATTAGCGAACTTGCTTCCAGAAGTTGTGGGTGTTTCATCACTGGAGGCATTTAAGAAGAGACTGGAAAACCATTTGCCAGAAGTGGTATAGAGTTTTCTGATGGAGTAGGGGGTTGGACTAGAACAGGGGTCCCCAACCATCAGGCTGTGGCCCATTACCAGGCTGCAGCGTGTTCAAAATCGGGCCGTGGGAGAGATGGGCAAGTGCACGCACGTGAAGCTCCAGTCACATGAGCAGCGGAAAAGCACACGCATGAAGCACCACTCGCATGAGTGAAGGCACTTGCACTCATGTGCAAAGTTCCACTCGTGTAAATAGAATAGACTAACAGAGTTGGAAGGGACCTTGGAGGTCTTCTAGTCCAACCCCCTGCTTAGGCAGGAAACCCTACACCACTTCAGACAAAGGGTTATCCAACATCTTCTTTAATAACTTCCAGTGTTGGAGCATTCACAACTTCTGGAGGCAAGTCATTCCACTGATTAATTGTTCTGACTTTCAGGAAATTTCTCCTTATTTCTAGGTTGCTTTTCTCCGTGATTAGTTTCCAGCCATGCTTCATGAACTATTCTCCTCAATATATCAAATATATCAAAAATATATTCTTTGGAGAATAGCTTGACTCCCTCTTCTTTGTGGCAGCCCCTGAGATATTGGAAGACTGCTATCATGTCTCCCCTCATCCTTCTTTTCATTAAACTAGACATACTCAATTCCTGCAACCGTTCTTCATATGTTTTAGCCTGCAGGCCCCTCATCATCTTTGAGGCTCTTCTCTGCATTCTTTCTAGAGTCTCCACATCTTTTTTACACCCTGGCAATCAAAACTGGATGCCGTATTCCAAGGCTTCGGTAAGTGTGGCCTTACTGAAGCCTTATAAACTTGTATTAACACTTCACGGGATCTTGATTCTATCCCTCTGTTTATGCAGCATAGAACTGGGTTGGCTTTTTTGACAGCTGAAGCACATGGCTGGCTCATATGTAGCTTCGTATATGAGTGTCCTCAGCTCCCGTGAGCGGAGCTTCGCGCACAAGTACAAGCGGCCTCGGCTCAAGGAAGTGGAGCTTCGTACGTGAGCACAAGCACCCTTCGCTCGCTCGCGAAGCTCCATTCACAGGACTGGAGAACGTGTACATGTACTGCTCACACAAATGGAACTGTGCACATAGGCGTGCTACCACTCACATGCCTCCCCTCCCCCTCAGGCCGAGCCAGGCCGCCAAGCTGGAAAGGTTGGGAACCACTGGACTCGAAGATATCTAAGCTCCCTTCCAATTCTGTTATTCCGTTCTGTTCTTCTGTTGTTCATGTGCGAGAACCAATGTCAAATATGTCTTTAGATGCGATGTACTTAAAGCTTTGGAATATAATCAGCTGCAGCTTCATGTAATTCCAAGCTGCTGGCTTGGTTTTACTTTTGAGATCAGCTGCCTCCATTCTGCTAAGGTTTGAAGTCTATTGTAAAGGCAGCCGTGTTTCTCACTCATTTTTTTTGTTCTCCAGACACAGGTCCCTGCAGTTTCCTCTTTATCGTTTTTCTTTTATTCCTTCCCACAATAGCGACTGATGAAGACACTTACATTTGTAAGACCTTTGTAAAATAGAAGATTGCCAGGGGTAGCTGTGTAACATCGCCATTAATTGAAAGCCGCTTGTGGCTCGCATTTTCTCATCCGTTTGCAGAGTTAGGGAAGGCTTATTTGCGAAGTGTACAATTATTTAAAGAAGACGAGACTTTGCTGGACAAAGAGAATATACGGGATAAACTTCTGATCGAAAGATTTAACTTTTATCGGTCAGTTTTAAGAACTTTGTAGAGAGGCGGTGTTTACCGCTAGTTGATGACATTTTTTGGCATTCAAAAATGTCGTGACATTGATAATAAAGATAAAATAAGAAGGCAGTCATTTTTGTCAGATGGGATCATATCAGGGGTGAAATTCGACAGGCTCGGACCAGCTCGGGCAAACCGGTAAGGATGATTTGAATCGCTTCACCGAACTGGTAAAAACTACCCCTGGTTGGCCCTGCTCATACCTGCCCAGTTGCCCGCTCCTCTGGTCACTGCTCACCTCTTCTGGCTGCTACCTCACCCCTTATGGCCACTCAACCCATCCACCGCCACCTTACAGCTGTTCCTTTTTGGTCTCCACTGGCCCCCTCCCTCCCAGGGACTACCTTAAAGGAAGGGGCTGCAGCAGCTCCGCTGTGAATGGAGGGAGAAAAGTTTGGCTTCTCTCTGCCACAGCATTCACTATGAACAGTGGTGGGATTCAAATAATTTAACAACCGGTTCTCTGCCCAAATGATTTCTTCCAACAACCAGTTCACCAAACTGCTCAGAAAGTTAACAACCGGTTCTCCTGATCTGGTGCGAAGTGGCTGAATCCCACCACTGACTATGAACCCTTCTCGTGCTCATACGCACATTTTTTCCTACCGGGTTCTGTGGGCGTGGCTTGATGGAGGGGTCATGTGACTGAGTGGGTGTGGGCATGACTGACATCAAGTTGACCACACCCACTCAATCACAGCACAACCCCACCCCCACCACGCCACGCACACACAATTGGTAGGGGAAAAAAATTGTGTTGTGGCTCCGTTGCCTGAGCCTGTGTCATCAGCAGGAGAGGACTCTGAGAGTGAGGGAGAGGAGTTGGCAACGCCTCCTTCTCTAGGACCCTCCTCTCTGGCAATGCCTCCAGAGGACACCGAAGGGCAAAAGATAGGCCCAGAGCCAAGCACGTCCCCACAGCCACAGGTGGACAGTGATGAGGGTAATGAGTCTTGGCTGGACCCTCGCCAGCGTCGCAGAGACAGGCGCACGCAACAGAAGAAAAGGCGTGCCCGTGATTAGCTGACTCACTGGACCACACCCCACAGGCTATAAAAGGGGGTGAGTTAATCATTCAGACTCTGTGACGGACAAAACTAAATCCTTGGAGTCACTTTGCATCTCGGCTTCAGATTTATTCCTGGACAATTGTTGTGGTGTGTATTTTCTTCTATGTAGATAAAAGTTCTTGGCAAGCAGCTGCTGGGATTGCTGCCAAGCGTCTTATCGGACTAATTGGTTGCCTGCCAGTTTATTTAACCCCCGGCTGTCTGTCTGAGTGTGTGTGTGTGGGACGGGGACAGAACAAATTGAATGTCACCACTGGATCATATATTGTTAGATGGGTGGGAAAGTGGTTGGCTGGTTGGTTTTGGTGAGTTGTCTTCTAACCCACCCAGTGCTATTGGCAACACAGATGGGAAAGTACGCTTCCTGTATCCAGTAATGGCTCCAGTCTGGTCACATGACCGGGAAGGAAGTTTAGATTGGTGGAAATACTGCCCCAGTTCTCTTCGCTGTGGATGCACTGCTAGGAATTAAGTTGAGATTCCCTGTGTTGATATTATGGTGGGATGAGTGATAGGCAGAATGAAATCTGATAGAAAGGGAATATTTGCAGCTCAGGGTTGAAAAGTGGGGTCCTTGGTGCCCTCTGAGTTTGGTGGTTTTCTTGCAGATGTTTCATGACCCAACTAGGTAACGTCATCAGTGCATCCAGATTACAGAACGAAATATAGTTGGCATTTGGGAGTCCCTGAAGGAACATCTACAGTAGATTAGAGATTGCATTGGCTTTCTCTTTTGGCTTTTAAAGACACTGCAGAAAAATTTCCTTATTACGCTTTTCATAATATTTGGTTCTTGGAAGATTAAGGTGCTCACATGTATTTTTTGATAAATATATATCGGCTAATTGGCCATGTCTATCAACGGATGGAAACTCATCAAGGAGAGAAACCACCTAGAACTAAGGAGAAATTTCCTTGACAGTCAGAACAATTAATCAATGGAATGATTTGCCACCAGAAGTTGTGAATGCTCCAATGCCAGAGGTCTTTAAGAAGAGATTAGACAACCATCTGGAGGAGCCTGGATAGCTCAGCAGACTAAGCATTGTGTTTAACACCAGCTGTCTGCAATTACTGTAAGCTCAAATCTCACTAGGCTCAAGGTTGACTCAGCCTTCCATCCTTTCTTAGGTAGGTAAATTGAGGACCCAGTTTGTGGGGGCAATAAGCTGACTTTGTATATATACAAAAGTATGAAGGCTATTGCTTAACTCATTGTAAGCCCCCCTGAGTCTCCAGAGAAGGGCGGCATATAAATCAAATTTTAAAAAAAGAAAAAGAACAAAGAAATGGTGGTAGGGCAGTGATAGCTAAACTTTTTGTTGCTGTGTGCCGAAAGCGTGTGCACACTCATAATGCAATGTGCACATGGCCCTGCCCCCCCATGCGCCCCACCTCCCACGCATGCACTCGTGACCTCCCCATGCTACCCCCAGCCCTGCACAAGCATGTGTGACCCCCGCACTCCCCCCACCCCCTCACCAGAAGTGGATTTCAGCAGGTTCTGACCAGTTCTGGAGAACCGGTAGTGGAAATTTTGAATAGTTCAGAGAACCGGTAGTAAAAATTCTGACTGGCCCCACCCCCATCTATTCTCTGCCTCCTGAGTCCCAGCTGATCTGGAGGAAATGGGGATTTTGCAGTATCCATCCCCTGGGTTGGGGAGGGAATGGAGATTTTACATGAAGATCCTTCCCCTGCCACGCCCACCAAGCCGCACCCACCAAGCCATGCCCCTCCCAACAAGCCACACCCACAGAACCGGTAGTAAAAATTTTTGAAACCCACCACCTCCTGCCTGTGCCCACCACCCCCACACATGTGCGGGAGAGACCTGGAAATCAGCTGGCCAGCGGGAGGCATGCACGCATGTGTGGTGAAGCTGAGCTGGGGTGACGATTCGTGTGCCCACAGATTCTCCATCATGGGTGTAGGGTTTCCTCCCTGAGCAGGCGGTTGGGGTAGAAGACTTCCAAGGTTCCTTCTGCTATTCTGCTAAATAGGACTGTGCTATTCTGCAGAATGTCTTCATGTCTGCAAAGCACACTAAGATTATCACTATTCTAGTAATTAATAAGGGTGTAATGATCGGGTGTATTCATTTTGGCGATGCACTTACCAGGGCATCGGAAAAGATGACAGCGTTTTAACCTTTAGAAGTTATTTGTCAGGCCTTTAAAAGTCTTCCTTTAGCGGTTTCAGACAAAAAGTCTATTTATATCTGACTGCTTCCCTTTTCACAGTGTAGCTGTGGATGTAGCATTTCTTTCGTAGATATTAATGTGAATTCAGATTCCTTTACTTTTTTCTTTTTTAAAAAAAAAGCATATTGCTTGCTGTAATAATTCCCTTTAACAGCTTTCTTAACTGTTCTCTATTTGATTGATTTATTTTTTTTTTACGGTTTATAAAACCAACCGGGCTGTGAATAGCTGAAAATTTCAGTGTATTAGTAACGGCACATGAAATTCCAGTGAGACAGTCCACAGCAAGACCTTCTTTTCCATTTTAAAACTTGGTCTTATTATTTTGGATAATTTCTACCCAGTCTCTTGCATTCCATTCTTGAAACATACAATGGTCTCTCATCTTCAAATCTTTCCAAAAGAGATAACTGCTTAGAATAGAATAGAATAGAATAGAATAGAATAGAATAGAATAGAATAGAATAGAATAGAATAGAATAGAATAGAATAGAATTCTTTATTGGCCAAGTGTGATTGGACACACAGGGAATTTGTTTTGGTGCATACACTCTCAGTGTACATAAAAAATTAATAGAATAGAATAGAATAGAATAGAATAGAATAGAATAGAATAGAATAGAATAGAATAGAATAGAATAGAATAGAATAGAATAGAATAGAATAGAATAGAATAGAATTCTTTATTGGCCAAGTGTGATTGGACACACAGGGAATTTGTCTTTGGTGCATATGCTCTCAGTGTACATAAAAAGACAAGATACACCATTGATAGTCATACGGTACAATAAGCAATCAAATCATACTAGGAAACAATCAATATAAATCGCAAGGATAAGCAACAAAGTTACACTCATGCAGTCATAAGTGGGAGGAGATGGTCGACAAGAATGATGAGAAAGCTAATAGTAATAGTAATGCAGCCTTAGTGAATAGTTTGACAGTGTTGAGGGAATTATTTGTTTAGCAGAGTGATGGCATTCAGGAAAAAACTGTTCTTGTATCTAGTTGTCTTGGTGTCCAGTGCTCTATAGCGTCATTTTGAGGGTAGGCGTTGAAACAATTTCTGTCCAGCATGCGTGGGGTCTGTAAATATTTTCATAGCCCTCTTTTTCACTTGTGCAGTAAACAGGTCCTCAATGGAAGGCGGTAGTAATGGCTTTTTCTGCAGTTCTGCGAAGAGGGCTGTAAAGGACTGTGAAGTGGTATTTAACTCTATGTGCTATTGCTATCTTATAACTCAATAAAAACATTGACAGAGAAAAAAAGGCATCTGATAGGGTAGAGAGGGATATAGGTCTTATTTCAGAAAGTAGAGTTAAAAAAAAGTGAGCCATTTTCAATTCAAGTGATTCTCAGGGCGTGTCTGACCAAGATCTGACCTACCAACTTTGGTCTTACTGCTCCAAGAATAGCTCCTGTGAAGAGGACTCCATTTAATTTTACAGAATATCCAAGGGAGGTTTTATGAGAACGTCGCAGCCAACCATGGGATCATCAGACCCATTTTCACAGACTCTTTGCAGGAAAATAAAACTGCAATTGGCCAGAATAAGGGTTAAAGTCAGTGTGCTACCTTTGTTGCAAACATATCCCCCCCTCCCCACAAAAACGAAAGGAAAACGAAAGGAAAAATTGCAAAAAAAAAAAAAAGTAAAAGAAAATAAATGATGACAAGAAGGTTTGTCTATATTGTTATCACCTGCTCAATCTGATGCAGGTAGCTCATGAACAACAGTGACTCTTCAAAGTCACCATGGCATTTTAAAAAAATGACTTATGATCAGGGGTGAAATCCAGCAGGTTCTGACAGGTTCTGGAGAACCAATAGCGGAAATTTTGAGTAGTTTGGAGAACCGGCAAATACCACCTCTGGCTGGCCCCAGAGTCGGGTGGGAATGGAGATTTTGCAGTATCCTTCCCTTGGGAGGGAATGGAGATTTTGCAGTATCCTTCCCCTGGAGTGGGGTGGGAAGCCACACCCACCAAGTGACGCCCATAGAACCGGTAGTAAAAAAAAATGGATTTCACCACTGCTTATGATCCTTCTTCACGCTTCCCATCATTGCATTATCCCCATGGCAACTGACTCATATTTATGATGCTTGCAATGTCCTGGGGTCCCGTAACCCCCATTTGTGACCTTCTGACAAGCAAAGTCCACGGGGAAGTCAGATTCACTTAACAACAGGGTTATTCATTTAACAATTGAAGTGATTCACTTAACAACGGTGTCAAGATTGCAAAATGGGCCCCAACTCACTGAACCTGTCTCCCTTAGCAATGGAAATTTGGGGTTCCATCATGGTCCTAAATTGAGGACCACCTGTGTCATCTTCCTGTGTTTGCAAAATGGAGAAGAATATCCAGATCCGCTTGTAAAAGTCATTAATAAGGTTTTCCTCGCCACGTGTGGCACTCAGAGGCATACCACGTAAAAGAAACGTTATTTAAATTCTGGGTTTTCGGAGACCTTTTCCCCCTCGATTTTTGTGCGTTTGTGGTGGGCTGTCATTTAGCGTAGAAGGCATCACCATTTCCAAGGGAGGTGGCTGTTTAAAAGCAATTTCTCCTGCAAAGATTTATCCCCATACATTTTAATTACAGGCTAGACATCCACTGCCTCACTGTTGTGTATTTGCGAACAGCTAAAAAAACGAGGAGAAATGGGAAAGAGGGAGGATACAAACAGATTTCACATAATTGCTGTTGCCAGAGAAACCACTTTCTTGGTGTCTGGGCATGTTCTGAAGAGCCAGATCAATTGGAGACACACACACTAATCTTGCTCTCCCTGTGTGTGTGTGTGTGTGTGTGTGTCCCCTACCCTCCCAGAAGTGAAAAGCAAGCAGAAGAAAAATTACTGGGGAAATTACTTTTCAAAACTGAAAAGGGCATATGAAGTGCCAAATAATTCTTTTCTTCTTCTTCTTCTTCTTCTTCTTCTTCTTCTTCTTCTTCTTCTTCTTCTTCTTCTTCTTCTTCTTCTTCTTCTTCTTCTTCTTCTTCTTCTTCTTCTTCTCTTTTTTTTCTCCTCTTCTTTTTTCTTTCATATCTATCGATCAATCTATCAATCTATCAAACTATTGATCTATCAAACTATCTAGATATCTATCTTCTTTTCTTCTTCTTCTCCTCCTCCTCCTCCTCCTCCTCTTCTTCTTTCTTTCTTATCTATCTATCTATCGATCAATCGATCAGTCGGTCGGTTGATCTATCGAACTATTGATCTATCAAACTATCTAGATACCTATCATCTTTCTTTCTTTCTTTCTTTCTTTCTTTCTTTCTTTCTTTCTTTCCTTCTTCTTCTTCTTCTTCTTCTTCTTCTTCTTCTTCTTCTTCTTCTTCTTCTTCTTCTTCTTCTCTTCCTCCTCCTCCTCCTCCTCCTCCTCTTCCTTCCATCTTCATCTAATTATCTATATCTATCTATCTATCTATCTATCTATCTATCTATCTATCATCTATCTCTTTCTTCTTCTTCTCATTCTTCTTCTTCTCCTCCTTCTCCTCTCTCCCTCTCTCTGTTTCTTTCTCTCTCCCTTTCTCTCCCTCTCTCCCTCCCTCCCTTTCTCTCTCTCTCTCTTCCTCTCTCTCTTTCTCTCTCCCTCTCTCCCTCTCTCTCTCTCTCCCTCTCTCTCTCTCTCTCTCTCTCTCTCTCTCATTTTTAATGCATTACGTGTATCTGGATACACATAGAGTTTGAGTCAAATACGCAAGTCTATGCAGCAAGTCCAATTACAATTGTGCCCAAAATTTATGTCATTAAGTGAAACATTTGTTAAGTGAGTTTTGTTCCATTTTACAACTTGTCTTGCCATCGTTGTTAAGGGAATCATTGTGTTTGTTAAGTTAGTAGCATAGTTGTTAAGTGAATCTGTATTCCCTCCATTGACTTTGCTTGTCAGAAAGTCAGCAAAAGGGGATCACTTGAACCCAGGACACTGCGACCGTCATAAATAAGAGTCAGTTGCCAAGCATCCAAATTTTGATCATGTCACCATGAGGATGCTGTAATGGTCCTAAGCTTGAAAAACAGTCATAAGTCAGTTTTATTTTGTAACTTTGTAACTTTGTAACCTTTGTAACTTTGAATGGTCAGTAAATGAACTATTGTAAGTTGAGGACTACCTGTATTGAGTGATCATAACTGGGGGCGGGGGAGATGCTGAGGGTTTGCAGTGGTTTGGGAGAACCTCTAGCTAAGATTCTGTGCAGTTCGGAGAACCCCCAAATCCCATTCCTGGCTGGCCCTGCCTACTCCGCCCCACTCCTCCCCTCCCAGGAGTCCTCAGGCAGCCCATTTTGGATGCAAGTAAGTGCAGGGCGTGGCAGAGTCTTGGGGAGGGTGAAAAACGGGCCTACTGGAAGTTTGGAAAGGCTAGAAATGGGCCCATTTCCAGCCTCCAGAGGGCCTCCGGAGCCTGGGGAGGCTGTTTTCACCCTCCCAGAGTCTCAAGGAAAGCCTCCGAAGCCTGGGGAGGGCAAAAACATGCCCTCCCCCACCGTGGTGCAGGAGGCCACTAGGCTATGCCCACCATGGCCACGCCCATCCAGCAACTGGGCAGAGAACCCCTGGCTAAAATTTTTGAAGTCCACCCCTGTTCATAACTCAAGGACATCATTAGATATGGATTAGGGAAATCAACATTCTAAGAATTCCACAAGAGATTTTGATTAATTTTTTTTTATCTTTTCTTTTGCTATTTCTGCTCATTTAATCTGCCGGAGATATTAGTCTGCCGGAAATCCTTGTTCATACTCAAACCTCTCAAGATGTCCATGTGCTTCAACAAGTAGTAGCATCTGGCTGACCTTGTTTAGCAAGCCACTTGGAGACCGCTGCCAAGAAAACTACAAGAACAAATCCATAAATCCGTTAGGAGTTGAGCTTGAGTAACCGATATTGCATTTCAAAGAAGAAATGGATTCCTCGCTTGAGAACATACCCTTTCAAGCTGTAAAGGAACTGTTCCAACAAAATTAGACATCTGCGGTGGCTAGAGTAGCATCGGTTGCTGTTGGGAGAAGTCTTCTATAGAGTCCAAACCAAGACAAACATGTGTTACGAGACCAGATGAATCACAGCTGAGCATTGAATGAGTCTTTTCTTTGGCTCCAAGCTTGTCAGGCACAAAAAAAAATCTGAAACCAAGATTGTTCAAATGAGATGTTTATCCAATTTTATCCAACCTAGCTCTCTACAAGGATCAAAGCAAACTGGTGGTAGATAAGAGTCAACAGAATTCAAAGTGGGCTGGACTTCAATCTCTTTTGGGTACGAAGGAGAGAACCAGTAGAGGAAATTTTGAATAGTTTGGAGAACCGGTAAATACCATCTCTGACTGGCCCCATCTCCATCTATTCTCTGCCTCCTGAGTCCCAGCTGATCAGGAGGAAATGGGGAATTTGCAGTAATCTTCCTCTGGAGTAAGGAGGGAATGGAGATTTTGCAGTATCCTTCCCCTGGAGTGGGGTGGGAATGGAGATTTTACAGTACCCTTCCCCTGCCATGCCCACCAAGCCACGCCCATCAAGCCATGCCATGCCCACCAAGCCACACCCACAGAACCAGCAGTAAAAAAATTTGAAACCCACCACTGGAATGAAGGGATTTCAAACTGATGACTTGCTTGACTCCTCCCTCCGCCGTAGTCTGGTCGTCTCTTACCTCATTTGTGGACATAATAGTTATGGTTTCAAAATAGACCAGTGCCTGAAGACTATTCATTATAACTAAAGCCTTCACTTAGCCCAATAAAAGCACAACCAACTCTCAGCTTTGAAAGAAATACACTGGCATGCATTAAGAATATCTCAGAAACTACAAACAAACTCCTATAACTACATGGAATCACCATTGCATGTGAGACAACTAGAGCCCTTCAAAACATCCTAAACAAACTAAAAGATCCAACAAGAAGTAAAAGCAACATATAATGTAAGGGCTACAAGAACTTCTACATTCTATCCTGTTTCCTTCAAAATAAGACATCTGCTGATAATAAGCCCAATTGGGTTTTTGAATGCATGGCAATAAGGCCAAGCGCTTATTTCAGGGTTCAAAAAAATATAAGACAGGGTCTTACTTTCGGGAAAACACAGTAGTAGGACAGGGGTGTCAAACTCAGTTTCGTTGAGGGCCATATCAGGGTTGTGGTTGACCTCGGGAGGACAGGGATGGGGGCGTGGCCGACTGGGTGGGCGTTGCCAGCTTGATGCCACTCACTGGGCGTGATCAACTGGGTAGACGTAGCCAGCTTGATGCCACTCCCCAAACTGCTGGCTTGGGCCCAGTGTTTCCTCTTCTCATTGGGTCTACTGGGCCAAAGCCCCTTATATTTTCCAGGATGGCCTTGTGTGCCGATCCAACCACATTATGGGCCGAATCCGGCCTACAGGCCTTGTGGTTGACATAGGACAAGCAGGCAGAAGATCAGCAGAACGCATCCACGAACATCAACAAGCAGTCGGAAGACACGATGAAAATTCTTTAATTTCGCCACGTATAGACAGATTTCATCATGGTTTCAATTGGGAAAATGAGACCATCCTAGACCCAGCCAAGTCCAAAAATGCCAGGGAATTCCTAGAAACCTGGCACTCTGACAAATCAGCCATCAACAGACCCATAGAGGTTAACAACATCTACAGACTATGCAGGAGAGACAATCAACCAGCCCAAAAGAGAACAAAAAGACTCCAGCACCTCTCCACTAGCAATCGGAATGCAGATCAACATCCGATCAACAATCAAGGTTAACAACAGACCAACAATCAAGTAAACAATACCCCAATCGAGAAAATGCCAAAGAGCCATCAATAAATGGAAGAATCTCTAAAACCATCCCCATCCACACAGACAGGCAAAACACCAGAATATAAATTGACAACAAACAGCACTCCTGACTCGCACTGATGATGTTACCTAGTTGGGTCATGAAACTTCTGCAAGAAAACAAGCAAGCTCAGAGGGCCCGCAGGACCCCTAAAGTCTTCACTTTAACAATTTTGCTTTTGAAGACAGTTAAATGCAGGCAGGCAGGCAGGCAGGCAGGCATATATTCTGCAGCCTTCACCAACTCCATTTCTCATTCAAGTACATTCCTGTGTACAGTATTGTACCGATCAAATGTCTCCAAGCATTTCAGATAGAATAGAATAGAATAGAGTAAAGTAGAGTAGAGTAGAGTAGAGTAGAGTAGAGTAGCGTAGAGTAGCGTAGAATGGAATGGAAAGGAATGGAATGGAATGGAATGGAATGGAATGGAATGGAATGGAATAGAATTCTTTATTGGCCAAATGTGATTGGACACAAAAGGAATTTGTCTTTGGTGCATAGGCTCTCAATGTACATAAAAAAATAAGAATCACGGTACAACACTTAATGATAATCACGGGGTACAAATAAGCAATCGAATCATACTAGGAAACAATATAAATTGTACGGATACAGCAACAAAGTTACAGTCATGCAATCATAAGTGGGAGGAGATGGGTGACTAATAGTAGCGCAAAGACTAATAGTAATAGTAATGCAGCCTTAGTGAATAGTTTGACAGTGTTGAGGGAATTATTTATTTAGCAGAGTGATGGCATTCGGGAAAACTGTTCTTGTATCTAGTTGTTCTGGTGTGCAGTGCTCTATAGTGTTGCTTTATGGGTAGGAGTTGAAATAGTTTATGTCCAGGATGTGAGGGGTGGGGTCTATAGATATTTTCACAACCTTCTTTTTGACTCGTGCAGGATACAGGTCCTCAATGGAAGGCAGGTAGGTAGCCATTGTTTTTTCTGCAGTTCTAATGATCCTCTGAAGTCTCCGTCTGTCTTGTTGGGGTGTAGAACCAAATCAGACAGTTATAGAGGCGCAGATGACAGACTCAATAATTCCTCTGTAGAACTGGATCAGCAGCTCCTTGGGCAGTTTGAGCTTTCTGAGTTGGCGCAGAAAGAACATTCTTTGTTGTGCTTCTTTGATGATGTTTTTTATGTTAGCTGTCCATTTTAGGCCTTGAGATATGGTAGAACCTAGAAATTTGAAGGTTTTTGCCTTCAGTCCCCTAATAATCTTTGTTCCTCTTCTCTTTACTCTTTCTAGAGTCTCTAAGAAGCATCATGGTTGCTATTTTAAGGAAAGTGTAGAAATAAGCCATCACTGCAACTTTCATTGGGAAATTATGTGCCGGAAGAGTAATAGCTACATGGCCACGAAGCTTGCCTTCATACCCATAGCTTACATTTTCTAGGGGAAAAAAAATTTAAGGGCCCCTGGTTAATCCACACCATGAATCATCCCATTTCTTTGAATTATTTCTTTCTGTTCCATAAACCCACTTTTTCCCCCCCTAGCTCTTGTGTGCGAAAATAACTCAAGCTGTCAATAGTTTTATTTCTTATTTGAAATTTTGCTTACCGGGGCAGCTTTTGAGAGAAACATCTCATTCATCTAATCGACCAACACTGACATGATGCAGCACGCATTGATACTCACACGCAAGAATGTCAGAATTTCTGGTACGTTTCTCTCATTCTCTTCCCCCCCTTTTTTTTCTTGACACCTCTTGCAATTTATCTTTTGGTTCTTTGATATGGAGCTCTAAATCTGAATGCTTACCCCCTTATAGCTACTAAGTTCTAATTATGTGAAATTTTTGGTCGTCACGATGTGGAGACTCTAGATGTGGAGATTCTAGAAAGATGCAGAGAAGAGTAAGAAAGATGATCAGGAGACTGGAGGCTAAAACCTGTGAAGAACAGTTGCAGGAACTGGGTGTGTCTAGTTTGATGAAAAGAAGGACACGAGGGGACATAATAGCAGTGCTCCAATATTCGAGGGGCTGCCACAAAGAAGATTTCAACCAGGGGTGAAATCCAGCAGATTCTGGAGAACCAGTAACAAAAACTTTGAGCAGTTTGGAAAGCCGGTAGCGGAAATTTTGAGTATTTCAGAGAACCGGCAAATGCCACCTCTGGCTGGTCCCAGAGTGGGGTGGGAATGGAGATTTTGCAATATCCTTCCTCCAGGAGTAGGGTGGGAATGAGGATTTTGCAGTATTCTTCCCTCAGGAGTGGGGTGGCAATGGAGATATTGCCGTATCCTTCCCCCAGGAGTGGGGAGGGAATGGAGATTTTGCAGTATTCTTCCCCCAGGAGTGGGGAGGGAATGGAGATTTTGCAGTATCCTTCCCCCTGGAGTGGGGAGGGAATGAGGATTTTGCAGTATTCTTCCCCCAGGAGTGGGGAGGAAATGGAGATTTTGCCATATCCTTCCCCCAGGAGTAGGGTGGGAATGAGGATTTTGCAGTATTCTTCCTTCCAACTCTGTTATTTTACTATTCTGAAATCCATGAATGATAACCCTGGAATGTTGATTTTGGAGGCCTTTCCCGCCTATTTGGGGTTTTTAATATTTGGGAAGATGGAGTGAAAGCTTTTGTGGCTGAGCTTTCTGGCGTTATAGAAAGAGGAGATACGTCCAGCCATTTTCTGAATGTCTAATTTTTTTTTTCAAAGAGGAACAAAGATGAAAAGGAGTAGGACTGAAAGGAAGTTGGAAATGAAGTTGGACAGGGGGAAATGAAACAGGTCTAAAAAGAAAGAAAATGAAGCTATGAATAAGAGAAAAGTATATGATAGAAGCAAAGGGATTTAAAAAAGCAAAAAAAAAAAGGATAGAGAGGATTTGCTTTTGAATACCAGGATGCAGAAAAAATAAAACTGAAAAAAATGTTTTAAAAGAAATAACCAGTCAGTGGACGAGTTTAGGACATGCAGTATATTTGTACATGTTTGTTTACTTTTTCATTTCCTTCCTTCCTTCCCACCCTTCTTCCTTTCTTTTCCTTCCTTCCTTCCTTCCCTCTCTCCCTCCTTCTTTCCTTCGTTCCCTCCCTCCTTCCCTTCGTTCCCTCCCTCCTTCTTTCCTTATTTCCTTCCTTCCTTCCCTCCCTCCTTCCTTCTTTCTTTCCTTCCCTCCCTCCCTCCTTCCTTCCTTCCTTTTCCTTCCTTCCTTCCTTCCTTCCCTCCCGCCTTTCCTTCCTTCCCTCCCTCCTTCTTTCCTTCTTTCCTTCCTACCTTCCCTCCTTCCCTCTCTCCCTTCTCCCTTCCTTTTCCTTCCTTCCTTCCCTCCCTCCCTCCTTCTTTCCTTCCTTCCCTCCCTCCCTCCCTTCCTTCCCTCCCTCCCTCCCTCCTTCCCTCCCTCCTTCTTTCCTTCTTTCCTTCCTTCCTTCCCTCCCTCCTTTCCTTCCCTCCTTCTTTCCTACCTTCCTTCCTTCCTTCCTTCCCTCCCTCCCTCCCTCCCTCCCTCCTTCCTTCCTTATGAAATCTGTGAGGTGATTCATTACATCTCAAGGTCTACTTCCATTTCTGCATTATATCAGTCCAGACAGGCCTGCAGGAACTGAATTCAGAATAAATCAATGAAGCTGAATAATGGAGAAATTCCAGAGAGGAAATATAGGATATATTTTTTTTTTCCATAACCCATAATGGAAGTATAAAATTCAATTGCCACAAGGTGAAAAGAGATGTCCAATTTGGAGATCAATTCATGGAAGGACAGTGAGTCATGATGGTTATATATTATATCCTGTTCCAGAAAATGTCACTGAACATCCTTTGGGGTTGAATAGGAGACAGGATCCAGATGTTCTGTTTCTCCTTATAGGTTTCTATAAACATATGTTTAACCCCTGTGATCTCAAAACCTGAATCCATCATAAATGGATTAAATCTATGGAGACTCTCAGTCATCCAAGTCACGGTTGTCCCAAAGGTGCTTCCTTCAAACGGCAACTGGGCTTTCTTTGTTTTTCCTTGAAGACGTTTCGCTTCTCATTCGAGAAGCTTCTTCGGCTCTGACTTCAGTTCTCTCAGAACTGAAGAAGCTTCTGGGATGAGAAGCGAAACGTCTTCAAGGAAAAACAAAGAAAGTCAAGTTGTCTTTTGAAAAAAAAAAGCCCTTGGGACTTAATTCATCACAGTTTTTCTTTTCTTATGTTCTTCAAATCAGATTAGATCAGCGTTGGCGAATCTTTTCAGCAATGAGTGCCGAAAGGGTAGTGCATGCGCGTGCTGGAAATCATAACAGCAGCTGCCCAGTGTGCCTGCACGCGCCAGGCAGTCACTCTTCCAATTTCCGGTGCACGCATACATACTGTCCACCTGGTCTTCTGGTTTCTGCCATGCATGCACAAACAAAGACCAGCTGGCTGGTGCTCATATGCGCGCCGGAAAGTGGAAGATCAAATTCCCAGTGCGTACTTGTGCCTGGCGGCTGCTCTTCTGATTTCCTGCACTCCCACGCGTGTGAAGACCAGCTGGCTGGCGTGCCGGAAACCGGAAGAGCAACGGGCGATGGCTCGCGTGCCCGGAGAAATGGCTCTGTGTGTCACTTCCAGCACGCGTGCCATAGGTTCGCCATCACGGGACTAGATCAACCAGTAATTTGCATTCAAATGTTAAATGCAACCTATGGCATTTAACTGGGTTGTAGTCTGCGGTGGGATTCAGCCGGTTCTCTCCGGATCGGGCGAACCCATAGCGGCGACTGTGGGAGGCTCCGCCCACCCGCCCTCATATAATGCACATGCAAGTGAAGCAAATGCACGCCCGTGCACGCTCACATTTGCAAACCGGTAGGAAAGGTAAAAGGATGTGGTGGCTCAGTGGCTAAGATGCCCAGCTTGTCGACCGAAAGGTCGGCAGTTCAGCGGTTCGAATCCCTAGTGCCGCGTAAGGGGGTGAACTCCCATTCCTTGTCCCAGCTTCTGCCAAGCTAGCAGTTCGAAAGCACGTAAAAAATGCAAGTAGAAAAATAGGGACCACTTTTGGTAGGAAGGTAACAGCGTTCCGTGCGCCTTCGGCGTTGAGTCATGCCAGCCATATGACCACGGAGACGTCTTCGGACAGCGCTGGTGAATAAGTGAATCCCACCTCTGGTTGTAGTGCTATCTGTACTAGCCCTAGTTAATGGAACTATTCCACATCTGTTTGTCTATGGGTATTATCGTTTGAATGCCAGACGATGATAAGACAAGCAAAGAACAGAAGCCTACATTGGCTGCTTAATCAATTGGATCCATATCTATTTTAAGAACCTTAACAGTGTTGGGGTCTATATAATTTAACGCAATCTAAGCTCATTACCTTTTGCTAGAATGCATCATTAGTATAGTAAGGTGAGTGTTTATTTGTATGCTCTAATGAGAAATTCTCATTATTGCTTATGACATTTAGCACATTTATGTAAGATGGGCTTTATTGATCTAAAAGCCATTTCCTCTTTTACCATTCTCGGTAATCAGGAGACCACGGGGCTTCCTTAACCACTCGTGACTTGTATGTCCAGGGGCATCAATCTGAATTTCCTTGATAAGCTGTTCTGTCAGGAGTTATCATTTCCTGAAATAATAAACCCACTGAGACGGTTGGAGCTGCAGAAATCAGAAGCCTGCAATTAATTCTAACCGAACGGATTTAATAATAGATGATGATATTGAACATACGCTACTATGCTAGTAGCGTATGATTGATATGCTAGCAATCAAAAGAAATATTAAACCCGTTTTAAAAGAGGGGAGATTCGTCCTGGACCTTAACGAAACCACCAATTTGGAGAAGATTTTGAGAAACAAAAGCCTCCTCTACCAGGGCTGTGACACCTAAATAACTATGGTTTGTTGTAAAGCTTATAACAATCCCATCCTTAGAGCTATAATTGCATAACATTGTATGTCAGAGTGCCTGCTCCCACCAAATCGTACAGCATCCTATGCAGGATTTATAGCTGGAAAATAATAATTATTAATACTATTCCTGCTCAGATTCACATCTTGTATATACACCTTGATTTTGGAAGGTGGTATCTCTCTTTAATTCTGTTCCGACCTAGGCTTCCTGGGAAAGTATACAGCACAATCGTAATCCCGGCAAACCTCTTTAATTCATACAGCTGTGAATCAGTCTGAAAGGCTTCTCAAACAGTCTTTCAGGGGAGTGTTTACAAACACTCACCTTATCTCCCTTGGAATGCTGCCAGAGAACTGATTGACACATGCAGGGCAAGGCCAAACGTAGCACAGAACTTTCCAAAGCTTCACAAACAGAAGTTTCAAATCTTGAATCAGCCGGATGAACTAATTGCTTTCTGAAAAAGCTCACATTGAGGACCCAGTTTGCGGGGGCAATAAGCTGACTTTGTATAAATATACAAAAGTATGAAGGCAATTGCTTAACGCATTGTAAGCTACCCTGAGTCTCGGTAGAAGGGCGGCTTATAAATCAAATTAAATAATAATAATAATAATAATAATAATAATAATAATAATAATAATAATAATAATAATAATAAACATCCCATTCGCTTCTCTTTTATGTCTTATGGGAGGGGCCAATCATCTCCAAGCCTTACTCCCAAGTTGACCCTGTTTTCTTAATTGTTCCTGTCTTCTGGCAGCTCTCCACATGTGCACACTGGGAACAGGCTCACGCTGTTCTACTTCCTCGCTGATGTCAGACTCCGGAGACTCAGGGGGCAACAAAGAAGTATTAGATAGCCTTGGCCCCCTCTCTGCCTCCGACCAGAGCCCTCATCTAAGCCTTCCCCAGACTCCAGAACTGGCCCACATTCCTCCCCAACCTCCTCAATGTCCGATTCTACTGCCAGCTCTGCTGGCCAATGGTGGGCCACAACGAATTCCAGAGCATTTGACTTAGCTTACAAATCACTTCACCTCTGATTTCCTGATTGCTAACTATATTTTGTCAGTTCGGATACTGTACACAACTCATTAAGTTTCCTTTAAGTTAAAAATATGTATAGTAGGAGACTTCAAGGCAATCGTGAGCGCGGATTTAGACTATAAAACTAGAAAAATGTGTAGAGGCAACAATGCTGGGTAACATCACACTGGTTTATAACTTTGTGAGGTAATTATGCAATGTAGATTTTAGCACAGAGAACGGAGATAAAATGTAAGAGCATCTGCCAGGCTTTGTCTGCAGCGGGAATTGAGATGGTAATCTGGTCATTCGGTATGAGCCAAACTAAAATTTATTAGGATTTGTAATGTTTTTGTTTTTTTTTTAATTTGATTTATATGCTGCCCTTCTCTGGAGACTCAGGGCGGCTTACAACGCGTTAAGCAATAGCCTTCATACTTTTGTATATTTATACAAAGTCAGCTTATTGCCCCCACAAACTGGGTCCTCAATTGACCTACCTTAGAAAGGATGGAAGGCTGAGTCAACCTTGAGCCTGGTGAGATTCAAACTTACAGTAATTGCAGACAGCTGGTGTTAATCACAGTGCTTTTAGTCTGCTGAGCTATCCAGGCTCATGCTATTTTCTCTTATTTCCTTAAATGAATTGTACCTGCCCATTCCAACAGACTCTGGGTGGCTTGTAAAATCTAATAGAAGATAAAACAATTAAAAGCATACAGGGTGATGATGTTGCCTAGTTGGGTAATAAAACAGCAGGCCAATCTCCAAATTCCAAAAGCAGCAAAGGATCCCACCGTTGTCCTCCTTTTCCTCTTCCTTCTCCTCCTTTCCGCACACACCTCTCCTTTGTGGCACTGATGAAGTTACCCAGTTGGGTAACAAAACATCTACAAGAAAACAAATAAGATCAGAGTGCACCAAGGACCCTCCAGTTTTCCTCCTCCTCCTCCCACTCCTCCTCCTCCTTTTTCACAAACCCAGGGGATTCAGCCGGTTTGGCCCGGTTCGAGCGAATTGGATGTTCGTTTTAATCTGGTTCATCGAACCGGTTCTTGCAAGGACAGGCTGATTCTGACCGCCCTGCCCTCCCAGGAGTCTCCATGCAGCCTGTTTTGGATGCCAGGTGCAGAGGCTGCGCAGAGGCTCTGGGAGAGAAAAAACGGGCCTACCGGAAGTACCGGAAGTCCAAAAATGGGCTTCTGGGCTCTGGACAGCCTCCGGTGCCTGGGGAGGCCATTTTCACCCTTCTGGAGGCTCGAGGAAAGCATCCAGAGTCTGGGGAGGGCGAAAACAACCTCCCCCCCTCTCCAATGGTGCAGGAGGCCAAGTAAGCCACGCCCACCACTAACCGGGCAGAGAACCGGTTGCTAAAATTTCTGAATCCCCACCCCTGCGACAAACCTCTCTCCCTTCTGGCACTGATGCTGTTACCTAACTGGGTAACAAAACGCCTGCAATCAAACCACCAAACTCAGAAAGCACCAAGAACCCCACATGTTACCTTCTATCAGAAAGAAGAAGAAGAAGAAGAAGAAGAAGAAGAAGAAGAAGAAGAAGAAGAAGAAGATTTATCTAATAAATAAAATTATTTTTATTTATTAAAATAATTAAAATTATTAATTAATTAATAATTAAATTATTAATTAATTAATAATTAATTATTAAATTATTAATTAATTTAAAAACATGCCAGTTTTTACAACTATCCGCCCTTATCTTTTAACCTTTGTATTGCTGCTTTTTCTCCCACGAAAAAGCAGCAATACAATCCGAATTTGCTATTACATCACCGCTAGGAAATATATTGTCTGGGTAAACGCTTCCGTTTTTTCAGTGATAAGAAAGAGCTTTGGGTTAGGAGTAGGAGAGATTGCCGGTTCCAAAGGCTTGAATATACGATGAGGGTCGGATGATTTGAGTGGGTTTCCGAATCTCAGACGATAGTTTTAGGCAGCATCCTGGGGGGGAAACACAAGCATTCAGGGATGCAATTTTAAAAATGAAATTAGACATTGCCGAGATCATATTAAAAGATAGGGGGATTTCACCTTAATGCCTTTACTTTGTGCCTGGGAGATAACCAGGTGGGCAGTCACTGGACAGCTCCACTTTTGCCGTAGGTGGTGAGGTTTATTCTCTTGGAATGCCAGACTAGAGAAAGATGCAAAACCAGATTTAAGATGATCTCATTAAAGCAGTTGCTGGCTCAAGCGGTAAAATGGAACCCGGATTGAAAGACACGTCCTATAAGATAGTCCTCGGTTTATGACCATTCAAACTTACAACAGCATTGAAAAAAATGACATGATTGTTTTTCACATTTATGACCTCCTCCTCCTCCTCCTCCTCCTCCTCCTCCTTTTCCTCCTCCTCCTCTTCTTCTTCTTCTTTATTTTATTTATTTATTTTATTTATTAAATTTATGTTGCCGTCTATTCGCCCATGGCGACTCAAAGCAGATTCAAGGCGGTGACTCCTCCTCCTCCTCCATCTTCTTCTTCCATCTTCATCTTCATCTTTCTTTCTTTCCTTCCTTCCTCCCTCCCTCCCTCCCTCCTTCTTTCCTTTCCTTCCTTCCTTCCTTCCTTCCTTCCTTCCTTCCTTCCTTCCTTCCTTCCTTTCTCTCTCTCTCTCTCTCTTTCCTTTCTTTCTTTCTTTCTTTCTTTCTTTTTTATTAATCAAACTTTTATACCGCCCTTCTCCTCAGGGACTCAGGGCGGTGTACAGCCAATAATAAAAAACATTGATACAAAAATTAAAACAATTTAAAACTGATTCAATAGTATGGCCAAATATTAAAAACCCCAAAACTAAAAAACCCATTAAAATTCCTCATACTGTCAGACTCTTTCTTTCTTTCTTTCCTTCCTTCCTTCCTTCCTTCCTTCCTTCCTTCTTTCTTTCTTTCTTTCTTTCTTTCTTCTTTGTCTCCTTCTTCTTCTTCTTTTTCTCCTCCTCCTCCTCCTCTTCCTCCTCCTCTTCTTCTTCTTCTTTTCCTCCTCCTCCTCCTCCTCCTCCTCCTCCTCCTCCTCCTCCTCCTCCTCTTCTTCTTCTTCTTCTTCTTCTTCTTCTTCTTCTTCTTCTTCTTTTCCTCCTCCTCCTCCTCTTCTTCTTCTTCTCCTCCTCCTCCTCTTCTTCTTCTTTCTCCTCTTCCTCCTCCTCCTCCTCTTAAACTGCCACAGTGAAGTCTCCTTCTTGGCATTGTCGTTGACCAAAATGACTCATCATTGGTACATATTTCTGGTTGTAGCCGATCTACCAGCACATAGGGCTGGCTCTGTATCTCTCCCCTCTCTTCACATAGAGTGTTGTTATCCACTAAGATCAGCACCCTCAGGGTTACATAGTCAAAATTTGAATGCTTGGCCATTGACTCCTATTTATGATGGTTGCAGAGTTCTGGTGTCACATGATCCCATTTTGCGTCCTTCTAAGAAGCAAAGTCAATGAGGAAAGGTCCCTTCCCTTGACTACCGTATGACTAACTTCACAACTGCAGCGCTCCATTTAGCAACCGTGGCAAGAAAGGTCATACCATAGGCCAAAACGCACTTAAAAGCGGTCTTGCTTAGGTTTTCTTGGAGTCTGGAGAGGGTGAAAACAGCCTCCCCCCCCCCCAGAGGCCCTCAGGAGGCCAGAAACACCACCTTTCCCAACTTCCGGTGGGTCAGGAAGGCCCGAAAATCAGCTGGCCGGCGTGCCCATGCACACTGGACCTGAGCTTGTGCAATGCTCATATGCCCACAGATTTATTTATTTATTTTATTATATTTTTATACTGCCCTTCTCCCCGAAGGACTCAGGGCAGTGTACAGCCATCATAAAACAATCTCAGCACAAAAATTAAAATCAAATTTAAAATAATTAAAGCAATTGGCCGTAAATTAAAACCCCTAGCTAAAAACCCATTTAAAACCATTTTAAAAACCCATTAAAATATTATTCAGTCAAGCCAGCTTGATGGAACAACAGGGTCTTCAGAGCACGACGGAAGGTGCGGAGGTTGGGGATCCTTCGTATGTCCGGGGGCAGCTCATTCCATAGGGCAGGAGACCCCACAGAGAAGGCTCTCCCCCTGGGGGTCGCCAGCCGACATTGTTTGGCTGACGGCACCGTTAGGAGGCCCTCTCTGTGAGAACGTATCGGGCGGTGGGAGGTATTCGGTGGCAGAAGGCGGTCCTGTAGATATCGCGGTCCTAAGCCATGGAGCGCTTTGAAGATGGTGACCAGCACCTTGAAACGCATCTGGAAGACCACCGGGAGCCAGTGCAGCTCACACAAGAGAGGTGTTACATGGGAGCGACGTGTTGCCCCCATAATCACGTGTCGCCCACATAATCACTCGCGCGGCCGCATTCTGGATCAGTTGAAGCCTCCGGGTGCTCCTCAAGGGGAGCCCCATGTAGAGACATATGGCTCCACGTGCCACCTGTGACAATCGTGCCATAGGTTCGCCATCCCGGCTTTAGGGCATGACCATGAAAATGATCCTGGTTTTTCATGCGTTGGCAGCTTGTGTCATAAAAAGACGTCCTGGGAAGAGAACATTTCCCCAAGTCTTTGTATTTAGAATGTGCGCTTAACATCCATGACTACGTCTCCATGTGTTCATTTACCATTCATGTCGAAGACTCAACAGGAAGAGCCAGTGTGGGTTTATTTTAAGAAACTTTTCCGTTTCCGCCTTTCTGTAAGGAATTTATGTAGTTATTTATATACATACTCCACATCAAGTGTCTCTTAATCTCCATAAATAACGTCGCAGGCACCGAGAAACGCTAAAAATTAATGTTGTAATTACATCATTTTGCGATCCAACAGAGAGCTGATTTACAGCCTTCTCCGTGTTCGCTACCAGGCAAAAAAAAAAACAAAAAAAAAACCTTGATGCATTTGTAAATCTGTTTATCTCGTGAAAACAAAAGCTGATATTTGCAAAGATCTGCATCCCAGGACCTATGGCCATGATGGCGAACCTATGCCATGGGTGCCACAGGTGGCGCACGGAGCCGTATCAGTGGGCACGCGAGCATTGCCGTACCTCAACTCCAGCACGTGTGTGTGCGCCGGCCACCTGATTTTTGGGCCTTTCAGTCCTACCAGAAGTTGGGAAATGGGCTATTTCTGGCCTCCGGAGGGCCTCTGGGGGAGTGGGGAAGGCTGTTTTCACCCTCCCCAAGCTCCTAGAAATCCTCTGGAGCCTGGGGAGGGTGAAAAACAGACCTACTGGGCTCATTGTGCCATCATATCCTAAAAATGGAGGGGGCGCATGCGCAGGGGTGGGGCACATTGAATTATGGGTGTGGGCACACATGTGGGCGACCTCGCCGTGCTCCCCCTGCTTTTGGCACACAACATCAAAAAGGTTAGCCATCACTGATCTATGGCATAGATCTATCCAGCCGATCTGGGTAAGCCAACAGCACCGCCGTCTGATCGGAAAAAAATGCAGATCTTTAGAATTATACTCAGAATAAAGTTAATCCAGTAAATAAATTGTCAAGTCTGAAGCTGGTCTGACCGAAGCCATCTTGGAGCTTCAGTGCTGCCACACTAGAGCTGTGGGATAGGAAAGGGGGGGCGGGAATTAGAGATAGCTGGAGTTTTGTAGTCAAAACAAAATACTTTCTCTTGGGGACCAAGGGCTTCTCAAACCTGGTTGGTGGAAGATGGAGGGATGTCACCAGGCAACCAGACAGTGCTGTGATAGGACCATGTGACTGATTGTTTTGAGAAAGTGATAAACTTTCTGTTTTAACTAGGTGAAAACCGTCGGTTCAGAGTCGGTTTTCACCAGATCTGTGCCAATATTTATTTATTTATTTATTTATTACATGTATTTATATGCTGCCCTTCTCCCGAAGGACTCAGGGCGGCGAACACAAGTTAAGAAACTTGTACAATAAAATCGCATTTTAAATCAAATAACTAATTAATGATAAATAATAAACCCAGAATCAGAGTCAGCCTATTTGCTTGAACAGCCAAGTCTTCAGCTCCCGACGAAAGGAGCGAAGATCAGGAGCCGTACGGAGCTCGAGCACCCATTCCAGAGGGTGGGAGCACCCACAGAGAATGCCCTACCCCTGGGCACCGCTAGATGACAGTGGCTCGCCGTTGGGACCCTGAGGAGAGCGGCCCTATGTGAGCGAACAGGACGGTGGGAAGCAGGCAGGAGAAGGTCCTGTAAATATCCTGGACCTAAATCATGTATGATATATGATATATCCAATAAATGGAAGGCCGTTTTCACCCTCCCCGGGCTCCTAAAAAGCCTCTGGAGCCTGGGGAGGGTGAAAAACGGGCCTACCGGGCCCACCATGCCACCACGTGCCAAAAGTGGGAGGAGCACGGGGTGGTTGTGCACGGGGGTGGGCACATAGAATTATGGGTGTGCACGCAAGCCCCCGCACTCCCCCCACTTTTGGCACGCGATGGCAAAAAGGTTAGCCGTCACTGTCCTAGGAGATCAATGGAAGAAAAAGGGGGACGATTTGACTAATCCGTAACTCATTTCTCTACTATTGAAATTTGGCTTCAGTTTTGATTTGATTTGCTGTCTATCAGTAACAATCAGTGCAAACAACTAACAGCACCCTTAATTTTTTTTTTCTTCTTCTTCTGGATCAGGATATTGTGGAATTGTTTTTATTTCTTAAAGCGAGTGGTATACAAATACCGGCAGTCCTCAACGTGTGACCACAATGGAGCCCCAAATTTCAGTTGTTAAGCGAATTCGCAGTTGTTACATGGGTAACATGGTTGTTAAGTGAATCGGTTTTCCCCGTGGATTTTGCTTGTTGAGAGGTTGCATAAGGGGATTGCATCAATGGTGGGATTCTATCGGTTTGCACCGGTTCGGTAGAACCGGTTGTGAAGTAGTTAAACAGTTCAGCAGTTCGGAGAAGTGGTTGTTAAAAGAAATCTCCTTTTGTTTTGTTTTTTTCCACTTTACAAGGTTATCCTGTAAGGAATTACAACATTTGATGTTGTTTCCTAGCCTAATCTTTATTGCCCTGCTTACAGAAACTGCCTCTCCGGCAATATGTTTAGACTGTCGCTTCCGGTTCCGGAGCTTCTTGGAGGTTTTTGTTGTTGTTGGTTTTTTTTTTTGCTTGACTTTCTTAAAGGGGAAAGGGTTGTTTTAAGCTTTTTACACCGCTGTTGGGAGGAAATACTCCCCTGCTGGAGTTCTTCCAGCCAGGGTGCAATGATCAGCACTTTGAAGAAATAATTGAATAACAAAGCAGAAGCTTTTAATGACAAGGAACCAAGATGAGTGTGTGTGTGTGTGTGTGTGTGTGTGTGTGTGTGTGTGTGTTCAGTTTCAGTTTATTGCATTTCTATACCGCCCTTCTCCCGAGGGACTCAGGGCGGTTCACAGCCATATTAAAACAGTCCACACAAAAATTAAAACTACTAAAATAAGTTAAAGCTATTTGGCCGTTATTTAAAACCCCTTATTAAAACCCCATTAAAACCAATTTAAAATCCATTAAAATTAATCTATTCAATCAGGCTGGCTGTGTGTGTTTTCTGAGGTTTTCACGGGTATTTGTATGTAGGTGTTTGGTTATTCGGGTTTTCTCCTGCATAAAATTGGAAGTGTCTTGGCGACGTTTCGATGAAGTCTCATTCGTCATCTTCAGGCTGGTGTTTTCGACTTTGTGCTTCTAGGAGCAATATATATATATATATATATATATATATATATATATATATATATATATATATATATATATATATATATAATGTTCTGTAGTCCTATGACTGAAACTTTTGAGCATGATGCTTCAAAAGTATATAACCCTTCAGTCTTATGATTTATGTATATTTATTTGTGCTAATAGACTCTTATTATCATGCACGATGTTTCGTTTAAATGAGGGGAAAAAAGAGACTTAATGATGTGCTTATTAGTCAGTTTTCATACTTCTCAAATCAGTTCCCCAGCTTTAAGTGGCCTAATGGACCTTGGAAGCCTTCTATTTTTGGCAGCATAAATCTCATTTGACAGGTATTTAATACTCTTTCTGCATGAGAAAAATAAGCGAATTCATATATACCCTTATTTTATGCGAAGGGCTATAATTCAAAGAATAACTATTAACTTGTCGCCTCCTTCATAAACAAGGACATTTTGTAAGGACTGTAATTAAAGGACTTTCAAAAGTTGCTACCAAATTATCATTTTTAATGTGCTCAAATGTTAACTCCATGACTGGCAAATAATTCATAGGAGTTAAAATTAAGCTTTGTCTAATTTGAACTGAATCTAAATGAAATGAAACCAAATTTCTTTTTTTCCCCTACCTGACTCTACTCATTATATTTTGGGGTATAACCTTGATCTAGAAAATGTTGTGGATTGGCTTGGAAACACTTAGAGGGATTCTTAAGGAAAATTTCAGACGTGGTCTCCCTCATACAGAAATGGGGATTTTGCAATATCCTTCCCCTGGAACGAGGAGGAAATGGGGATTTTGCAGTATCCTTCCCCTGGAGTGGGGAGGGAATGGGGATTTTGCAATATTCTTCCCCTGGAATGCGGAGGAAATGGGGATTTTGCAGTATGCTTCCCCTGGAATGGGGGGGAATGGGGATTTTGCAATATCCTTCCCCTGGAATGAGGAGGAAATGGGGATTTTGCAGTATGCTTCCCCTGGAGTGGGGGGGAATGGGGATTTTGCAATATACTTCCCCTGGAATGCGGAGGAAATGGGGATTTTGCAGTATCCTTCTCCTGGAGTGGGGGGGAATGGGGATTTTGCAATATCCTTCCCCTGGAATGAGGAGGAAATGGAGATTTTGCAGTATCCTTCCCTGGAGTGTGGAGGGAATGGGGATTTTGCAATATCCTTCCCCTGAAATTGCAAACGCCCACGAAGCCACAGCCACAGAACCGGTAGTAAAAACAATTGAATTCCACCACTGCTTCCAAACTCAACTTTTTGCTTTTATACAGTAATATAAAATGTACATAATATACAACATCAAATCTTACTAATCAACAAAACCAAGGTCAATGTTTCATTTTTAAAAGTTTATTTATTTATTTTATTTTATTGAATTTATATACCGCCCTTCTCCCCGAAGGGACTCAGGGCGGTGAACAGCCGAAAATTAAAATAATGCACAATATAAAAATTAAGATGACTAAAAATAGATTAAATTAATCAGCCTCCCAAATTTAAAACCCCAAGCTATACAGTTAAAAAACTAACCCATAAAACCTATTCAGGCCAGGCCGGCTTGCTGAAATAAAAATATCTTCAGGGCCTTACGGAAAGTGCGAAGATCCGGGATCAGTCATATTCCGGGAGGGAGCTCGTTCCAGAGGGCGGGTGCTCCCACAGAGAAGGCTCTCCCCCTGGGGCCGCCAGCCGACATTGCTTGACCGACGGCACCCTGAGGAGGCCCTCTCTGTGAGAGCGTATTGGGTGGTGGGAGATTATCGGTAGCAAAAGGTGGTCTCGTGCTTGTGAAGAAGGTCTTTTCCCTTCTTCACAAGCACAAATTCCAGAAGTGATATCCAATTATGCCAGAGATAAAAATAAAACTTACAGTGCAATGATTTCTTTCTTTCTTTCTTTCTTTCTTTCTTTCTTTCTTTCTTTCTTTCTTTCTTTCTTTCTTTCTTTCTTTTTCTTTCTTTCTTCTTTATTTTGCCACATTGGTCTGAAATGTAGATTTAACAGATGGAGACAATTCCTGCCATTCCGAGTCCTGGTTCTGAAGGGCGAGTCATGCCACAAGCATTCACATCTTCCTACTAATGTTTGATGTTGTTGTGGCCCGTCAGCGGCCTGTAGAGTTAGTAGCTGATTCCGACAGTGAGGACCCTGGTGTGGTGCTGCGCCAGCAGCCTGTGCAGCTGGCACTCGAGTTGGACACTGATGAGGCTGGAAAAGATGTGGTGTCAGAGGTGGGGATTCAGCCAGGGCCTTCAGAACCTCCAGAAGCTCCCATAAGTGAAGAGGAAGAAGAGGAGGAGCCTCTTCTCGATGCACGAGCACACAGAGCTGTTAAAAGGCAGGAGTGGCTCCGCAGGAGGAGGTCTCCTCGAGAGTAAGGCTTGGGGCTAATTGACCACTCCCCTAGCCTATTTAAGGAAGGATGATGACTGAGGCAATTTGCAGGGAACAACTTTGTTCATATTCCTTCGCGTCTTGATTCCAGAAACGTTTGATTCGGCTCTTGTTTCTCTTTTGTCAGTTTTCCTGCAAATTGCTTCTGGGCATTCTGCCAACCACAGTAAGATTATGGTTATCTGAAATACTGTGTCTCAGAATTGAGTTATTATTCTTTGGATTCTTGTCAGCTGTTAATGAAGTTAAATTAACAGCCCCTGTTCAGAAAAGACTGATTTAAACTGTACTTGTGTCCGAACAACTGCTAAGAAAACTCATTAGTAGTCCTTAATTAGTAAACTAAGGTTTGTACGGACTTGGTGTGTGCTGCGTTCTTTGGAGTCCGTAGCTGGGGCAGAACAGATGTGCATTTGAGAATCGTTTGGAAGGAAGAACTGGGCGGTTATTAAAACAGAACAAAAGGTTAAAACTGGGCACCGCGTGGCTTGCAAATAAGAAGTAACTCTGCCTGAAAAACAGAATGTGGTTTTCGACAGAAAGAATAATTGTACAATCCTTGGTGATCCCTGAGCTTGGTTGTTTTCTTGCAGGCATTTTGTTGATCAGCTAGGGAACATCTTCAATACTACCAGTAGTATATACAATAGCTTGCTTTATTAGTGTCGGTGGGGCCATTGTTTACTCCTGGAAAGTTTCTTGATTACAATTTTTTTTTACTGCTTGATTGTCTGGTGTTAATCTCAGTATTAATCCCTGTTTATTTGACTCTTGATTGCTGGCGAGGAGATGTTCTGTTGTTGTTTTTTTAATTTCCTTTTTAGCTTTTTTTGAAATTGGGTCTTTTGAATGGTGGGTAAACATTGTTTATCTCCATGTGTCCATCGATGGTTGATTTGTCTGACTGCCAAGGTTCCAGGAATTCTCTAGGGTTTTTGGATTTGGCTAGGTCTAGGATGATCACAGTTTTCCAGTTGAAACGATGGTTAAGTCTGTCCATATGTTGTGAAATTAAAGCGTTTTCTTCATGTTTTTCTGTTTGTTGATATTCGTGGATGCACTAAGCTAAGATATTATAAATTAGATAATTCTATGGTTATGGATAATTTCTTGTATGATTCAGATTTTGTAGAGCCAATTGCCAGTATGTAAATATGTATGCAAGAGTGGATGGAGGAATTTGTATCACACCACAGAACTATTTGGGAAAAAAATATTTATATCCCTGTCCTTCAGGGAACTGCAGCAGAGTTTTAACAGCAGAGCTGTTTGTATTAGATTTACTCTTGAGAGAAAGGACCTGTGGTTTGGCCTTTCCCATCTCTTTGTAAATTATATCTAATTGATAATATTTGATAATGATTTTAAACTCATTTTCTCAAGCTGTAGCACCACAGAACCATTCCCAGTATGCGAGGGCCACTGATATCCATAGGAGGAGAGAGCACACCAGTGGCGGGTTTCAAATTTTTTTACTACCGGTTCTGTGGGCATGGTTTGGTGGGCGTGGCGTGGCGTGGCTTGGTGGGCATGACAGGGGAAAGATACTGTAAAATCTCCATTTCCACCCCAATCCAGGGGAAGATTACTGCAAAATCCCCATTTCTTCCCAGTCAGCTGGGACTCGGGAGGCAGAGAATAGATGAGGGTGGGCAGTCAGAATTTTTACTACCGGTTCTCCGAACAACTCAAAATTTCCACTACTAGTTCTCCAGAACTGGTCAGAACCTACTGAAACCCACCTCTGGATCACACCAGTCAGTCTAATAAAAAAGTTGCAAGAGAAAGCAATAGAAGGACCGCAGGTTTTACAGAGCAAAATTGAGAGTATATCATATTTTAAAACCGTTGCCACCGATGACAAATTTGCAGAGTTAGAGAGATTAAAGACTGTGACCTAAGTAAGATGAATCATTTCCTGTAGCAACTGGTACTAATGAATTTGTTCATAGATTACTTTTGGCCGCACGGTAATTCCTCTGGAATTCACTGATACGGAGATGAGTTTGCTTTCCCGCAGATTTCTCTTCAAATATATAGCAGAGATCCATCTTCATGTGTTTCAGACACTCAGATTAACGTTTTCATTGGACATGCTTTGAGACAATAAAGCTTCTTTCTCACACACTCCCTCCCTCCCTCTCCCTCTCCCTCTCCCTCCCTCTCCCATTCCCTTTCCCTCTCTCTCCCTCTCCATCCCTCCCTCCTTCTTTCCCTCCTTCTTTCCCTCCCTCCCTCTCTCTTTCTCTCTCTCTCCCTCACTCTCTCCTTCCCTTCTTCTGCCTCGACTCTCTCCCTCATCCTCCCTCCCTCTCCCCTTCCCTCCTCTCTCCCCCTCCTTCCCTTTCTCCCTCTCCCCCTCTCTTTCCCTTCCTCCCTCCCTCCACTCTCCCTCACCCTCCGTCCCTCTCCCCTTCTCCCTCTCTCCCTCCCCATCCATCCCTTCCTACCTCCCTCTCTCTCTCCCTCTCTTTCTATCTCCTTCCCTCCCTCCCTCTCTCCCTCCCCATCCCTCCCTTCTTCCCTCCCTCTCTCCTTCCTTCTTTCCCTCCCACACTCTCTCCCTCCCTTTCTCTTTCTCCCTCTCCCTCCCTCCTTCTCCCTCTCCTTCCCTTCCTCCCTCTCTCCCTCCCCATCCCTCCCTTCCTCCCTCCCTCTCTGTCCTTTTCTCCTCCTTTTCCTCCTTCTTTCTTTCTCTCCCACTCTCTCTCTCCCTCTCCATGCTTGAGATCTGACTCACATTTATGATGGTTCCGGCGTCCTGGAGTCTCGCAATTCCCCTTTTGCGAATTCCTGACAAGCAACGTCTACGGGAAAGCCAGATTCACTTGAAAAAACGTGTCACCAATTTAACAATTGCTTTTATTCACTTAACCATGTTGGCAAGAAAGGTCGTAAAATGGAGGGGGGGAGACTCACTTAATAAATGTCCGGCTTAGCAACAGCAATTTTGGGCTCCATTGTGGTCATAAATCCTGCAAATCTTTTTTTTAAAATTTTTTTATTAGAATTTCCAGCTTGTTGAGAAGAGCCATGGAGAGCCAACTCCATTTCCTTCTTGAAACTCACATGCGGTTTATTTTCCTTTGACCATATATTTATTTCCGCCATGGATCAGTCCAAAATCTGTCAAGGAAGTATTTCCAATCCCACTAAAGAGGCAATTATGCTCAAAGCCCTCGAAATCGATAACGTGACGATGCCGTTGCGATCTCCCATTAACCTTGCAATGGGTTGACGGTGGAAGGAACGATGGGTCGCGACCCTCCAGGGATCATAAGAAATCAAACCAGGGCTCAAGACCCATTTTGATGTTGATTGAGTTTGCTTAGTTGAAGGGGAGAGCACCGTCAAAACTCATTCCTCAATGCCACGGCCAAGCCTGAATCGGTTTCATACAGCCAACGCCAGGAAACAAATGTTGTGATGTGTTTTGAGAAATGGCCAAAACGGCCTTGTGTCCAACCATTTGTCAAAACCATCTGCCAGTCACCGCAGTGCTGTAATTGGGAGCTGGTTTCCTGCTGACTGCCAGCATAATCTACATTCATAATCCATAATCGAGGTTCAAATGTTTCTCTGTCTTGTTGGGGGAAAAAGAAAAAAACTTTTGTTGAGTTGGAAGGCACCTTGGAGATTTTCTCTTGTGGCTCCGTTGCCTGAGCCTGTGTCATCAGCAGGAGAGGACTCTGAAAGTGAGGGAGAGGATTTGGCAAGGCCTCCTTCTCCAGGACCCTCCTCTCTGGCAATGCCTCCGGAGGACACTGAAGGGCAAGAGATAGGCCCAGAGCCAAGCACGTCCCCATAGCCACAGGTGGACAGTGATGAGGGTAATGAGTTTTGGCTGGACCCTCGCCAGCGTTGCAGAGACAGGCGCGTGCAACAGAAGAAAAGGTGTGCCCGTGATTAGCTGACCCACTGGACCACACCCCACAGGCTATAAAAGGGAGTGAGTTAAGCCTTCAACTCTGTGACAGACAAAACTAACAAATCCCTTGGAGTCTTCAGATTTATTCCTGCATTTCGGCTTCAGCTTTATTTCTGGACAATTGTGGTGTGTATTTTCTTCTAAGTTGATAAAGGTCTTGGCTAGCAGCTGCTGGGATTGCTGCCAAGCGTCTTATTGGACTAATTGGTTGCCTGCCAGTTTATTTAACCCCCGACTGTCTGAGTGTGTGTGTGTGTGTGTAGCGAGGACAGAACATTTTCTAGTCTAACCCCCTATACCAGTATTGGCAAACCTTTTCAGCACCAAGTGCCCAAACCGGAATGCACGCATGCATGCTCACATATGCGTGCGTCGGTAGTGGATTGCTCCTGGTTCGGTCCGGTTCGATAGAGCCGGTAGTAAAACTGGCGGGAGGCTCCGCCCACCCACTTCAATGTCATCATGGTTGATATGCGCAGAAGCGCAGAAGCGCGCACACGCCCTCCCGTTGCGAACCAGTAGTAAAGGTAAGTGGAACCCACACCTGTCGCGCGCCGGAGCAACTGTAACCCGAAGTCCAGCTGGCAGGCGCTCCGGCACGTGCGAAGACCAGCTGGCGGGTGTGCATGCACATGCTGGTCAACTGCTCTTTGGGTTTCCAGCATGCGCATGCATGCTGACCAGCTGGTCTTCGCACGTGCCGGAGCGCCGGAAACCCGAAGACCAGCTAGCGGGTGTGCATGCACATGCTGGTCAACTGCTCTTTGGGTTTCCGGCATGCGCATGCACGCCGACCAGCTGGTCTTCGCACATGCCGGAGCGCCGGAAACCCAAAGACCAGCTGGCGGGTGTGCATGCACATGCTGGTCAACTGCTCTTTGGGTTTCCGGCATGCGCATGCACGGCGACCAGCTGGTCTTCGCACGTGCCGGAGCGCCGGAAACCCGAAGACCAGCTAGCGGGTGTGCATGCACATGCTGGTCAACTGCTCTTTGGGTTTCCGGCATGCGCATGCACGCCGACCAGCTGGTCTTCGCACGTGCCGGAGCGCCGGAAACCCGAAGTCCAGCTGGCCGGTGTGCATGCACATGCTGGTCAACTGCTCTTTGGGTTTCCGGCATGGGCATGCACGCCGACCAGCTGGTCTTCGCACGTGCCGGAGCACCGGAAACCCAAAGACCAGCTGGCGGGTGTGCATGCACATGCTGGTCAACTGCTCTTTGGGTTTCCGGCATGGGCATGCACGCCGACCAGCTGGTCTTCGCACGTGCCGGAGCGCCGGAAACCCGAAGACCAGCTGGCGGGTGTGCATGCACATGCTGGTCAACTGCTCTTTGGGTTTCCGGCATGGGCATGCACGCCGACCAGCTGGTCTTCGCACGTGCCGGAGCACCGGAAACCCGAAGACCAGCTGGCGGGTGTGCATGCACATGCTGGTCAACTGCTCTTTGGGTTTCCGGCATGGGCATGCACGCCGACCAGCTGGTCTTCGCACGTGCCGGACCGCCGGAAACCCAAAGACCAGCTGGCGGGTGTGCATGCACATGCTGGTCAACTGCTCTTTGGGTTTCCAGCATGTGCATGCACGCCGACCAGCTGGTCTTCGCACGTGCCAGAGCGCCGGAAACCCGAAGACCAGCTGGCCGGCATGCATGTGCATGCCGGAAACCCAAAGAGAAGTTGACCAGCATGTGCGTGCGCACACTGGAAACCAGAAAAGCAGCTGGGGATGGTGCCTGCAGAAAGGGCTCTGCGTGCCACCTCTGGCACGTGTGCCATAGGTTCACAAGCACGGCCCTATACCATTGCAGATAGTTGGCTGTCCAGTCTCTTCCTAAAAACCTTCATTGAATGGAGCCCCCACAGCTTCTGAAGGCAAGCGATTCAATCAGAATAGAGCTGGAAGAGACCTTGGAGGTCTTCTAGCTCAACCCCTTGCTCAATCAGGAAACCCTCTACCATTTCAGACAGATGGTTGTCCAGTCTTTTCTTTAGAAAAAAGTGATGTTCCAGTGATAGAACACCCACAGCTTCTGAAGGCAAGCTGTTCCGCTGGTTAATTGTTCTCCGCATTAAGAAGTTTCTCCATAGTTCCAGGTTGCTTCTCTCCTTGATTAGCTTCCATCCCTTGTTCCTTATCTTGCCTTCTGGTGGTTTGGAGGATAAGTTGACTCCTTTCTTCTTTGCGGCAGCTCCTCAAATATTGGAACGTTGCTATCATGTCATCCCTAGTCCTCAAGGCTAGCCAGACCCCATTCTGCAACCGTTCTTCATATGTTTTAGTCTCCAGGCCTTTAAAGATCTTAGTTGCTTAAGTATGCTGATTACTGTACATTTAAAGTGACAATAAAGTCACAGTATTCTGTTGTTTTATTATAGGTAGGTAGGTAGGTAGGTAGGTAGGTAGGTATGATAGATAGATAGATAGATAGATAGACAGACAGACAGACAGACAGACAGACAGACAGACAGACAGGTAGGTATAGTAGATAGATAGATAGATAGATAGATAGATAGATAGATAGATAGATAGATAGATAGATAGATAGATAGATAGATAGATAGGAAGGAATGGTAGATAGATAGACAGAAAGACAGACGGATGGATGATAGGTAGGTAGGTAGGTAGGTAGGTAGGTATGGTAGATAGATAGATAGATAGATAGATAGATAGATAGATGATAGATAGATAGATAGATAGATAGATAGATAGATAGATAGATAGATAGATAGATAGGAAAGGAAGGAAGGAAGGAAGGAAGGAAGGAAGGAAGGAAGGAAGGAAGGAAGGAAGGAATGGTAGATAGATAGACAGACAGACGGATGGATGATAGGTAGGTAGGTAGGTAGGTAGGTAGGTAGGTAGGTAGGTAGGTAGGTAGATAGATAGATAGATAGATAGATAGATAGATAGATAGATAGATAGATAGATAGATAGAATTCTTTATTGGCCAAGTGTGATTGGATACACAAGGAATTTGTCTTTGATGCATATGCTCTCAGTGTACATAAAAAGACAAGAATCATAAGGTCCAACACTTAATGATAGTCATAGGGTACAAATAAGCAATCAAATCATATTAGGAAACAATATTGATATAAATCGTAAGGATCCAAGCAACAAGGTTACAGACATACAGTCATAAGTGGAAGGAGATGGGTGGTGGGAACGATGAGAAGATTGATAGTAGTGCAGACTTAGTAAATAGTTTGACAGTGTTGAGGGAATTATTTGTTTAGCAGAGTGATGGCGTTCGGGAAAAAACTGTTCTTGTGTCTAGTTGTTCTGGTGTGCAGTGCTCTATAGCGTCGTTTTGAGGGTAGGAGTTGAAACAGTTTATGTCCAGGATGCGAGGGGTCTGGAAATATTTAAATATTACATTAAATATGTAAATATTCCATTCTGTTCTGTTCTTTTCTGTTCTGTTCTCTGCACTTTTTCCAGTCTCAGCATTTATTTTTTATTTTTTTTTATTTTTTTTTTGTAATGTGGTGACCAAACATGATGTAATATTCCACTGTGGTCTTACTAAGTTATTTTAGTTATTTTAGCAAGTAAGTTATTAAACTAAGTCATTTAATCAATAATCAATACCAATAGCTGAATAAGAAAAAGAGAGAGTGAATTTAAGAAGAACTAAGAGGGAATGGAAAAAGCACCTGTGAGCAAATCTGCGCTACTACTAATCTTCTCATTGTTCCCATCACTCATCTCCTCCCGCTTATGACTGCATGACTGTAACTTCTGTTGCTTGTATCCTTACGATTTATATTGATATTGATTGCTTATTTGTACCCTGTGACTATCATTAAGTGTTGTACCTTATGATTCTTGATGAACGTATCTTTTCTTTTATGTACGCTGAGAGCATATGCACCAAAAACAAATTCCTTTTGTGTCCAATCACACTTGGCCAATAAAGAATTCTATTCTATTCTATTCTATTCTACTCTACTCTACTCTACTCTACTCTACTCTACTCTACTCTACTCTACTCTACTCTATTCTGTCTGAAATTCTTGGAGACATTTGATCGGTACAATACTGTACATAGGAAAGTACTTGAATGAGAAACTGAGTTGGTGAAGGCTGCATGCCTGCCTGTATTTAGCTGTCTACAAAAGCAGATCAAGATACCTTTCATAGTTAGATGGAGGTGTGTCTTTTGGATTCGACGCTGCAATAAGTCAACCTTTCTTCATTTCTAAAGGTGAAATTGAAGACACTGTTTAATATGTGGAAAGTGTAGCTCCCATTACGATCCCCCACAGTTAATCTATGATTGAATTTGATTAATAGATTAAGGACTACATTAATTGAGTAAGGACTGTCCCCAAGTCATTAAACAGCGGATCTGTCCATCGCTTATTGAAAACACATCTGGCTACATTTCACACAGGAGGAAAGTCTATGAAACCATGAAAAATGTAGAGGTAGTCCTTGAATTAAGACTGCAGTTGAACCCAAAATTTCCACTGCTTAAGCGAGAGCGTTGTTAAGCGAGTTTTGCCCCATTTTGTGACCTTTCTTGGCGCAGTTGTTAAGGGAATCGTTGGATCAGGGTTCCATGTTGGCACATTCCAAGTGAAGCCAACTCTGCCCCATGTAATTTACAGCACAGTTCGACCCTGTTTCCCCCTCCCCAAGGTGTGTCATCAGTCACATTCTCCAATGAAGCAATTTCGCTAGTTGTAGAGATTACTCCCCTCCAGCCACTGTGGTAACCCTGGGAGATGGCCTTGACAGAGATATGGCTGGAATGTGCTTTTGTGAGTTTTTTCAACTGATGTGCTGCCTTGCAAGTTCGTTTTCCCTTCCCCCTTGCCTATGGCAACTCAAGAGCAGGCCAGGGATGCTTTGAGAGTTGACATTTTGCAGTTGTTAAGTTAGGGCATGGTTATTAAGTGAATCTGGCTTCTCTATTGACTTTGCGTGTCACTTACTAGGATCACATGACACCCCCCCCCCCCCAGGATATTCCAATTGTCATAAATATGAGTCAGTTGCAAAGCATCTGAATTTTGATCATGTGACTGTGGGGATGCTGCAACAGTCATTAAGTGTGAAAAACAGTCATACATCACTTTTTTCAGTACCATGGACCATTTGTGGCAATGTAATGGCTCTAGGCTAATGATATCCTTAACTCCACCACCTCACCCCACCCAGTTCTGCCTTCCCTTCTCCTATATCTGCACCACTTCACCAAACTGCTCTCTTAAATTCTTGTTGAATCTTTTTCTGATTTGACTTAAATACTTGTCCATAGAAAGTCCAAAATGATAAGAAATTCTCTCTCTATCATGGATCTATTGCTCCTATTCCCAAAATATGGAAATTTTGGTAGGGACCCAGGTACATATTGAATTTGATTTATGTTGCTGCTTAACATATCAGACGTATATTGACCATGCTAGGTAAAGTTGATGGAATTGAAAATGAAAACATCTGAAGATCAGAACATGCTAATAAATTGACCCAAGAATCATCCGTGTTCACAATGTCTCTCAAACTAAGTTACGATTCTTTCCCAAATCTTTACATTTAGGTGTTTGGGTTTTTTTTAAAAAAATTGCTAAATGTTTGTATATTTTTCTATTTGATCAATTTTTAGCCCAATTTCTCTATTTGATCGATTTTTAGCCCACACAAATCCAAAATAAATCTGGGTGGGTTCACATGATTAAAAATGTATCATACATAAGGCAACAGACAATACTACATAAAAACACATTAAGTATAACATACTTATTTACTGTACAACTTATTGTTAGACAATAAGTGCAAGTAAATTTACTTACTTATTGTATAATTTACTGTAATTCGTACAATAAGTGTAATGTTAGTTCAAAGTCCAAAAGCATTAGATAGATAGATAGATAGATAGATAGATAGATAGATAGATAGATAGATAGATAGATAGATAGAGTCAGAGTGCACACAGCTTTCCTACATGAGACAACCCAGGAGCAATAACAGCAAACAGAAGTTTGTAATAAGTAGTGGTTTTATCTACAAAAGAATATATACTATACATACACATACTATAGGCAGAAGTCAAACAAGCAGCAATTACAGCAGGGAAAACACACAGCAAAAGAGACACGCCCTAACCGGGCCTCTTATTATTATACAGGCTCTTAAAGGGATAACAGCCAAAAACCTTGCTGACTATTCCTATCATTACATTATTGCGTCATTGCATCAGCTGGTCAGTTCTTAAATCACTACCCTGATGGTTGGTTGGTTGGTTTTCAAACACCAAAAGAATTGGTGTTTGGAAACATCAATGCTTTTATATTATTTCCATGAATGGAAGACCTACTTGAATTGTCTTGAAGGTGGAGACCATCCCATAAATTGCTACCTTGTAGGTTTTGATTGTTTTATCTTTAGAATATCAACAACAAAATTTCAATCAGTATAATAATAATCTGATTCCTGAAAGGGCAGCTTGAAGTCATATCACGGTACTGCGAGGTGAAATGCCCTTGTATATACAACAACTGCATAAAATTGTGTTGCAATTGAGCAGTCAATTTATACAAATCGTGGTAAGTTTTTTTTCAACACCGAATCTTCTGTTTGATGAAATAAAGAAAGAGACACTTCTATGAAGGGCAGGTTGGGAGGAAACCGTAGAAGAAATGTCGTATTTCTTAAAATGTTTTGTGCATAAATACAGATGCTTATCCTATCAAGATGGAAAGAGCTTCCCCGGGTCTAACCAACTTCTCATGAATACCAGAACAGTTTTTAGATTAATTATATAGTAAGTTCAACAGGAAGGATTCAGTTGTGCTACATCAAATATGATGCCCTGAGCTACAAATCACGATGGCAGTATTGAACTTGTTCTTCATATTAATGAATATTTTTAGTCTCTCTTCATAGCAGTTGAGGAGTTTTTTGTTTTATTCTCTTATCTCCGTGCAGGAAATCTAAATGAAAAGTGTTTTATTGCGCTTCTCAGTTTAAGGTTGTAATCTCCAGGTGTGTGTGTGTGTTCTTAGTGTTGTGCTCCTTTTTGTATGATAGCGGCTGGAATACAAAATTCACAAAACCAGCTAGCAAATCCAAATAAACCAGTGGTGGGTTCCTCCCTGTTTGGGCTGGTTCTCCCGAGCCTGTAGTGGTGACGATTCATGAGTAGACCAGTGCCTGCAAAAATACATGAGTAGATAAGTGCCTGCAAAAATACATGAGTAGATCAGTTCCCTCAAAAATAAATGGGTAGATTGGTATGTCACTGCATTTTTATATTTACCAGCAGAGCTATTATTTCTGGACTGTCAGACTTACCATAGTTTGCCAAATTTCTTATCAGCACCTACTGCGCATGTCTTTCTTTCTTTTTCTAAAAACTTTCCTTTGTTCTCCAGCCAGGGAAGGTCCCAGACTGGGATTCTTTGCCAACATGTAATCTAATTTAGATAGTGAGATGCCTTTATTTTCTTACAATAAATATGAGTTTAATTAGAAGATGTATTCCGGTTTTATTGATCAAAGTATACATAAGGAGAACATCACGATCCAACTCAAAATGAGGGCAATTACCCCACACAAGATAATGGGACTGATTGCCACTCTGCAAACAGTTAAAAGCCTGGTAGACCAGTACCTCTGCTAAATCCTAAATAATTGTCACATGACCATCAAACCATGCCCACAAAATAAGCTACACCCACAGAACCAGTAGTAAAAAATTTTAGAACCCACCCCTGAAATAAACAGTTATGCAAATATAGCCATCAATTATATTTCACAGGTCAGCAAAATAGAAGATGAGAAGTCATGATGATGAGATGGACTAAGGGGGCAAAAATATGTTTCATCTGCGGTGTGATTGTGCATTGCTTAATTATTGGGAGATAGAAATCCTTGTTAATATACTGCAGCCTTCTGGGCAGTCAATATAACTGGAACACTCTTCTCTCAATAGTTGACATGAAATGTAAGCATGGGTGCAGAGAAAGGAGTGGCAAAACATGGAGGCGGAGTCAAAAGAGGAATCAGCCAAGAATCACTACATAATCACAAGCGGACACAAGCAGAATCCCTTGAATTCTGTTGATCCTTAACTAACTCCAAGCTAACCATTATTTGAGAAGATTCCTGTGCAGAGGCTGTTTAGCAATAAATCTGTCAGGGTAATGATGATTTAATAGCTGACTAGCTGCTGTAATGCTGTAATGATGACGCAATGGTAAAAATGAATCAGCAAGGTTATTTGACTGTTACTACTTTAAGAGTCTGTATTATAAGAGAGGCCCTGTTGGGGCGTATCTCTCTCTCCGTGTGTGCTTCTGTGCTGTAGCTACTGATTGATTGTTTGACCTTTTGTCTAGTACGTGTATGTATATATTCTTTTGTAGAGATAAACCACTATTTATTATTACAAACCTCTGTTTGATGTTATTGCTCTTGGGTTGTCTCTTACATAGTCACACCCTACGCACTCTGAGAAAATCAGTTTAATTGGACCTTCATGTGGATGTGGTCTTTCCCATCTGATGAAGGGGCCACTAAATGAGTCAACCAGGTGATCAGATTTGAGCTGGAGCGTGTCCCATTTTTCAGAAAAGGAAATATTGAAGAGGAAGAATAGCTTATTGTCTCATGCTTAGGGTAATAGGCAATCATGATTAAAATACATTTAGACCTAAACTACCAAGTTAACAGAGCAATTATGTAAATAAATAAATAGTTCGTTGCCAAACTCTAGATAAAATAATTTCTTTATTTAGCAGCCACTGAAGCAAAACTTGCCAATCTCCACAATGGCATCCTTAAATAAGGAGGACCAATTAGTTGCCTAGTAAATCAAACAGCAATTTAGCCATTTTTGTGTGTTGTTGTTTCAGTCCAGATTTGGCAAATGTTTCCCTCGGGATTCTGAAGAAAAATACAGAACTGAGAAAGCAAGATAGCATACTCGATTCATAAAATATTAACAGCAACAAAATCATGGAAAGACAGTTCAAGAGAAATATTAACACCCACAAAAGCATTTTAAGGCTCTTCTGTAAATGCCAATTAGAAAATATTTAAGGAAGTTGATACATCCTGAGATAATTTCCAAAAAAAGTATGAGGAAACCAGCGCAATGAGGTTGAAACAAGCAAATGCAATAAAATTCAAGGGTTTAATACAAATGATATTGCTTTTAAAGGAAGGAAGGAAGGAAGGAAAAGAAGAAAGAAAGAAAGAAAGAAAGAAAGAAAGAAAGAAAGAAAGAAAGAAAGAAAGAAAGAAAGAAAAAGATTCTGAATGTAATAATAAGGAATTTGAATCATAACGTGTTCTATAATGTTGTAGGTTATAGGGTGCTTTTCTCAGTGGTCCAAGAACTTTGTAAACCTATCTTTAGAGTAGAGTAGAGTAAAGTAGAGTAGAGTAGCATAGCGTAGCGTAGCATAGAACAGAACAGAACAGAACAGAACAGAACAGAATAGGGAAAGAATAGGATAGGACAGGACAGGACAGGACAGGACAGGACAGGATAGGATAGGATAGGGAAAGAATAGCATAGCATAGCATGGCATAGCATAGCATAGAATAGCATAGAATAGAATAAACAGAGTTGGAAGGGACCTTGGAGGTCTTCTAGTCCAACCCCCTGCTTAGACAGGAAACCCTACATCACTTCAGACAAATGGTTATCCAACATCTTCTTAAAAACTTCCAGGGTTGGAGCATTCACAACTTCTGGAGGCAAGTTGTTCCACTGATTCATTGTTCCATCAGGAAATTTCTCCTTAGTTCTAAGTTGCTTCTCTCCTTGATGAGTTTCCACCCGTTGCTTCTTGTCCTGCCCTCAGGTGCTTTGGAGAATGGCTTGACTCCCTCTTCTTTGTGGCAACCCCTGAGATATTGGAAGACTGCTATCACGTCTCTCCTAATCCTTCTTTTCATTAAACTAGACATACCCAGGTCCTGTGACCGCTCTTCATACGTTTTAGCCTCCAATCATCCCCTAATCCTCTTTGTTGCTCTTCTCTGCACTCTTAGTAGACTTTGTAATATTCGTGAGAGGTATGACATATAGGAGGTTTTGGGGAAAAGAGCTGAAATTGAAAAAAATAATGGATTATTTATTGCAACCGAAATATTCATAATATTCATAATAAAATATGATGGGATTTGAACTGGGACTTGCTACTCAGTGACATAATGCTACCCTGTTTCTGTCAACCATCTTTAGAATATTTCCAAGCAATTTGTTCAGATGAGCCCCCTGTTCTTTAGGTGCAGGGAATTCCTCCCCACCCAGCTAAAGTAAGAACTGCAGCTTAAACCAATGAGATTGAAATGGACAAAGGGGCATACTTTTCAGAATTGGACTATTCACGTTTATGGCCCATTTAATAAGTGGTTCAAGACCTTGAATTTTAGATTCAAATTCAGGTCAACAGGGGTTATTCAAACAAGACGCTAATGATAAAAGCCCAGCAAGCAAATCGCGTTATACTTTGCGAATGATATAAGCGTTAATGCTCCTAATCAGCCCGCAGGCTTGGTGGGCCATGATGAAGACATAATGGTCTCACGCTGACATATGAAGCACAATAGCCACTTGAAGGCAATCCCAGCCCAGAGAAGTTTTTAATTTGGTTCCAGTCCCTTACAGAGAATTAATCCCCAACTAGCCCTTACAATCTGTGGAATCGCTGCCACTTAATTCATCCAAAATGCCTAGTGAAATTGACAGTCTCAGCTACCTCTTGTCAAATATTTATGCTTCTCAAATTGCCGACGATACTTAGGGATATGGAGGTGTTGCAATTAATATCTACCAATATCTGCTATAGGGGGCGCCGTGGCTCAGTGGTTAAAGACGCCGAGCTTTTCAGCTGGCAGCCGGGGTTTGAGACCCGAGCACCACATGACAGGGTGAGCTCCCATTCTTTGCTCCAGTTCCTACCCATCTAGCAGTTTTAAAGCATGCAAACACAAGTAGATAAATAGGTACCACTTTGGTGGGAAAGGAACAGCATTCCCTGCACCTCTGGCATATAGCCATGCTGGCCACATGACCATGGAAAATGTCTTTGGACAACGCTAGCTCCCTCGGCCAAGAAACAGAAATGAGCACTGTGTCTAGAGTCGGACATGACGACAGAGGAAAAGTTTACCTTAGCTTTAATATCTACTATAGCTTTGGGGGAAAGGTAGATTTTCTTTGCAATTTCTTGCTCCTCTTTTTCATCAAAGTTAACTTGATGGAGATGGGTGCCTCTTATTTCACTCGTTGTTATCTTGACTTAATTGCTACCTTAGCTTCTTTATTCATATTCCTCTAGACCAGTGTTCCCCAACCTTTCCGAGTTGGCGGCCAGGCCCCAACCTTTCCGAGTTGGCGGAGGGGGTGAGGGGGGAAAAGAGGGGATGGTTTTCTGCGAGGGGGAGGCACACACGTGTGCACATGAACTCACATCTTCATTTGTGTGAAGCCCACAGCCCAACTGCTCACCTGCTGCTCACGTGAGTTGGGCTGTGTGGGCATGCTCTCACGTGATCCGGTTGCAAATAGACCATGATCCATTAGTGGGCTGTGGCTAAGAGGTTGGAGACACCTGTTCTAGACTAGTCTTCGAAATGTATAGCTCTAGTTAGGGTTAGAGTTAGGCTTAGGTTTAGGTTTAGGATTAGGGTTAGGGTTAGGCTTCAACAAGTCTAAGCCACACCCAGTCTCCAAACTGCCTCTTATGGCCCCCATACAAACAAATGCTATGTTTCAGTTTCCAAACAGTCCCCATTGGCTGACCTGTTGCCATGTCTATTCCAACAGTCCCCATTGGCTGACCTGTTGCCATGTCTATTTAAACAGCCCCCATTGGCTGACCTATGCCATGTCTATTCCAACAGTCCCCATTGGCTGACCTGTTGCCATGACTATCCAAACAGCCCCCATTGGCTGATCTGTTATATTGAAGCTTTTTAAATGTAGCATTTCAGCTAGTTTCCAGTAGAAAGGATAGTGTATTCTTGCCACAGCTGTCAAACACAATGCTAAATTAGTATTGCTTTATGGGAATAGATGGTTTAGAAGAATATTAATTTTTTTAAAAAAAGCAGCCTCTGAAGGAGTTTTTGAATTTTCTTTCAACTTTTGTTTCGTTCTGGTGTAATTGAGCTTTAGAAAATTGCCATCCAATATGAAAAAAAAGGCATCCAAGCTAGTTGTTAAATCTCCAACAATTCTTATCTTACCAATAATCAGATCTAACAGGTTGTATATGATCTGTTTCCACTCCACTGGGTAAATTTCTTGGTTCCTTCCTCTTCATGAAAATAAACATTTGCTAATGAGACAAGGGAGGACTGGTCTGGACCGATTCCTTCCCTGTGTTCATCCCAAACTTTTAATATGCTGCTTATTATCACATAATCTCTCACGAGCTGTTTATTTCTGCTTTATTGGTCCAGATATCTGTGCAGGCCATCTGGAGTCACTTCTATTTCAATAGAGGTAGCTCAACCATAAAGGGATACCCTAACAATCTGTGATCTGAGTTAAACAGACATAATTTAGTACCCTGCTTTCCATTTTTATTAGAAACGTTTAGAACGCAATCCTTTTGGAAGAATATTTTTTAATGGCTTTCAGTCTACCTATCAAAGGCAATTTTAATTTTCTTGAGCCACCGTTCCAAATCTGTGGAAAAAACAATAGGTAAAGGTAAAGGTTCCTCTCGCGCATATGTGCTAGTCATTCCTGACTCTAGGGGGCGGTGGACATCTTCATTTCAAAGCCGAAGAGCCAGCGCTGTCCGAAGACGTCTCCGTGGTCATGTGGCCGCCATGACTCAATGCCAAAGATGCATGGAACGCTGTTACCTTCCCACCAAACGTGGTCCCTATTTTTGTACTTGAATTTTTGATGTGCTTTCGAATGGCTAGGTTGGCAGAAGCTGGGACAAGGAACGGGAGCTCACCCCGTTACGCAGCACTAAGGATTCGAACCGCTGAACTTCCGACCTTTCGATCGACAAGCTTAGTGTCTTAGCTACTGAGCCACCGCATCCCCATTTTTAATAATACTTTTAAGCAAATACTTTCCTAGATGTTTGACCTTTTTATGTTAAACCCCATTATTTATACGTGCTGTGCTTAAAGTCCTTTTTAGCTGTTCGTTGCCTTGGTAATAACTTCCCTTCCTTCCTTCGTGGTCTTTCCCTATGGCCTCTACAGTTAGTTATCCAAAAGTTTATTCTTCTAAGCTTTCACATTCAAGATCACCCAAATGATGGTTATTTATTTGCTACTGGAACAAGTGAAGTCCGGCAGCTGGAAAAGATGGCTGACCATCTGTAAGCAAACCACCGTTTCCTGTCAATGTGCCCACCAAAGTCACTTCAAACTCTATTGTTGGACTGATTGAATTTGTGAGGCCAGCCCGGCTTTCGAAAAGGGTATCTAGGAATAAACAATCTTTTCCTTTCCAAATATTACAGATTATATTAATTCCCTTGGCTACGCTGGTTGGGGTTAATTGGAGTTGAAATCTGAAACATCTAGGGAGCACTGTGTTATAATGTGTATAATTTTGAATCGTGTTGTGCAGGAAATAATAATAATAATAACAACAACAACAACAACAACAACAAGAATAACAATAACAATAACAATAACAATAACAATAACAATAACAATAACAATAACAATAACAATAACAATAACAATAACAATAATAATAATATGGTTCATTGACATTGCAATACCTGGTGATGCACAGATTGAAGATAAGCAGCAAGAAAAAATCACAAAGTACCGGGACTTGCAAATTGAAGTTGAGCAACTATGGAAAAAGAAATCATGTGTTGTCCCGATTGTAATTGGAGCCCTTGGAGCAATACCCAAAGGGCTACCCCGCTATTTAGAAATTCTAAATTTACCGGACTTGAACATTTTGACTCTACAAAAAACCACCTTACTCGGAACAGCTTACATCCTCCGACGATACCTGAACAGTTCCTAGGTCCTTGGTTAGGACTCGAGCTGCTGAGCTATTAACCAGCCTCAAAGACTGTGAATCTCACTACAGATTAACCAATAATAATAATAATAATAATAATAATAATAATAATAATAATAATAATAATAATAATAATAATAATAATAATGGCCTTGGGGGAATTCCATTGTGCACCAGTAGCATGTGTTTGGAGAAAGACCTATAACAGGGATGGTTAACCTTTTTGGTGCTGAGTGCCCAAAGTGCATGTGAATTCACGTGCACTTGCCCAAATCCCCAAAATGTAATGTGAGCGCCCACCCCCATACAGGTGCCCACCCACCCACCTATGCCCCATTTTGACTTCCAGGTTGGTGCAGGAGGCACCCCTTTGCGAGGCACCCCTGCGATCCGTCTTGGGCCTGGAAAGCCGCCTGTGCCAACCTACACCCCCTGCGCATGCACCACACCCCTCCTGCGCATGGGTGCATCCCTCGCATACATCCTGTGCATGCGTGACAGAGGCCTGAAGACCAGCTCTAAGGTGGGAGGCATGCACTGCTGCCATAGGTCCGCCATCATGGACCTATAACAACGCAGGAAAGTTTGCATCGGTTTGTTGGTTGAAAAGAACTAAATTAAGGCTGAAATGTGAGAGTTCAGACTGTGATACAAACAGAGAAGTTCAGGCTGTGATACAAACAAAGAAGCACTTTCTCTTAGTGTTCTTGTCTTGGGTGCCCCTTCATGCTGTGAATAAATCAGAGCCAATGTTAATGGAATGAAGCCGTCTTAGCTATTCCTCCTACAGACACTCCGCGCTTCCCTAACGCTGCGGGAGAGTATTGATACAAATTGTCACCGCGATAGAATATAGAAATAGCATGGAAGGAACTCCATTGTTATGTCAGGAGATCCTGAAATGCAATCTGCCCATAAAGGAGAATATTTGTAGCTCAGGGTTGAAACGAGGGGTCTTTGGTTCTTTTCTTCTGAACGTTTCATTATTCAAACTAGTTAATGCCAGGGAGAGGAGGAGGAGGAGGAGGAGGAGGAGGAGGAGGAGGAGGAGGGGAGACCAAGGAGTCCTTGGTACTTTCGGAGCTTGCTGTTTTCATCCAGACATTTCATTACCCAAACTAAGTAACAATATCAGCAAGAGCTAAGGTGGTGCAGTGGTTAGAGTGTGGTACTGCAGGCTACCTCTGCCGGCTGCCTGCAGTTTGGCAGTTTGAATTTCACCAGGCTCAAGGTTGATTCAGCCTTCCATCCTTATGAGGTGGGTAAAATGAGGACCCAGATTGTTGGGGGCAAGAGGCTGGCTCTGTAAACCGCTTAGAGAGGGCTGTAAAACACTGTAAAGTGGTAAATAAGTCTAAGTGCTATTGCTATTCCTTCCTTCCTTCCTTCCTTCCTTCCTTCCTTCCTTCCTTCCTTCCTTCCTTCCTTCCTTCCTTCCTTCCTTCCTCCCTCCCTCCCTCCCTCCCTCCCTCCTTCCCTCCCTCCTAGTGGTTCAAATGCAATATTGCAGGTTAACTCTTCCCAGTGCCAGCAGTTCGATCCTGACCAGCTCAAGGTTGACTCAGCCTTCCACCCTTCTGAGGTCAGTAAAATGAGGACCCAGATTGTTGGGGGCAAGAGGCTGACTCTGTAAACTGCTTAGAGAGGGCTGTAAAGCACTGTGAAGCGGTATATAAATCTTAAATGCTATTGCTATTGCTATCAGTGCTCAGAGAGCATCAAGGACTCCTCAATTCAATCTGCTCCTGTCCCAGCCTTCACCAAGAAAATGCTCTTCAAATTTTTTAAAAAAATATTTAGAGGCTATACCATACAATGAACAATTGAGGGACCTAGGCATGAAATCGAATTTGGATCTGTCACTGGGACCAGAGATTTACTCTTCCAAGCTTTCAGACTCATGCTGGAGCCCATCTTCAGGGAATTTCTCACCTGGAATAAATGCTTTGAGCTGTTCCCCAAAATTCCCTGAGGATGGGCTCCAGCATGAGTCCAAAAGTTCAGAAGAGTAAATCCCTATAATCCAGAGGTGAAATTCAATTTTTTTTACTACCGGTTCTGTGGGCGTGGCTTGGTGGGTGTGGCAGGGGAAGGATACTGCAAAATCCCCATTCCTTCCCCACCCGGCACCCAGTCAGAGGTGGTATTTGCTGGTTCTCTGAACTACTGAAAATTTCCACTACCAGTTCTCCAAACTACTGAAAATTTCTGCTACCAGTTCTCCATAACCTGTCAGAAGCTGCTGGATTTCCCCCCTGCTATAATCCCTTGCAGGTTGGATTCTGGGCAACTGAATGGAGCTAGCAGAGTGTTTTAATGACTGGATGCCCTTCCTGTCACCAGTGCAGAGTTTTGTTCAGCAGATACATTCTCAGTGTGCCTACAGAAAGAATTATTTGCCTCTACTTAGGATCAAACTCACAGCCTCCCGATTTTGAGACGAGAACTCCGCCTCTTGGCCACCGCACTACTCCTAAATCTCTGGTTCCAGGAACCAATGCAAATTCAATTTTGCATCATTATCCTGGGACACATATATTTGCCTTCATTTGTGGGACCTAGATATGCCTAGTCCAGTGATGGTTAACCTTTTTGCCATCACGTGCTAGGCCTCTCTAGGAGTCTCTGGAGGCTGGGGATAGCAAAAAACACCACTTCCTGTCCAACCGGAAGTTGGGAAACAGGCTGTTTCGGGTCTCCAGAGGACCTCCTGGGGGGTTGGGGAAGGCTGTTTTTACCCTCCCCAGATGCATAGAGAGAATCTGGAGCCAGGTGAGAAAGAAAAATGGGCCTTCCCCACCCCCTAGGCTCTCCGGAGGCAGGAAACAGCCTGTTTCCCTACTTCTGGTGGGTCCAGAAGGCTCGAAAATCAGCTGGCCGGCACGCACATGCACACCGGAGCTGAGCTGGCATGCCCACTGATATGGCTACGCATGCCATAGGTTCACCATCACGGCTCTAGTCTAATGAAAAAAAAGGACTGGGGTTAATAGGATAGCTGTCTTCCAATATTTGAGGAGCTGCCACAGAGAGTCGACTTGTTCTCCAAGGCTCCTGAACTGAGGACAAGAAGTAACGGGTGGAAGATCATGTAAGAGAGATCCAACCTAGAAGAAGAAAGGAGAAATTTCCTGACAGTGGGAACAATTAATCAGTGGAACTGCTTACCTCCAGAAGCTGTAGGTGCTTCATTACTTGGAAGTTTTCAAGAAGAGACTAGACAAACGCCTGTCCAGAATGGTATCGGGTCTCATATATATATTTGTTTTCTGAGGTTTTCGCGGGTGTTTGTATGTAGGTCTTTGGTTATTCGGGTTTTCTCCCACGTAGAATTGGAAGTATCTTGGCGACGTTTCGACGAAGTCTCATTCGTCATCTTCAGGCTGGTGTTCTCGGCTTCGTTCTTCCAGGAGCAAATGGAAGAACGAAGCCGAGAACACCAGCCTGAAGATGACGAATGAGACTTTGTCGAAACGTCGCCAAGATACTTCCAATTCTACACGGGAGAAAACCCGAATAACCAAAGACATATATATATATATATGTATATATGTATGTGTATATATGTATGTATGTATGTATGTATGTATGTATGTGTATATATAAATATATTTGATTTATATTCCACCCTTCTCCGGAGACTCAGGGCGGCTTACAATACATTAAGCAATAGCCTTCATACTTTTGTATATTTATATTTATACAAAGTCAGCTTATTGCCCCCAACAAACTGGGTCCTCAATTTACCCACCTTATAAAGGATGGAAGGCTGAGTCGACCTTGAGCCTGCCTGGGATTGAACTCGCAAGTAATTGCAGCAGCTGGATCTTAAATGCTGCCTTTGTAGGAGGCATTACTCCCCTATGCTACTCAGGCTATATGAGCAGGGAATTGGACTGGAAAACCTCCGAGGTCCCTTCCAACTATTAATCTATGTTCTGAGTTCTAAACGCACAAGTCCTCATCCAGTGAGTCCAAGTTCCTAACCTCCATCATTCTGATGAAAGTTGCACTATATGTTGATTCCCTCTGGGAAGTATGTGATAGATAGATTCTCCTACTCACCAGATGTGGCTTCTAATAGTACAACTTCTAAAAATCTTCCAGAAAATGAGTGTAGTGCATTAAAAATGGTCAAGATATGCCATGGCTGATATAACTTATATTTTTTTTTGAAGTTTATTAGAAATATATGTTGCCCCTTGCAAGGACAACTCCTTTCTGCATAATATTACCTTGAAAGCAATCCTGGCAGAGTCTTTTAACATTGAATTTTAAAATCTTTTTGATGTACAATGAATTGACATGTTCTATGGACAGCAGTGTACTTTGGCTAAAATGAAAACTGAGACTGAAAAGGCTGCGAACGCAGAATTTTCTGTTGTATCAGATGAGATTGCATCTAGTACGAGAAGAGAAAAACCATACGGACTGTGAATAACGTCAAGTGCAATTTTGCTGCACAAATTTTCAGCCTTTTGTCTGGATTATTTCCCCTTTCTCAGAAGGAAGGATTTTTAAAAAAAAAAAAAAAAAAAGTTTGTATGTTGATAGTTACAAAGATTGTGGTAGAGGAAGTAAATTTCCTAGACATGAGTCCAGTTTCTCCTGGCTATAAGACTGTGGACCTTAATCAAATGGTGGACATCCAAAGAGTAATTGTGAGGAGAATTTAAGAAATGTAAAGAAAGGACAGACAGAAAGACAGACACACAGAGATGATCAAGAGAAAGAGAATGAAAGAGAGAGAATGGTGGGTGGAGGGATGGACGGACGGATGGACAGGATAGAAAGAGAAGAGAGATAGAGAAGAGGGATAAATAGAGGAAATATAGCTAGCTAGATGATTAGCTAGCTAGACAGACAGACAGACAGACAGACAGACAGACAGACAGACCGAAGAATGTCAACTCGCAAAGCATCCCTGGCCTGCTCTCGAGTTGACATAAGCAAGTGGAGATGGAAAACCTATGAAACAGCACAGCAGCCAAAGACAGATGCACATTCCAGACTTATCTCTCTCAAGGCTGTATCCCAGGGTTACCCACAGCAGCCAGAGGTCTACAACCCGCGAACTTGCTCCATTGGCAAACATGTTTGACGGCACACCCTGGGGGGTAGGGGGGACACATCCTGGGGGGTAGGGGGCAAACAGGGTCATGATTGGGGCATGAATTATGTAAGGTCAGAGCTGACTTCACTTGGGAATGTGCCGGCACAAAGCTCCTAATAAGTAACTGGATTTCTTTTGAAGCTTGGCTCGAGGCTCATGATTTAATTAGGGCATCCGTCAGAACCCTGACATGATAGATCCTTTTGGTGCCCATTTGCCAGGATGAGACTATAGTCTGTTTTTCCATTCTCTCCCAGTTGCAGCCCATAGAAGCCAATAGCTATTATTAAGAATTGAACATATCCTTATCTCCACTGTGAGATACATTTGCTTGACACCGCTTGTTCAAATTGTGTTTCTTGTATTTGACAAAATTGGCCCTGTAGGAGAGCCCCTTTCTTCCACTTTTCCCTCTCCTTGATGATGTATTGTGTTATCCAGAATAGGAGTAACAAATGAATTCTACCCATCTCAAGTATTGCAATATATTTCTCAAACGTAGCCCAGGAACCTATGCCTTTTGTGCATGTTTATTAGAATAGGCTTCCCAATTTCCTGTTTCAGTAATTTAATATCAAATGCAGTCTGAGGAAAGGGGAGGGGGAGGGGGAGGAGAGGAGAAGGAAAGGAAGGAAAGGAAAGGAAGTAAATAGATGGGGAAGGGAAGGAAGGAGGAAAGGAAAGGAAAGGAAAGGAAAGGAAAGGAAAGGAAAGGAAAGGAAAGGAAAGGAAAGGAAAGGAAAGGAAAGGAAAGGAAAGGAAAGGCTCAGATAGCTCAACCAGCTGAATAGCCTGTTCAGCTGTCTGCAATTACACCAGTTCGAGGCTCAAGATTGACTCAGCCTTCCATCCTTTCTAAGGTAGGTAAATTGAGGACCCAGTTTGTGGGGGCAATAAGCTGACTTTGTATAAATATACAAAAGCATGAAGGCTATTGCTTAACACCTTGTAAGCCGCGTTGAGTCTCCGGAGAAGGGAGGCATATAAATCTAATTAAAAATTAAAAAAATTAAAAAGGAAAGGAAGGGAAGGGAAGGGAAGGGAAGGGAAGGGAAGGGAAGGGAAGGGAAGGGAAGGAAAGGAAAGGAAAGGAAAGGAAAGGAAAGGAAAGGAAAGGAAAGGAAAGGAAAGGAAAGGAAAAGAAAGGAAAGGAAAGGAAAGGAAAGGAAAGGAAAGGGATCAATAGAAAAATGAAAAAAAGGCAAAGAAAAGAAATATCAAGGAGTGTCTTCCAATCTTCTTTATGGCAGTTATAAACACCTATCCTCTCTTAGATTACATCATGACTCACACCACAAGCTAAATAGCCCTTGAGTTATTTTTTCCTTTAATCAGTTGTGCCAATCCCCCTCACCCCGCCTCATACACACACACACACACAAAATGAGTTCTGAATAACCCATCATTCATTTAAGCCTAGGAGGTAATTGAATGAAAACAGACAACTTGTAACATCATTAAATAATAACAAGCTTCTTTAGCCCAGCAAACAGAACAAAAGCTTGCCTTCTCAATGTATTGTGTGGCATTGCATCTCGGAAAATAAGCAAGCAAATCCTTTGTTTCGTTCTAGGAAGCAGAGATGGCACAACATTCAGATTTTGGACGAAAGAAGAAAATTAAGTAATAAGGTGATTGGTTGATTAAGTGTAATCAAGTTGTTTTGCTTCTCCTACCAGCTACAGAGATACAATTTCTCCATGACAATCTCTCCTTAAACCTGGTCTGTCAGATCTTCCAACAGTTGACCCAACACCGATATTATTGAGTCCTTTCCACCTTGTGGTTAATTGTCCTCTTCTTCTCTTTCTTTCCATCTTTCCCAAAAACTGGTCTTTGCATCATGATAATTTGAGCGTGGTCATTTTTACCTCAAGTGAGAAATCTGGACTGATTTGTTCAACAACCTATATGTTGTCCCAAAGGTGTGGGTTTTTTTTTTCCAAGAGGCAACTGGACTTTTGCTTTGAAGATGTTTTGCTTCTCATCCAAGAAGCTTCTTCAGCTCTGACTGGATGGTGAGGAATGGAAGGATTGATACTCCTTGCAGACAGCTGGTCATTTGCATCCTTTTAGAGAGCACCTGACAACACAGCTAAACCTCCAAGTGGCCCCAATGACTCTCTAAAAGGATGCAAATGAATGCAGATGAAGCAGCACAGCAGCCAAAAACAGAAGCACATTCCAGACATATGTCTCTCAAGGCTGTCTCCCAGGGTTACTCACAATGGCCGGAAGAGAGTGATCTCTACAACCCGTGAAATTGCTCCATTGGCAAATGTGATGGATGATACACTTTGGGAGGAAGGGGGGAAACAAGGTGAAGTCTGGGCCATAAATTACGTGGGGTCAGAATTGGCTTTACTTGGACCGTGCTGACATGAAGGTCCTAATAAATAACTGGATTTCTTTTGAAGCTTGGTTCAAGGCTCATGATTTAATTAGGGCATCTGACAGCTGAAGCTGAAGATCAGAGACTTTGCCCACCAAATGAGAACAGAGGACTTCCTTTTGAAAAAACCCAGATGTTGAGAAAGATGGAAGGCCAAAGGAGAAGGGGATGGCAAAGGATGAGATGGCTAGATAGGGCCATCAATGCAATGAACATGAGTTTGGCCAAACTTGGGCAAACTCTGGGAGGACAGAGACCCTAATGGGCTATGGTCCATCAGGTAGCAACAGTCATGAATTAGCAACTGAACAACAACAGCATTCATTCTCAATACCCCCAAAGATATCATGGCAATAAGGAAACTGAGTTGCGGACAGACTAAAAATGTAATGAATTAGGGAAGCTCTTTTGAAGTTTTGACTACTTCTCCTTTGATTTCCTTGGATTTTTGTAATCCTAGTAAGCTTCTACTTTGTGTAAGATGAAGGTTGTACCAACCCTAAAACTTTCTCACTCCAGACATTGATGTAATGTGCCATCATAGGCAAAGTCATATATCCTATTAAGATTTATAATTGATGTACTAATCGCAAGGGGAAACCAAGCATGAAATAGAAACATGTTGTGTTTTGAGGATGGAGGTTCATCCTCTAAGCTTGTGGGCCGGTTTCCGAACATTTCGTTACCAGACTAGGTAACATCTTCAGTGGTATTAGGAGATGTCAGTGTTGGTCTTCTGTGTATAAGGGCTTTGTGTGGTCTGTAGGACTTGTGATCAGGTGATGTCAGGTGAAGGTCTTGTGATTGGTCAGGTATGGGTCACATCAGGTGGGGATCTTATGATGGGTCTTGTGAGGGATCAGGTGTGGGTCATTTCAGGTGAGGGTCTTGTGAGGGTTCTTGTGATAGAGTGGGTCACATCAGCTGAAGGTCTAGTGATGAGTCTTGCAATGGGTCAGGTGAGGGTCTTGTGATGGGGAGGTCACATCACAATATTGTATATTTTATACATGTCATACTGTATTTAGTAGTGTGGTGGCCTAGAGGTGGAGCTCTCACCTCACAATCAGGAGGCTGTGAGTTCGATCCTAAGTAGAGGCAGTTATTTCTCTCTCTGGGCACAATGAAAATGTATCTGCTGAAACAATCTCCACATTGGTGACAGGAAGGGCATCTGGCCAGTAAACACTTGGCTCCATTCAGTTGCACCAAGCATTGGTGACAGGAAGGGCATCTGGCCAGTAAATACTCAGCTCCATTCAGTTGCCCAAGACTTTACCCCGCAAGAGATTATGGGGTCTTTAAAAGAAGATGATGACATTGTATTTTAATTTTCCTTTTAATTTCCAATGCTTGGCTTTTAAAAAAGTCACGGACTTCCTTATTTTTTTTTTAGACATGTTAGCACTGTCCTCCTGAAAAATTTAGGAAAGACCATTTTGACAAATCTATAGCATCTCCATTTTTTCACAGCCCTTAAAACGTACCCTGTTTTCCTGAAAATAAGACCCAACCGTAAAATAAGGCCTAGCATGATTTTTCAGGATGCTCGTATAGTACCCCCAAAATAAACCCCAGTTAAGATCGTCAGCAGACGGAGACATTTAGTATTGTATTTCCCCCAAAATAAGACCTAAGTGGAAAAGAAGCCGTAATGCATTTTTTGGAGCAAAAATTAATATAAGACCTGGTCTTATTTTGGGGGGGGGGGAACACGGTAGTAGAAAATGGCCTGCAATCCAGAAATCTTATAAACTCCTAAAGGAGAAAGAGTTTCCCAAATCAAAGACCTTTCTAAGCTTTCCAAATCAAACCATATTTTCTTTTGAGAAGGAAACTTAAAGTTTGGTCAACATTCAAGTATGACTTCCTCCCTTTTCATTTTTCATTTGTTGAACATCAAAGACCCCTCCCCTCCCTGAGGCGTTGACCTGTTGACTCCTTTGTTGCTCTTAAAGGTTAAAATGCCTACAACTTTCTAAGAAGCTATCTCCAGGAATTCACACCCACTGCTATTATATGGAGGGCAATGAGCCATGGGGCTATTGTTATTAACCAATTGAATGGCCCTCTTGGCAAAGACAATGGACGAATGTTGTCACATGAGTTAAAAAACCGGGATTAAAAAAAATGAACCTCTTTGTCAACTGGTTTAATCCTCAGTCGGGGCCGTTCTTGAAAGCCGTTGCATTGTAGATGGAGTTGGGAGTTTGCCAACTAAACCAAGATGGCTCAATTAACATAGCTGGTTTGCAAGTCTTGGCATTGGATCCAAGAAGGATGAATGGAAAGGAAAACACCATTAGCATCAGTCTGCAAAAATTTTGCCACTGGCACCGTTGAGACAGTATGATGCAAAGCGAATACGCAGAGCATGGGCCCGTCGTCCTTATTTTTGCCATTTTCAGAAACAGAAAAACATTTCCTGATTTATTTCCCCTACTAACATAAAATTGCAAATTTATAGCCGAAGTGCCGTTGCCCTTTTATGAAAACCGTGATGAATTTGTCCCAGGTTTCAAGCAGAATTATTTCCACGATCCTAAATATTGATACGAGAAGTATCAATATTTTGCACTTTCTCTGCCATTGTGTTCATTTGTTATGTTCTTAAACCTGTTCAGGATCGTTAGATTTATCACAATTAAAATTGTTTGGGGTCTGCCTCAGTGGTGCAATTCAATTTTTTTTAATACCAGTTCTGTGGGCGTGGCTTGGTGGGCAAAGTGTGGCTTAGTGAGCATGGCTTGGTGGGCATGGCAGGGGAAGGATACTGCAAAATCTCCATGCCCTCCCTACTCCTGGGAGAAGGATATTGCAAAATCTCCATTCCCACCCCACTTTGGGGCCAGCCAGAGGTGGTATTTGCCGGTTCTCTGAACTACTCAAAATTTCTGCTACTGGTTCTCCAGAACCTGTTAGAACCTGTTGGATTTTACCCCTGCTCTACCTGTATTCTTTTGTGGCATCAATCTCTAAGATGGAGTTTCTACATAGGATAACCCTACTTGAGGATGCAGAGAAGATTTTTGGAACGAGATATCTTGGAGGAAATATTTGTAGGATGCATGCTGATGCTGCTGTTAATTAATCAAGGTTTATTTATGGTCCAAGATCAACCGTAACAAAAAGACCAGCCATATAATGCAATGACTATTGAAAAGAAATTAAAATGGTGAGAAAATAAGAGAGAGAGAGAGAGAGAGGGAGGGAGGGAGGGAGGGAGCAATGTGGGTTGTGTGGCTTACAAGGAAGTAAAAGGCCCTGAGTCCCTTCACAAGGCACACCTGGGGATGGAGTTTAAAGGAGAGGCAGTTGGGAATTAATCTTCACCACTAGACCAGACAGATTCTCTATATATACTCCTCATTGGAGTATATAGGACACTAGAGAATTATCTAAGAATAGTCCAGGGAGAAACAAACAACTGGGCACATCTGTAAAGCATGGGCTGTGCTGTATATATTTATTGTATTTATTTATTTATTAATCCAGTTTATATGGCCACCCATCTTATGGAGGGTGACTCCAGCCAGCATATAACAATGGTAGCTCTATTGTTAATTTCTACCTAAAATTGGTTTCCAAAATTTTATGGACAAATATATACTGTATTTTTCAGAGTATAAGACACTCCAGACAATAAGACGCACCTACCTTTTTTGGTGAGGAAAACAAGAAAAAGAAATCTGCCCCCCAGCAATTTTGCCTTGTTGCAGCAAACAGCAAATAGCCTGCTTTACTTTCATTTTCGTTTTCGGCATAGTTTGATTAGCACAAGAAAATAAATCTGCTCCCAGCAATTTACCTCCTTGCAGCGAGCAGCAGAGGCCCCCGCAAAACAGCTGAGAGTCGGGAGGCCGATCCAATCGACTTGTGCTAATTAGGCTGTGCTGAAGCTGAAACGGGCTGTTTCTTCTTGCTGCTTGCTGCAAGGAGGTAAACTGCTGGAAGGCAGAGGTCAAAGGGTGGGGGCCAGTGGGTAGGCGGGGCTACATTTGGTGTATAAAACTCACCTAAATTTTCACCCCCTTTTAGGGGAGGGGAAGGTGCGTCTTATACTCTGAAAAATACGGTTTATATTTTTAAATCAAACAAAACTCAGGGTTTTCTGCCCTGTCATGCGTATCAGTTTGCTTATAAAGAACATTTAATGTTTGGTCCATCTGGAGTTTAAACGCGACCTATAAATTAAGTCCCTTGGAAATGATGTTCTTTTGTTAGAAGTAGGTGGGAATTCTTTGTCTTATTCCTCATGGCGGGTGTTATTTCTGTACAGCATACTGAACAAAGCAGCTCATTAAATATTGGCAGGATTTGCTAGCAGCAAGGTATACGCAAGGTCATATTAAGAATTTATCTGATGTTTAATAAAGATTAGTTGTTCGGTGCCACAGGAACCCTCCGGCTTTATTAAGATGTGATAAGCTTTGCATATATTTGTCAGTAACAAGCTGCCGTTTGTTTCAAGGCATGTATTCACTTTTGGAATGTGTCCAGTGAAACAACAGTGCGTTGTGTGCTTGGGAGATTTCATTTGAGTTCTTGCTCCGAATTGATTTATTTTAAAAAAAACAAAAACAAAATGAATTCTTTCCTGAAGTTTTCTTTCGCAGTGATATCTTATTGTCTTCTTGCGCTCAGCAGCAAGACGGGAATTCAAGCTGTGTTTTACATTTTCTTTAGATTCGCATGATGAAATCTTCAAACAAAGACCTATTGCCGTGATGGCGAGCCTATGGCACATGTGCTGGAAGTGGCACACCAAGCCACCTATCCGAGCACACGAGCGGTTGCCCATTGCTCTTCCGGGATCTGGCGCACCGGCCAACTGGTCTTCTCACTAGAAACCGGAAGACCAGGTGGCCAGTGTGCATGCGGACGGCAGAAACGAGAAGATCATCTTCCCGGCGCACGCATGCGCACCGGGCAGCTGCTGTTCCAGTTTCCAGCACGCACATACATGCACCCCCGTTTCGGCACTTGGTGCCGAAAAGCTTCGCCAACACTGACCTATTGTCTTAAGCTGAGGCTCTCAGATACAGAAAAGCGAATTGCTAGATCTGTAGAATAGCATGCGAGATCGTTGTAAAATGCGATAATATTTGAAAACAGTCGATACGTGTCTATGGCAATAATGCAAATACATTCTCAAACAACGGCCGCACGATCAGTGTAGGTCAGTGATGGCTAACCTTTTTGCCATTGCGGGCCAAAAGTGGGGGAGCGCGGTGGGGTCACATGCAAGCATGCCCACATCCATAATTCTATGCACCCCGCCCTCCCCCGTGCTCCCCCCTTTTGGCATGTGATAGGACAGTGGGCCTAGTAGGCACATTTTTTTCTCTCCCCAGGTTCCAGAGCCTTTCTAGGAACCTGGGGAGGGCAAAAACGACCTTCCCCACTTCCCCAGAGGCCCTCCGGAGGTCAGAAAATGTGTTTCCTGACTTCTGGTGGGCCCAGAAGGCCCGAAAATCAGCTGGCTGGTGCATGCATGTGTAACAGAGCTGAGCTCACGCGCCCACCGATATGGCTCCATGTGCCACCTGTGGCACCCATGCCATAGGTTTGCCATCACAAGTGTAGGTATTCCCAGGGTGGAATAATGGATAGTAATAACTTATTTAACTTGTATCCCACATGGCTCTCAATATGCTAGTGAAAAGAAGGACTAGGGGAGACATGATATCAGTGTTCCAATATTTGAGGGGCTGCCACAAAGAAGAGGGGATCAAGCTATTCTCCAAAGCACCTGAAGGCAGGACAAGGAATAGTGGATGGAAACTCATCAAGCAGAGAAGCAACTTAAAAATAAGGAGAAATTTCCTGACAGTCAGAACAATTAACCAGTGGAATGACTTGCCTTTTGAAGTTGTGGGTGTTTCAACACTGGAGGTTTTTAAGAAGATGATGGATACCCATTTGTCTGAAGTGGTGTAGGGTTTCCTGCCTAAGCACGCAGTTGGACTAGAAGACCTCCAAGGTCCCTTCCAAAACTCTGTTCTTCTGTTGACAACCCATGGCAACTAAATCAGCAAAAGTTAAAATGGGTATCATTTTGCCCTTGTACAAAATAGCGTTTGGCTACCTCAGATACAGAGGCTGTACTTTCTCAGACAGTCACATGAAGGACACACATTGTCAGCGGCAGGGATGGTGTGCTGACTGAATGAACGTTCAGTTTTCCTTGGATTGCGTTTCTACCTCAAGTCAAGATGTTAATGCCACAGACGAGAAGCCTCATAACCCCGGAACTTCGGTAATCTCAGAGTACTAACTTTGTTGGATGAGAAGGTAGAGGAGAGGAGAGCAGTGGAAATCTATGGGCCGGTCCTTGGGATGGAAGAGCCACCACTGCTAGCGAAGCCCCACCCTAATAAAGGAATCCTTGAATTCACTTCAGAGGGTTTGTCGTGTTTGGGATGCTGAGTCAGAACACTCGGTTGAGATTTTCGAGTGAATATGTGAAGGCTCTCAACGATTCTCGTGAACATAAGCCTCTCCACATTTCCCATTTACGCACACTGGGAACTGGCAGACGTCCTATCCTGCCAAGTGGGAAAATTGCCTCCATTCCTACATGCTAAGTGCTTCTGAAACAACTCATAGACAAAAAAAATATCAACCTATAAATTATACAGCTCTCCCATGTGCTTGGCTATCTGCTTCCCATCTGCCATGTATGTGGAGAGCCCAAAGATTGCCATGGTGTCAGCAAATTGAGCATATAATTAGAGCTCATTGGGAAAGGGAAGCAGATATGAGGGAGTTTTAAAAGCATTCCACACTCAACATGCCTCCTCCAATTCAAAGGAGGAGGAGGAGGAGGAGGAGATGATGATGATGATGGAGGAAAGGAAGAGGAAGCAGCAGAAGCAGAAGCAAAAGAGATGATGATGAAGAAGAAGAAGAAGGGGGAGGAGAGATGATGATGAAGAAGGAGGGAAGGAAGAGGAAGAAGCAGAAGATGCAAAAGAAGCAGAAAGAAGGAAGAAGAAGAAGGAGAAGGAGAAGAAGAAGAAGAAGAAGAAGAAGAAGAAGAAGAAGAAGAAGAAGAAGAAGAAGAAGAAGAAGAAGAAGAAGAAGAAGAAGAAGA
>JAUDYJ010000006.1:88513862-88518862 GCA_030761175.1 Masticophis lateralis | reverse complement strand
AGGTAAGGCGGCTTCCCTCCTCCTCCTCCTCCTCCTCGTGGGTCTCCTTCTTCTGTCTGTCTTCTCTTTCTCCTTCTGTCTCCTCCTCCTTCTCTTTCCCCTTCTCCTTCTCTTTCCCCTTCCCCTTCTATCTTCTGTCTTCTCCTCCTTCTCTTTCCCCTTCTCCTCTTTCTATCTTCTCCCTTCTCTCTTCTGTCTTCGCCTCCTTCTCCCTTCTCCTTCTCTCTTCTCTTCTTCTCCTTCTCCCTTCTCCTCTTTCTATCTTCTGTCTTCTCCTCTTTCTCCCTTCTCCTCCTTCTATCTTCTCCTTCTCCTTCTATCTCCTCCTTCCTTCTCCTTCTTCTCCTTCTGTCTTCTCCTTCTCCTTCTCCTTCTCCTTCTATCTTCTGTCTTCTCCTCCTTCTCTTTCCCCTTCTCCTCTTTCTATCTTCTCCCTTCTCTCTTCTGTCTTCGCCTCCTTCTCCCTTCTCCTTCTCTCTTCTCCTTCTATCTTCTGTCTTCTCCTCCTCCTCCTTCTCTTTCTCCTTCTCCCTTCTCCTCTTTCTATCTTCTCCCTTCTCCTCTTTCTCCCTTCTCCTCCTTCTATCTTCTCCTTCTCCTTCTAACTCCTCCTTCCCTTCCTTCTCCTTCTTCTCCTTCTCCTTCTCTTTCTCCTTCTATCTTCTGTCTTCTCCTCCTTCTGTTTCTCTTTCTCCCTTCTCCTCTTTCTATCTTGTCTTTTCCTCCTTCTCTTTCTCCTTCTCCTTCTCCCTTCTCCTAATTCTATCTTGTCTTCTCCTCCCTCTCTTTCTCCTTTTTTTCCCCTTCCCCTTCTATCTTCTGTCTTCTCCTTCTCCTCCTTCTCCTTCTCTTTCTCCTTCTCCTCTTTCTATCTTCTGTCTTCTCCTCCTTCTCCCTTCTCCTCCTTCTATCTCCTTCTTCTCTTCCTTCTCCTTCTGTCTTCTCCTTCTCCTTCTCCCTTCTCCTCTTTCTATCTTCTCCCTTCTCCTCCCTCTCCCTTCTCCCTTCTCCCTTCTCCTTCTCTCTCCTACTTCTTTCTCCTCCTTCTCCTTCTATCTTCTGTCTTCTGACTTCTATCTTCTCCTTCTCCTCCTGGACAGCCACTGGAACGGAACAGGATCACCTGGTCGAGCAGGGATGGACTAGAAGGTCCCTTCTTACTCTGTTATTTTGTTGTTCTCCTTCATCTTCTGTCTGCCTCCTCTTTCCCCTCTTCCTCCTCCTGCTCTGCCTCCTCCTTGTAGGTCTCCTTCTTCTCCTGTCTTCTCCTCCTTCTCTTTCTTCTCCCTTCTCTTTCTCCTTCTACTTTCTCCTCCTTCTATCTTCTGTCTTCTCCTCCTGGACAACCACTGGAACAAAACAGGATCACCTGCTTGAGGAGGGGTTGGATTAGAAGAACTTCAAGGTTCCTTCCTACTCTTGTTACTCAATTATTCTCCTTCTCCTTCTGTCTACCTTCTCTTTCTTCTCCTCCTTCTCCTCCTCCTCCTTGTAGGTGTCCTCCTCCTTCTGGACAGTTACTGGAATGGAATAGGGTCTTCTGCTGGAGCAAGAGTTGGACTAGAAGCCCCTCGAAGCCCCTTTCAACTCCGTTATTCTGTTATTCTCCTATCTACCTTCTCTTTCTCCTCCTCTTGGTCCTCCTTCTCCTTCCCCTCCTCCTGTCTGCATTAGCCAGCTCAACATTATTTTATCTCCTGCATCAAAAAGAGAGAGAGAAAGAAAGAAAGAAAGAAAGAAAGAAAGAAAGAAGAAAGAGAAAGAAAGAAAGAAAGAGAAAGAAAGAAAGAAAAAGAAAAAAGAAAGAGAAAGAGAAAAAAGGAAGGAAGTTTCAGGAAGACAAAATGTGTCACAATTCATTTTCTATTCCGTTTGGGGCAAAAAAAAAGAAATGCTGCTTTGACATAATATTGACTGTGAAACAGAATTTCTGTTTTTTCCCCAATTATTATCTTTTTTTTAAAAAGGCTGTCTCTGTCCCCTCCTTGCAGTTTGAAGAGAGGCATAAAATAAGAATCTAACAGGTGGCTTGGGGGCTCCTGTTTGATGAACAGCATGTTGCAATAACAGCGAGGAAATATTATAAGGGAATGATTTCACTTTTAAACAAAAGCCTGGTTTAACTTACCATAATAAAAGGAATATGCAAGTTTACACAAGGTCAGTGATGGCTAAGCTTTTTGCTGTCACGTGCCAAAAGCTGGGGGAGCGGGGGGGGGGGTTCACGCATGTGTGTGCCCACGCCCATAATTCAATGCACCCTGCCTCCCCATGCATGCACATGTGACCCCCTCCGTGCTCCTTCTCCTTTTGGCATGCAATGGCCCGGTGGACCTGGTAGGCCCGTTTTTCACCCTCCCCAGGCTCCAGAGGCTTTTTTGGAGCTTGGGGAGGGCAAAAACAGCCTTCCCCATCCCCTTGGAGGCCCTCCGGAGGCTGGAAATGGCGTGATTCCCAAATTCCTGTGGGGCCGGAAGGCCTGAAAATCAGGTGGCTGGTGCACACATGTGCTCTGGAGCTCAGCTAGGGAAACACGTGCTCACAGATGTGGCTTCATGTATCACCTGTGGCACGCGTGCCATAGGTTCGCCATCACGGGACTAGGTGGTAGTGAAAAGCTTCACTATAAATGTCTCTTAAATAAAAATAAACCACAATTGAACAGGACGTTAACAGAAAGCAAAGCTGGTTTGCTTGCATATCTATAATTTATTTGTTACTGAACAGTAAATCACAACTTCTGCCCAAATTAACTTGCTAGAAGGCATATATATATGTTTTCTTTCCTTTTCGTAGGCTTTATGTGTATTTCTCTTTAGCCAGGTTCATCCTACGTAAACCAAGGTTTTTATGCAGTCCTAGTTCAGTGAAATCACAATCCACTAGTTTCTAGGCTTTTTTTCTGAAAGCCAGTAACTGCAAGTGAGGGTGTTCACACCCCCACTAGCAGTTAAAAGGAAGAAACAGCTGTGATCATACATTGCTCCTAGAAGCACGAAGCCGAAAACACCAGCCTGAAGATGACGAATGAGACTTTGTCAAAATGTCGCCAAGACACTTCCAAGTGTTAGATATTTGCCCACTTCCACTCCATTGACTTATTTAAATAGTTTGTTTTTCAAGAATCGGTTTGCAGGCTATACAGCACAACAAAAATGGAATAACATGCCTGGAGCAGTGTTTTTAATTGAGGGAGTCGCTGAAACATAGACACTAAAAAAAATTTAGTGAGAGACGCACAAAAAACGAACAGATTTCAAGACAGAAATGAAGGGATTGGCATCCAGCCTCCATTTTGTTCTCTCCAGAAGTCTGTGGGTGTTACTCTTGTTGTTTTTTGCCGCGGTAAAAAAAAACCACTCCGCTGTCAACCACAAAGCCACAATATTTCAGTCAGAAATAAAACTCTGTTCCCCGTTTATCATTATTGCTTGGGGTTTGATGCCTTTTGCGACATTAGATAAAACTAGACAGTTTGAGTCAGTGTGAATGCAGTGGTGGGTTTCTACCGGTTCGGCCCGGTTCGGGTGAACCGATAGCGGCGATGGTGAGCTGAGAATGAACCGGTTCTCTCTGGCGGTTAGCTTGGCCCTCCCGCCTGCCCTTGCGTTATACATACCTTATATTCGGTCGTTTTTAGCCCAGCTGAAAGGCGCGGCAGAGCAGATTGCCACGTCTCAGCTGTTCCGTAATACACTGCGCTTGTGGAGCGCACAAATTTGGCGTGCGTGTGTAAAGCGTGTGCATGAAGCAAACCAGCGGTAACACCGATTGAAACTCACCACGGTGTGATGTAGAGGTAGTCCTGGACTAGCGACCATCCAAAGTTACAACGGCTCTGGAAAAAGTGACTTAAGGACCACTTGCTTCTCACTTGTGACTGTTGCAGCATCCCTGTGGCCATGTCATCAAAATTCAGAGATTTGACAACTGACTTATATTTATGATGGTCATAGTTTCCGCAGGGTCACTTGATCCCCTTTTTGCGACCTTCTGATAAACAAAGACATTGAGGAAGCAGGATTCACTTACATAACCTTGTTACTCCTTTAATAATTACAGTGATTCACTTAACAAGCACAGCAAGAAAGGTTATAAACCGGGACAATACTCACTTCAGAGATGTCTCGCTTAGTGACAGAAATTTTGGGCTCAGCTGTGGTCGTAGGTCGAGGACTTCCTGTACTTTAGCACTATTTTTTGACTTTATTCTTGCATTACAAAGAGAGAGGTGGATTTATTAGAAATTTAATGTCTGGGAAAACTTTAAGTGGGACGTAAAGGAAATTGGTGTACTGTATCTTTAAAAATCAAATGTTATTTTCTGCTTTTTAGATAGGCTGGACACTTCTTTGCAAGCTTATTAAAATATGCCCAGAAACTCTGCATCATTTAACAGCTCCACAAGGAGTCGGAAAGGACTGGGAAGTTCTCAGCGTCCATCAGTAAGTATATTGTGTGCAGTGTGTGTTAAACAGATTCCAGCACAGCCTTTTATCGCAGAAATATAAAATAGAATCTTGCACGGGTAGCCCTCGACTTACGAATACAATGGGGCTCAAAATTTCCACTGCTAAGCAAGACCATTATGAAGTGAGTTTTAGCTCGTTTTACCACCTTGCTTGGCCCAGTTGTTAAGTGAATCCCTAAGGTTGTTAAACAGGCTTCCCCATAGATTTTGCTTATCAGAAGTGGGTAAATATCTAATGATTTCAGATATATATATATATGTGTGTGTGTGTGTGTGTGTGTGTGTGTGTGTGTGTATGTGTATATGTATATATATATATGTAGGTCTTTGGTTATTCAGGTCTTCTCCCGCGTAAAATTGGAAGTGTCTTGGTGACGTTTCGACGAAGTCTCATTCGTCATCTTCAGGCTGGTGTTCTCGGCTTCGTGCTTCCAGGAGCAATGAAGCACGAAGTATTGCTCCTGGAAGCACGAAGCCGAAGACACCAGCCTGAAGATGACGAATGAGACTTTGTCGAAACATCATCAAG